>JAHLJT010002406.1:131360399-131610407 GCA_031308135.1 Acheta domesticus
CTGCCTCTGTTCTTCTCATCCCTCCGACCATGAAAGGTATTCTTTGTTCCTAACTTTGATTTGGATGAGTTCTGACCTAGATATTCAAATAGAAGATTATTCATTCTTAAACATTTCTTCCCATTCAATGCCCTTTTTGTGTCAAAAATATATAATACATAGAATGAAGTACAGAAAATCCTGTGATTCTTGTACATCCAGGAAGCTTGTAGAGGGTACCTTAAAAACTTCCACATGAATATTTGAAGAAATGGACAGTTTCAACCTAGAAATAAAAGTATACTCACGGTTTTCAGTTTGGTAGGAAATTGAAACCTCAATGATACTCGTTTACCCAAATATTTCTGTAATTCCAGGTAGGCATCGAATTTCAGCTGAAAAGTCAGACATCAGAAAATTCAAATTGTGGAGGCACGTTAAAAGCATTAAAATGATTAATGATTCATAATTTCTGAACTCCAGAGTTAAAATTATTCATTCTTAGATATTTTAATTACAGTAAATGAAAATGTTTCAAACTGAGAAAAGGTTTTGTGAACACACACAAATTGCTGTGATATTCTACTGCGAATAGACAAAGCACCCCCTTGGTTTAGAGTGTTGTTTTGGGTTTTAAGGCTGCTTCTTCCACTTTTTTATAGTTAATTACTTAAGATAGGTAAATTTAATAGATTTTTTAAATAAATTGACACATCTTAATCATTTGGCCAGGAAATAGTATTAATATACCAATTCTTAGAGTTTTGAAAAACCCAAAGTTTTGAGAAATTTCATTGTGGGTGTACATTCAACTTGTGGTCTTCTTGGAGTAAGTCTTTAAAAGTTTGGGAACCTCTAGAAGGAATGAAATCTATCTAATAGGAAGGTTAGTCAATCAATAAAAAATTAACTTCTTGCATTTTCTGCAAAAAATTCTTAAACTTGAGTACTTCAAGAGCTTTTCCAGTGTGTTTTTCCAAAATGTTGACTATAACAACTGACCACCTTGGTGTAGTTCCTCATAGTTTCTGATCAGCATGCTTGCATTTGAGTTCCATTGAACTAGTTTTTCGGAAAAACATCATTGTTTAAGGTTTCTCTATCACATTTCAGTCTAATTGGTTGTTCATCCTCAATCATTTCTTTCATGTCATCAACTTTTTGATGATCTCATTAAAACAGTTTTGAGACATTCCATATCAAATCGAATGCCGTTTTGACCTTAGGTATTAGAAATTGATTGAAACTTCTTGAACGTGTTCTGAGGTAACTAAAAGAGGCTTAAAGTTTTTGTTAGAATTTATCTTAATTATTTTGGAATTTATGCCACATTTGAAATTTTCCAAAAAAGCTTGTGCACCAACAAATAAAATGCTTATTTCTCCAGCCACATTGATCGTACAGAACTGAGATTAGTTTTGAATAAAAGCTCAAACACAATTATTTATGATTATTTATAGTTGGATTTAATTGTTAAATATCAATAGTTCACTAAATCTCAGTGAATTATAAAAATTTCAATTTTACAAATTTTGCAAAAATTAAATTTCATTTTAAAAATAATATTCTATTCACAGCTTAATAAACTTCAAATGTGCAACATTTCAAATTGGAAATTTATAAATAACATAATTAAAAAATATTAATTGAACATATGCACAGTGACATAGTGTACTGCGGAGATGTTTCAATAATAGTACTTCTTCGAACAGTGGAGATCAGAATGAAATGTGAACAGCCTGCATAATCTTAAAACATTTTTAAATGTCCAGGTACAACTAGAGGTTATTGTTAAACCTGTAGCTTTGGAGGAATTTTTTTCTGTTTTGTTGTTGGTAACTGGCTCAGAAAATCGAAGCCCTCATTCCATCATCAGCAGCCTCAGCATGGGCAATTCATATGGCTCTACCAGATGTAAACAAAGAGACCCTTCTTCAAAATCTAGATGAGCACCCTTGTCAAACCTTGCTTAACTTTTTGTGAGTTCGGTTCCACTATAGCTGTGACAAGATGACACACATTCTGTGCTGACTGGCTGATCCAATTTTGTTATAGTGGACTGTGTCTATATCCAGCATGTGTAAAATGTGCTTACTGTAGTTTTTACATAATTTGTGTTAGACTGCTAACACAATGAATAAAATCAAACACTCAAGGCAAGACTTAAATTTTAGTAAATCCACCCAAGACAAGTTTTAAATTTTAGTTCAATCTCAAAAATCACTGTGATATAAGAAGAAAAACTAAGCATGTGAGATCCTATTCCGTCATTCAAAATTCAATTCAAGGAGCAATAATGGGAATAATTGGAATAAAGAACCTGCCACCCCTTTGTTGTATACAAATATAATAGTCATTTAAGGCACAAAAGTGTAATACCAATTTCTGAAATCCTAAAGCATGGTACAAATGCATTTCACCTCATCCAGATACATTTGAATGAATTTTTAAAAGTTGAAGTAGGTAATGTCAATAAAGTAATATATTTTTCAGATGAAGCAAGTGAACAATATAAAAACCCAGTTAAAATTTGTTATTTTATGTTTTCACGAAAAAGATTTTGCTATTTCCCATGGAAAAGGGCCTAGTAATGGAATTGGCAACATCATTAAACAATTGGCTATGTGAGAAAATCTGCAGCCATTTCATGATCTGATTACGACACCACAGAAATTATTTGAGTGGGCAAAAAAATTGTAGTGGTATTCACTGGGGTATTGACAATTGATGAACAGAAAAAAGAATATGAATTTTTTGAAATCCCATTATGAAGAATACAAAAATATACTTTTGTGGATCTATTATTTTATTAACTTTTCTAAAATGTATATTAATGTACTTCAACTATTACTTCTACCATTTTAACTACTCGTTCCTCACAGTCTCCTTTTAATGATAAATAAACAGAGTGCATTTGACTTCATAAGGCACGGATCTAGATGCTGCCGTCCTCCACATGCCGGTTGTTGGATTGGGAAAGTTAATTTATTGCAACTGTATTTATGCATATCCCATTCTGAAATTTTGCACAATCGTACAATAAAAGGTAGGGAATTTAGTGATTTTTTTTTTATAATTTCGAATAACACTGAAGATACACAACTTTTATAAAAAAAAAACCACTTGTGAGTTGTGAGTTGTTTTTGCTATGAAAATGGATACAAAAGTTTTAAAAAAATCAAAAAACATCAAGGTCAATTTTTTGTCGAATTCGTTCAATGTGATGTGGAATGACTCTTTTTTCAAAATTTTTTACTGTTATCTGATAATCATCTCTTAACTGTGCAACTTTTTTTAACAGGAAAAATTAAGATCTTCCAAAAAATTCCCAATATCTGCAGAAATGTCTCTTTCGGACCATCAAAACATTTCATCACCCACTAAAATTTTATTAGTTAATTTTGTACTGGGAGTCATAATTTCTCTAATAAATGAACCTATCAGAAATTCTAAAGTCCCGTCTTTATTTCAGTATTTAGGAAATGATATTGAGAGAAAAATGCTGAGATGTTAAAATATCTGTTGCAGGGTCCTGAAGGAGAAGAGCTTGCCATGTTGAGTGTTCAATTGGCATCTAGATTTCTCTTTCACACAGGATTTCATACCAAAAAGACATTACGTGGAACTGCAACTGAGTGGTATGATGTTCTGTGTCATCATTTACGATCATCTAAAGCAGTTCGATCGTGGTTTGCCCACAATGTACTTTTTCGGCACCCACACAGGTAAATGGTTTTCTTCCTCTCTTCCAGTCCATTTGGCTTTATTCATTATCATTGCGTACTTGCACACTGATGACGCAATATTACCAGTGATCTCTGTACTAACTGGATGACTTACTCCACCGAGTAGGCTAAGCCTTCTGCCCCGCTTCAATTGGCATATTGGCAGATGGGCAAGACACTAGTACAACAATATGTGTACTATAAAGATCAGTTCACTTATTGCATGAGCGTTAACACTTTCAGACATCAAAATTGTACAATTATTTTAACTTGTGACCAAGGAAGTTAAATTACATTTAACAATGAGAATCTTAATGCAACAAAAAGTTCTCAGACATTTCTAAACTAATTTAAATAGGTGCATGCAAGATGTGGGTTCTTAAAGCATTACTCTTCTTGTCAGTTCCAATGCTTTCTTATATAGGGTAGGGAATTTACCTGCTTAGAGAAATAAAGTGGAATCTGATGAAGATATGAAAAAATTCATTGACAATAAATGAGTCAATTTCACCTTTTCGCTGTTATGGACCCCACCCCGCACGTTGCCGCCTGGTGCTGAATTGCTGCAGTTGCCTACGACCACTGTGTACGGCACCTTTTCTTGGTTCAGAAGGGCACACACTAGGAGGGTATCGGCCAACATATCACTCCATTTTGCAAGTAGCAAATGATATTTTTCAGAATTTTTCAGTAAATTTTGATAGAATTTCCTTCTTTCATTAACAATGATTGGTTTTAATGCCTCCATGATAAAATAAGATCCAAAATTGAACTTCCTCCTTTGTCTACAAAAGAAGCCAATATACATATAGTTATGCAGATAAATGAGAAAAAACTTTTAGCAAGAAACATTAACGCAAAGTAACAGTGGTACATCATACCTGAAAACCGTGGAGAAAGTTTTATTAGGGTCCTTAGGGAATGGTCTCCTTCAAACTGCACGCCAACCTCTCACGGGTGGTGAGGACCGCACCACACAGCAGTTGATCAGTTTACAAACATTTCAACTCGCCAAAGGAGAATATCACAGCAGCACTCTCTAGGAGGGTTCAAACTAAAGTTCAAAATCTTACAAAATGAACAGATATTGCCAAATGTCCTTCAGACATTCAGACACTCAGGAAAAAGCAAAAGACAGCCGCGCAAAATACAAGGCACCTAAAGGCGGCATTAGCACAGCAGAAGCGACTCTGGGCGGATGCCTAAAGGCAGCATTAGCACACAGGCACAAAAAATCAACACGCAAATAGGCGTCGTTAGCAGCGAGAAGGTTAATAAATCGAACAAATGAATGAAGGGATGAATATGTGATATGGAACATCGATAATAAATCATGCAAGCCAAAAAATCAATTTATACATTTGTAAGGAGAATAATTTTATTGAAGATGCTGTCTAGCACTTTTTTTTGGCATGAATTTTTTTCTAGAGTGACTCTTTTGCCTTGTTTTGAGGTGGAATGTTACACTCTTGCAATTTTTTTCATAAGTTGTGCTTCATGAAGGTCTTTTTAGAGACCAAATTTAGTATGAAAATCATGGGGCACTTGTGGTAAGGGCAATTTACAAAATACTCTAGAAACAGGGAAGACATTTTTTCTAAAATATTCTTCAGTTTCACATTACCACTCACCACGAGTAATTTGAACACTTTCTGACTGCTCTACAACTCTAAAAGCAATGTCTGATGTTTGAACAAAACGTCTCAGAAGGATCATAGCTCACATCACCCGGAAACATTTTGCCCAGCTACAATAAGGCTACACCCAGTTAATATTCCCAGTTAGTACAGAGATCACTAGTTACAACCTCCCTGGCATGAGAATCATTTTTGCTTGCGGAACAAGGAGTGTTGCAGGCAATGCTCAGACAATTTCAGCTATATGGAGCAGCTCCACTAGCTCACTGTTAGTTGTGTTTATGGCATCATACAGAGAAACAAGGCCAATCTAACTAATTTCAAAAGATGTCAGATACGACTGAACATCAACATCATTGGTACCAGCTTATATGAAAGAGTTTATCTTGTTTAGTGCTCTTGTGCTGCTGTTATGAGCACATTTCAGAAGTAGTGCAATATTGGAGAAATGTCTCTTTCTGAAAAAACTGCTCCTGTACTCAGCAGCAGCTTTTTTAAGTATTGTGGATAAATAATAAGGTTATTAGTCTCAAATCAGACAATGATTATGCATTGACAACCTTAGCCAGAGTCTTAGTGAAGCTATGCTTCCAAGAAAGAGGAAATATAGATAGTTCAAATTATCTATTTATGACAAGCATGGTGTGAGTAGAGCAAAATGGCAGGAACAAAAGAAGTGTCTGAAAATTCCATCAGATCCATTCAATGTAATTATTGTCCGAATGATATTTCTGTTTACTTGACGGCTAGCTGCTGTTAGGGAAGAGGGTATTCTGTTATCCAATCAGAGGCTTTAAATTGTGATGTCATTGCAGAGTTGCTGATGCTTATTAAAAATAAAATCTTACAGTGCAAAGCTACTGAAAATTGAAGAGTGTTATTACTTGTTTGGTTATGCGTTCTCTTTTTAATAACGCAACTCACTTTACTTAACATTCATCTGCTTTGCATGTATTGTGCAAATATTTTGTTATTCCTTTCATTGATGGGTTTAGTGTAAAATACTTTATGAAATAATCAAATGTCATGAATACCATTCATTATTTGACTATTAATATAATGAGCCCGTCGAGGTGGGTTGGTCCACGTCCTGACGGGGGTATGCAGAGAAGGCTCTCAAGTGTTCCTTTCTCCATTTTTTTTTCATCTTCTTGCTTCTCATTTCATGTCATGTACGTTCTTTTCACTCCTTTTTCTTCCTCACTGGCCTTCTCTGTATGCTTGAACGCCCACCCATGTGTTTGCCGTGCATGGCGACCCGTGTCGGAGGGAATGTGTGTCCTGGCAGTTGAGGGACCTGTTTGTTTCCCTATCTAGTCCTAGTGCTACTGTTCGCTCGCCTTGCACTAAGGAGTACGTTGATTACGTATTTTGGGGAACATTCCCTGTAGGTTCCAACACACTCGCTTTGGCCCCGGACTCTTCTAGACGGGCGGTCGGGAGCTAACCCACTCCCGATCAATCGGCTCGGACTAGGTCTTGTACTGAACTCCAGGGTGAGCGGGGGAATCCACGGCGGTGCACGCGCTGTGTTATTCCCCCACTATATCCTCGTGGCAACCCTGGCACTCCGATGGAGTGTCCCCTTGTTGGGCTCCGTGGTGGGTGGGGACCACGAGGATGAACCTATTCCATCTACATGGATACTTCACCTTTCCCCCCGCCCTCTTCCGCAAGGAAGAGGAGATTTGCAGAAAGAACTATTGATTGAATAGTTTCTTTCTAGAGAAGAAGATCGACCCAAGAAGCCTCGCTTCCTCCTCATGGCATGTGCCGAGGAAGGTAAGACTTCAAAACTGTGAGTGCTGTCCGTCTGGCGCGAGCTATCGAAGAAGCCTACGGGAAGCTCCAAGCGGTCGTGCGACAAAGGAATGGAACCATTCTTTGTGAAGCGCGTACCGACGAGCAGATTGTAAAATTCAAAATACGAAGCAGATTGCCCGGCTCCAGGTAGTAGTCACGGTTCATCCCCACCTATGAACCTGAGCAAAGGCGTAGTCACCCACGAGGACTTTGCTACTGAAACGGAGGAAGATCTTCTAAACTTTTTTAAGACCCATGGCGTGACTGAGGTGTACAGTATCGGAAGGAAGGAGCAGGGGAAAGTAGATCCCTACTTCTACCCTGATCCTTACTTTTGACCGACCATCCCTCCCGGAAAGGATCGTTACCGCTTTCTACAACCTCCGTGTGCGGCAGTATGTGCCGAACCCTTTGCGCTGCTTCAAGTGTCAAAGGTTTGGGCATACCCAACAGCGATGTATGTCCGTTAACGCGGTTTGCGGGAAGTGTGGATCGTCAGTTCACGACCCACAACCCTGCGACAAACACCGCACTGTGTGAATTGCGAAGGCGATCACCCAGCCAAC
This sequence comes from Acheta domesticus, assembly GCA_031308135.1. Taxonomy (NCBI): domain Eukaryota; kingdom Metazoa; phylum Arthropoda; class Insecta; order Orthoptera; family Gryllidae; genus Acheta; species Acheta domesticus. The sequence goes on from JAHLJT010002406.1 coordinate 131,368,110, forward strand.
GACAACCAGTGTCCCACGTTTCTCCGGGAAAGGGAAATCCAAAAAATAAGGGTAACCGAAAAGGTTTCCTTCCCTGAGGCGAAGCGTAGGTTCCAAATCAGGAATCCAGTGGACCTATCTCGATCCTTTTCCAGTGCTGCAAAACCTAAGTCCCGGGGGTAACAGCGAGTTGTCAAACTCACTGTACCCCAGCGGTAGTTTCGCACTTTAGTTGTCAGGTGTCGCCGACAGACTTCCCCGAAGATCCGCATGTATCCAAGGTGGGAAAATTATAATTCCCACAAAGTACAAAAAACCTGTGCAAAAACACCACCAGAAATCGACCACTGAGACTTCTACTGAAATCGATCATAAACAGACACCGCCTCCCAGGAAAAATACGTCATCCAAATCCCGTCCACCTCTTTCGTTTCTGAGAATCACATCGGACGATCCTCCAGCCCCTATAGATCTCGGTCACCCGTGGCCAAAAGTCGGGAAATACCCCCCGACGACCCTATCCAGCAGCAGTCAGGATGACTCTGCTGTTGATGAGGAACCCCACGAGAGTTCCTCTAAAACCTTTCAGAAGGTGAGAAAGAAAAAAAAGCAACCAAAGAAATATTTCTCATAATGGCTCTCTCATGGAACTTAAATGGTCTCGTGCTCATCAGAAGAATTAAGATTAATAATTTCTCGCCACAAACCATTTATAGTCTGTCTTCAGGAAACTCATCTTCTCCCTCATCATCCCCTGTCTCTTCGCGGATTTAACATCTATCGGTTTGATCAAGACGACGGACTTCGTGCTCACGGCGGCGTTGCGGTACTCATCCGCGACTCCCTGTTCTCGGAGGAACACAACGTTCGAACCGACCTCCAAACAGTTTGCGTACGGGTACACCTACCATCGTTCTCTTTTACGGTGTGTAGTATATACATTCCCCCTGGCCAAGTCGTGTCACAAGAGGAACTCGAAGATGTTTTTTCTCAGTTGCCCGCCCTTTTTTATTGCGGGGATTTTAATGCCCACAATCCCTCTGGGGTGGCACGAGGACCTGCCCGAGAGGTTCTATCCTCGAAAATATTATTGACCAGCAAAACTTAATTCTCTGAACTCCGGGAATCACACTCATTTCTCCATGGCGTCAAACACCTTCTCGTCAATCGATCTGGCACTCTGCAGTCCATCCCTATCTACCATGGTAGAGTGGACCGTACTCGATGATCTACATGGGAGTGACCATTTCCCACTTTGGTCCACTTAATGTCCCTGATTTAGACGTCATCTACCCTCCTCGCTGGCTATTCCATCGAGCCGACTGGGATACATTCAGCGAGAAAATTATAATGCCAGACCACTTCTCAAATAATATCGATACCTTGGTGGCCCAATTCACCGACGCCGTTCTTCGCGCAGCCACCATTGCAATCCCGAAGTCTACGTGTCGGCCACGACGCGTCCCTGTGCCTTGGTGGAATGCTGACTGTGCCACCGCGGTGCGTGACCGAAAGCAAGCACTCGCGAGGCTCAATAGGTTCCCCACCGCATCAAACCTGATCGATTTCAAAAGAAAGCGGCCAGAGCCAGATTAGTAATACGGAAAGTAAGACCGCTTCCTGGAGAGCCTTTATTTCTTCTCTTTCTTGCCATACCCCGCCTAAAGTAGTATGGCGAAAGATCCGACAGATCGGAGGAAGATTTTCCCCATCATCTGTCCCAGGACTTCTTATTAATGGAAATCTTATTACTTCTCCAGAAAAAGTAGTTGAGGAATTGGCCTGTCATTATGAAAATTCCTCCAGTTCCTTACACTACTCCCCTAGCTTCTTGAAAACGAAGAGTAGAATGGAGAAATGCAGATTGGACTTCTCTACCTGCCTGGAGGAAGATTATAACGCCCCTTCTCCATGGATGAATTTTCCTGTGCGCTCACCCGTGGGAAAGATTCTGCTCCAGGACCAGACCAGATACACAACCAAATGTTAGACACACCTGCCGGAAGAGGCACGTATCTTTCCTCCTCCGTATCTTCAACAAGATTTGGATGGAACATACCTTCCCTAGAACCTGGCGCGAAGCGATTATTATTCCTATTCCTAAGAAGGAAAGGACAGGACAAAGCCGTTCAACCTACCGTCCAATCTCGCTCACAAGCTGTATATGCAAACTTCTGGAGCGAATGGTGAATACGCGTTTGGTTCTGGCACCTGGAGCAGAGAAACCTACTTACCCCCATCCAATGTGGTTTCAGGAAGAACAGGTCAACCATGGACCACCTTGTCACCCTTACCACACAGATCTCCACTGCTTTCGTGCTACGTCAACACCTCGGTAGCAATTTTCTTCGATATAGAGAAAGCTTATGATACTACCTGGAGGTACGGCATTCTTCGCACCATCCATTCTTGGGGTCTTAGGGCGGCTCCCCCTTTTTTTAGTAGCCTTTCTTTCCTCAAGATACTTCCGCGTTCGCCTTGGTGACAGGTTATCCGCCAGCCACCATTTAGAAAACGGTGGTCCCTCAGGGCTCAATTCTGAGTGTCACTCTGTTTGCCATCGCTATCAATAGTATAGCGTCGATAATCCGAGAGCCGGTGAAAGCATCGCTCTTTCGTTGACGACTTTGCCATTTTCTGCTCTTCCAAGAGTATTCAAGTTATAGAGAGACAATTACAACTTGTCCTCAACAAATTGCAGGAATGGACTGATGCGACAGGTTTTTAAATTCTCCGCATCAAAAACTAGCTGTATGCACTTCTGCAGGATTTATCATCTTCATAACCACCCCGATCTTTTTCTTGGAAGCCATCTTCTACCTTTGTGGACTCTGCAACCTTCCTTGGGCTTACTTTCGATAAGAGCCTAACTTGGCGAAATCATATACGTAAACTGAAGAGCCGATGTGTCTCACCTCTGAACCTCCTCCGCACCCTTACAGGCAGCTCTTGGGGAGCTGACCGTGTGTGTCTCTTGCGTTTGTATAGAACCCTCATCCGCTCTATTTTGGATTATGGATGTATTGTATATGGGTCAGCGTCACCATCAACCCTCCGGCCATTAAATACCATTCACAACGCCGGTATAAGAATTAGTACAGGCGCCTACCGCACGAGTCGCATCGAATGCCTCTTGGCCGAAGCTGGAGAACCATCTCTGAGCCGAAGGCGAGATATTTTATTAGCCTCTTATGGGGCTAAAGTGTCGGGACTGGTTGACCACCTTGTCGTCGTATAATCATCCACCCAAAGTATGAGTCCTCGTACAATCTTCGAACTTCGTTACCCATCCCCCAGGTATTAGATTACGAAATCTTCTCCGGGAATTAAATGTAGAACTTCCCACCCCTGTGAGACCCACAAGTGACCGGATCCCCCCTTGGAAACTCCTCCTTCCCAGTATTGACTTCAGACTCTCCCATTTACCCAAACAAACTACTAGGTCCTCTGTTTACCAGAAGCAGTTTCTGGATATGAGAGAATCCTATCCGGATCATTTATTCTTATACACGGATGGTTCATCGTGCAGCGACGCGGTGGCATGTGGTTTTTACTGTATCAGGGCCACCAAATCATTTCGGCTTCACTCCAAATGCAGTATTTTCACTGCCGAAATGTGTGCAATCTTTGAGGCCCTAAAATACATTGAATCAGCGACGTTGCGGCGAGTAGTTATCTGTTCCGATTCTCTCAGCTCTCTTCAAGCTGTCTCCCGTCCTTCGTCAGACTACCTGACTTTATCCGTTCAAAGCCTGATTCATCGTCTTCTGTCCCGCCGCTATGACCTGGTACTTAGTTGGGTCCCAGGCCACGTGAGTATCAGAGGGAACGAACTGGCCGACCAGGCGGCGAAATCAGCGACTCGTAAAACTCGTATCGACATCCTTCTGTGCCATTATCCGATGTTCAGGCTTTCTTGAAACGATCCGTGCTTAGAGCGTGGCAAACAGAGTGGCACAATAGCACTTTCAAACTAAGTGCGATAAAGAATTCTGTGTATCCCTGGCGCTCCTCATCACGGTCCTGTAGACGCGAGGAAGTTATTTTAACCCGTCTTCGTATCGGACACTGCCATTTCTCTCACGGTTTCATTCTTCGAAATGAAACTCCCCCCATCTGCGACTCGTGCCAGACTGTTCTTTCCGTGGAACACGTCCTGCTGTACTGTAGGAAATTTGTTGGCAGTCGACGAAGACATGACCTGGGGCAACTCGCTACAAGTGGTGCTCGGGGATGACGATTCTGCGCTCTCAAAACTTTTTTGTTTTTTGAGAGAAAGCAGAATATATAATTTTATTTGAAAGAACAATGTTTTATGTTGTTTTTTGGCCCCTTTACAGCCAATTTTACGTTTTAAGATAAATTTTACGCGCCCTTTTTCTATTTTCCTTCTGCCATTTCTACATGTATACTTGATGCAGAATTCGAGCCTCCTTTTTAGCCCATGTACATGCTTTTAAACAGTGAGTAAGTTACATATGCAACACTGAATATTCTTTTCTCCAAATACTCTGGCATGGGCGCCAATGACCACAGCAGTCGAAGCGCCCTTTAAACCCTATTCAATCAATCAATCAATCAATATAATGAGTAGAATGTGTCTAAATCCTGATTTAAAGCAAGAACGATCCTACTATCATGTGTGTGCCACCCAAGTAAGACACCACCCAAATAGACTGCATCACTCTACCCTATCTGCAGCTGTCAAGTAGACAGAAACATTATTCAGACAATAGCTATGTCTAGTATTATCTGGGGTTGGTAGGTTTGAGCCAATTTTCAGAAACTGGAAAAAATATCAAGATAATATAAATTTATTAAATCATTAACATCACATACATGTGATATGAGCAATCAAACGTTAAAATGAGGACCGAACAGGCCTCCAAAGAGCTGAAGTCCTTTCTGCTGCCTTACAGAAATAAGATAGTCAAGACATGTCTTTCTTGAGATATTTAGATAAAACTTCAACAAGTTTATAATCGTAATCTTTCCTAAAGAATGTGATTGCATCTACTTTGTAGTGCCAAGGATTTGTAGTCACGCTCCTTCACTTATTTCTTTGCATTACAAAATATTTTCCTTTCATTGGATGTAGACAATTCATTTGAATGCACCAAAGAATCTTGCCTTCCTGTATTTGTTTCATGGACATTTAGGTTCCATTTAGATTATTCTGCACTCAACTAGGCATCATGAACAATCACAGGTGTAAATTCAGTATGCTTGTTTTTGGAGGAAATTGTACAAATAGAATGGCTGTATCGCTATCAAATATGATAGATGCCAGAAGTTGTAAGTAATAAGCAATGTTTTTATGCTGGATGTTTGGGCAATCGGAGATTAATGATTGAGGGTGTCCAAATGTGCAGTATGATGTGCATTACCTCTCTGATTGAAGAGACATGCTACTCAAAATTTTGACAGTGTGATTCTAGATAAGTTTGAGAAAACACTTAATTGTTGAGATGTCCTTTGCAAGAGCCTCGGCTGCAATCTTTAATTCTGATATTGACCTTGGGAAAGAATTCAATGCAGCAGATGGTTTATTTATCAGCTCAAGACTGGCTTTCAAAGCATCATTAGTGTTTTGCAGTTCAATGAGTTTATCATTGACAATGTCATTTCTGCTCTGCAAGACAGGGTTAGCTATTGATAGAAAATAAAATTCTCTCATAGTCAATTTTAGTGACAGACATCGGGAGGAACTTCCTGTTCAGAAGATTTGAGACAATAGTTTTCTCAGGTGATATGATGGAGACAATTCACAATTGAATTTCAGTTATTTTCATTTCAGGGAAACAAAAGTAAAGGTCCAACACTGAATTAACTGTAGACTTTGCTTCCATAACTTCAGAGCAATTTGTGCAACAAATCCATCTCTTTCAAATTTAATACTTTTAAGAGTATTATATTTCAGGTAAAATAATTTTAAGCATTTGTTGCATGAGATACAAGCAGAAATTGTCAAATTGTACACAAAGCAAGCAATTTAAGACTGGTTTAATGTTAGTTCTCATATTCATTATGATATGCAGCAAGAAAAATGAGAAAATATACAAAAATAAAATAAAATAGCCAGAATAATTTCAAAAATCAAATAAAATACTTGAAGAACAAAGTACATAAATAAATAATCGACAGCCTGTTATCAAAACCAAGTGCAGTTAGTAGTAATAATCCTAAGATGGATGAGTTATGTGGTATTCTTGAAAATCTGCTCTCAGTAAAGGTTTAAGATGTGGTTGCATGGGTTTGTTCAGCCTTGTTTGTTGAATCTTGGCAGTCCAAGACAAGTCACTTTGGCACGTGGTGACATGTAGTTTTGCTTGGGTTTAATGTTCAGAAAGTTAATGGCTCATCTGTGCAGTTACTCTCAGTGAAGTTAATGCAATGTTACTTGGAAGTTGTCAATACATTTATTTCGTACAATTTTGTTTAAATTGATGAGACTACTTACAGAATCATTGGTCATTCCATTGTAAGTGGTCCAGAAATAAATAAATTGGTCACTTCACCATCTCAGAATGAAATTCATTCCTTAATGTTTTGGTGGTTCAAAAATGTTTGTTGTTGTTGGGGGGGGGGTGTTTTTTTTTGTTGTTCAGTAGGTGGCCGTTAAATTAGGAATTTTCTTTAAGTTTTACAAATGTCAGATAACATTTTTTCAATGCTGAAAAATATTTTTTTGTTATCTTTTGCCCTTTTAGTTACCAAATTAACTGATCTCAGATCTGCACAACTGGCTGCTTCCTGCACGTTCCTACATTTCAGTTGATAAGGAGTTGTTCAATCTGACAAGTAGCAAGTTCTGTATATATTCTTTTTATTTGTGTTTGTGAGAGTGAGAACTGCTGTTGTAGCTCAGATTCATCGTTTTAGAGGGCAATAGATCAGTAGTTTTAAAGGTAAAGGTGGTTAGGAATAATGTGTAAGGAAAGTGACATTTCTCCAAAGAAAAAGAGGGAGATTGAGGTTATTCTGAAGCATGCAGATCTGAGAAACATTGAAATTGCAAAATTGACGAAGGTTTTGCCTCAATGTGTAGGAAGAATAAAGATTAGACTTGATTTAGGGTTGAGTGGAAATTGTACAAATCGTCAAAACTGCAAATGACTTAAAAAATCTTCCAATAACAAGACTTCATGGTAAAAATGCTTGTGTTTAAAAACAAAAAATCGACAAATAAGGAACTACAAGCCATGTTACGAGATCTTGGATGTGAAATTAGTGCGTTTGCTTTACAACACCATATCAAAGCAATGGATTTCAGTACTTGTCAGCTAGTGAAAGTCCCAAAGTTCCCCACTGCTATGAAAGAAATGAATTACTTGGCCACATCAACACAAACGCTGGACAATGGATGATTGGTCCAAAGTAAGCACTCTGAATATGATTTTATTTAATTAACATTAGATTGTTATTTGATGAGTTAGATGGATTGTGAACAATTTCGCAAGTTTAAGTAACAAAATTACAAATTTCTCTTGACTGTAATTTTTGTCGGTGTGATTTTCTGATGAGACCACCATTGAAATTCTAGAAGAAAGACATCAGTTTGTCAGAAGACGACCTGCCGAGAAACTGCTCCTTGAGTGTAGGAAGGAAAAAATAAAATATCCTACAAAAGTGATGATGCAGGATATGATTTTGCACAAAGGATTAGGTAGACTATAACTTATGAATGAAATAATGAGCCAAGAAAATAATTTCAAACTGTTAAAAAAAGGTTCAGTTCCTCTATTAAAGAAGTGATTTCCATAAGGTTGTTATATTTTCCAACAGGATTATTGCCACACTGCCAAGGATGTGAAAATTTATTTTCAACAAAATAAATTAAGGTATTAGAATGGCCAGGAAATAGTCCTGATACCAACCCAATTAAAGGTATTTGGAAATTCTTAAAGAAAAATTGTTGTGCAAAATTTTAGCTGATGAAAACAGGGCAAATATATCACAAACTGAATTTCATCTTCGTTAGCTGGAAAATATTATTTAAAAAATCAAGTAATTATTTTTTTTTTAATTTATTTTATTTATTTGCAAAATACATGAACAGGCAAGATAATGTTCACAAATAGATTGTGATAATGTTCACGATAAATCAAAGTATCACATGGAAGAACATTACAATAGAGTTGCAATAATCCAAGGTAATTAGGGCTGATGGTACCTCAGATTATAAAAAAAAACTCAGATTACACAGAAAAAAGGAAAATACATAATGAAATTTTCAACTACAATATATAACGAAGTCAAATTAAATGTGCAGATACTTCTAGAATTACAGATACATACATACATGAGCACAAACCACAACAATGTAACAGACAGACTGACATTGGAACTGACAGCTGCACACGTGACCTTAGTCACAGTGTTGCCAACTCCTCAAGACCCAGCTCTTGTTTATCACCACTTGTTTGGTGACTTGGTGCCTACCAGGCCATCATGGATTAGCGAGGCTTGGATTACCACGACTTAACTGTTTTGCTAATAATTGTACTAGATATGTTGTTCATGTCCATAGATTCATTCCTGATGCCGTAAATTTAGACGTATGGTTGTGTAAATTATATTAATATTAAAAAGTTAGATTTTGAGTAATGTGTTCTTGTCATAAATTTAGCTGATTTTGTTATGTAACTTATTTTCAAAATGTTAATAAATGTAGTTGTGAGGAATGTGTCCTGAATTTCTTGATTTTATTGTATTTATTTACACTTATTAAACTGAAATTTAAATTTGCAAGGTAACTTTACAGTTTTCAATTTGTAATTGCTTAGCCTCAATTTCAGGTTGTAAAGATCTAGTATGGATACATACATAGGTACATAGCTAGATAGAGAGATAGATATGGATTATATATATGAACAAATTGTAAGAATTTTCCTCGTAAAACAGAAAATTGATTTATTACTCACTAGTAAGAGTCAGAATTGAAACCTTGAACCTCACAGCAAGCCAGAGGTCTTGCCGAGTATACTCTGTAGCACCTTTGACAGAGGCTTAATAAGAATAGATTCCTGTTAAAAGAAATAACCTTCTAGTTTTAACCCAGCTTATTTGTAAGAAGTGAAAATCTGCTGCCACTTACCTTGTGTATTGTTTGGTAGAAGCCCTAAGGCTTTATCAAGAACTCATTCATGCAAATGCCCTCATAATGTTCAGGTAATCAGAAACAGCTCACTAGGATTTGAGTAGGTCTAAGACTTCTCATCTAAACCTGGGTACAATGGTGTAGATCACCTGGGAGAAGCTCATCCTATAGTACCCAGACATTTAGATTCCAGAAAAGAATCTATATAAAAAAAAATGTCATACACGTGATTCCTGCAAGCTTCTCCTCATTGAGCTTGAAATTTTACCATTCCCTTGCGTGTTTGTTTAAGAATCTGTAGGTTTTGTCAAAATTACCGACTTAATTGTGAGAACATATTTTTATGCAATACTGATATTTATAATTACAACACATGTAGAAATCACATTCATCTAGTAATCAGTATCAATAATTCACTATGAGAAATCCACTTATGATTTATGTACATTACTCTACAATTCATTGCCAGATGACATTAAACAATTAAAATTAGTTCACAAATTAATTAAAAGTAAAATCTTTTCTGCAGCATAAGTGTTTCTTTACAATTGGAGACTATACTGATCATTAGGGCCTGCTGTTTATGATCTAAGTGTTAGAAATATGCAAGCATTTATCACCTAAAAATATTTTGGTTACATTTTCGAAACCTTCAAAATCTTTCTGCTGTTTAAATAACCATTATATTGAAAATATACTTTTAAAATCTAGCACATTCACAATTCACACTTTCTCATTTAGTGCTCCATGAAGACAATTTTACTTGCTAAAGTTATTAAATACATTTTATAAAAGCGGTTGATCTTGACATAAAACTAAACTAACACTTCCTTTGCATCTGGTACTTTCTGCACTTTCTTTTTGTCCGTCTATAGCTTACCTTCCTAATTCACACACATATATACTTATAGGAAAAACAGAGAATGATATACAACCAAAAATTGTAAGAAAGTAGATAACAATTAGAAGAAAAGAAAAATTTCTTTGAGACGACTGCAAGCAAGAATGCGAAAATGGAATCAAAAAGATAAAGTATGACAAAAATACAAAAATTCATGAAAAAAAAATTATTGTAATATTAATAAGTTAAAGAGAAATGACCAAAGGGTAAAAAAAAGTCAAAATATGACTTCATGCAATTTTCGTGTCATATAATTTTAGTCGTAGATAAAATCATATTTTTCTTACGTTTTTCATGGAAATAATGCAAAGAAAAAAATATGGCCTGTCATAAACATCTGGACCCTACTGATCATTAAAAAGATAAATAATGTTTATTTTAACAGTGATTATAATGCATTGGTTGACATTTGTATTGTAATGTTGTACATTATATGATTTACATGAGAAATGTGAATTAATACATTGCAGAATGAGCCATTTATCTGGTTGTGAAAATATTATGAATGAAATCTTGAACAATTTTTTCAAGTTGATGTAATTCTCATTGTCCTGTAGGTTTTGTGAGTACCTGCTCAGCTGTCCCAGTACAGAGGTTCGGTCAGCATTCATGAAGATAATTGTGTTCCTAGCTCATTTTTCTCTTCAAGATGGACCTTGTTCTCCACCTATGTTGGATGCTCCAAGTAGGTTAAACCATTGTACTTAAAGATATTATTATTATTATTATTATTATTATTATTATTATTAATCAGCTTTTCAGCTGTATCCCTTGATAAGACAAGGTTGTTATGCCTTTAATTATGAATTATGTGGGGATAGGATGATGAGGGGTGAAGGGACAATCACAAATACTACCATTCCTGCGAAAGACTCAAACATGCAGCCTCTTCAGTGCAGATGACAGCCACTGCAACCAGTCTGCACCATGGGGTCCAGATTATTATTTTCTATATATATACATATAAGAAACCGGGCAATACTTTCATATTATGGTCAGAGTGATCAATGTGCACTCACTCACTCATATTTTTGTCTCTCTCAATTGGCACATTTGTGCTTGGGTTGTGGCAATTTACCTTCGATAATAAAATACAGATTACATAAATTCTTCCCACAAACTAATTTGTTATCAATGGGGTTTTTGTTGTTGTTTTTTCCTTTCTCCAAACTGCACAGCTACCCACAAAAATGGAAGCAGAAGTAATGATAAAACTTTTAAAACAGTAAGCTTTATAAATTTATGGACCTGAATTTATTTATTATAGATAAAGTTTATTGTATTTTTCCTGCACAGTACATTGATGATTTGGTTAGTCATTGCCTGTAGGAAACTATTTTCCTTAAACATGAAGGAAGGCCAGTTAAAGCACTGTTTCTCCATTGTACTGTGTAAATTTTAAAATGATAAATTATTTTTCTTGAAGTTTGTATGGAGATCCCTGGAATTCAGAGGCACCTGGCAGTTGCATATCGTCCATACCTTAAAAGAACAGCGATGCATATTTGAGAAGGGAAAAATAGCAATTTACATGCAGCTGTTATCAGGAAACTAAAACAGTGAAATCTCGTTAGTATGTTCCCGGTTACCATGTTTTCCCGCTTAGTACATTCAAAGTTTGTAGGGAAAGGTTAATTTAAAGTTTGTAGGTTTGCATCTGGAGAGGCATGTGTTTCCTGGTGCACCTGTGCCATCAGTGTGTGCTATTTTCAGGTACTTTTAGATTTTCACTTTCAGTCTGATTCCAGAGTGGGAGAAACGTGTTTCACCATACCCCATGCACCGTCTCCTTCATGGGTACCACGTATTACCATTAGTTTCCGTGTTACTTGTTTTTTTGATGTGGTACCATGATGCATTGCTTTTTTTATTTGTAATTTAAGTTTTATTTAATGTCATTTATTAGTAAAGTAGTCCATCCTGTGGATATTTGTGTGTTAATTTCGTCTACATTAAGTTTCCGTATTATGATGGTTTTGCATATGGAAATGTGGAAGATAAGTATATATTGAGCATTTTTTGATAGCACATTTTCCTTGCAGCGCTCAAAATTTTTAAACCTTTTGTTATAGCTACACTTTAAGATGACATTCTTTGTCACACTGCATCATTATAATGTCAGTCAGAATATTTGTTGCAAGCTATTTATGTATCTAGGGTGTTAAGTAGGTGTGTTTGCCCTGAGGGGCATCTAGTATTGCCCTCGGTGTATGAAATGGTAATTTTCAGGTTATTTGCCACTTTTGCCAAAAGTTAAGGGGGAGGAGAAAAAAACATTGTTCACCGGTAATGCATCTAACACCAATTTGTTTTCTTTCCTTTGATATATTAAGGGTTAATTAAAAAATTGTAGCTATTTTGGAGAAAATTTTGAAAATTTGTTTGAGGTTTCAAGTGCCTCCAAAAATCGAAATATCGGTTTCAAACTCAGAGGGCCTCAAATTCAATTCAAATTGATTGAGGGATATAAATTTTGCAGAAAATTGGCCGAAATGTTGGACAGACAGATGGATGAACAAACAGAAGTTTTGCCATCGATCAAATTTTTTGATATCAAAAGCATACAAAACATGGTTTCTGACTACACATGTTATACTGCAATTTTTGTAACTTTGCCCCTGACAGGAATCAGTTGTTGACAGTTTCATCCAATCGAGTCGAGCTTGAACGTCACCATAGTGACGTCACTGTCAGCCAAATATAAGCTCCTGATTGGATGGCAGTGAAACAGCTGATTCCTGTCAGGCGCAAAGTTACAAAAATCGCAGTATAAAAAAAGTAATTTACTAAATATTAGAAGAAAGATTTATCTGCTTTTTCGTTATGAGGGCCCACCATAGGTTTTTGTGTGTCGAAAATTCACCGTTTTCCTGTGCATGATTACAATACTTTCTTGGATTACAAAGTAAGGGTGAAACAGGTGGCATATCTGTGTGTTTTTTCACACAGAAGGTCATTTTCTTTTAACTCCACTAGATAGCGCTTCAACACTAAGATGGCTTTTCATTTCAATCCAGTTTCCATTTCAACTAAGCTCCTGGGCTTCATTGTTGCTGGGCATTATCGAGTGACATAGGATGAGAACGAGGTTAGGATGAGCAGCACAAGAAGGAGATAGAGACAGGGAGAGAAACAGAGAGACATAGAGAGACAGCCAGAAGGACAGACACAGAGAGAGCAGGATGTGGGGTTGCTGGGTTCCGCTAGTAAAGAATATAAATAAAATTGAAAAAACTTTTAAATTTTCCAAATAATGATATTTTTCAGAGCTTTCTCATACATTCAAATGTGAAATTTTAATTATTATATTACTTGTGTGAATTATTATAATACTTATCACACCATTGTAAGATATGTTTACAACAGCTTGTTGCTGCCACTATTAATAAAATAAATAATAACAAATTAAATCAATATAACATGACTTCTTAAAGGAATTGTTGAATTAATTATTCCTTTTGATACTAATAATTATGAGCTAAAGTGAATGTTTTGTTGTTAATATATGTTTGTTTCAGGTATCTTGTTGGATCCGCATGCCACTTTAAGTGATCATTTGCTACATGCAGTACTTCTGTTACTACATAAAGAGGTGTCAGATCATGGACGGCACTTACCCCATTACTTCAACTTGTTTCATATGTATGCCTCGTTAGGATTGCCAGAGCGAACACAACTTCTGAAGGTAAGTTTCTTTTTATACCAATATGAGGAGTATTCTGTCAGTTGTTTTGGGTTTTTCATAAGAGGCTGAAAAAGTAACATCAATGGCAGAGAAAGAAATGTTATGAGGGCTTTGTTTCATGTCGACTGTGTTGCTGTTGCATGTCCATTGTATCATAAGCAGTGTTGCACTGAGAATGAGAATTCAGTTTGTATGCACAATATGAGAATAGGTACTGTACATTCAGTTGCTATGTACAGTATGAAAACATAACCAACTAGTGGTGCTAAAACATATGTACTTTCTCGCCTTTAGTAATGGTTATGTAATACTATTTATACCGCAATTTCTTCCTGAATTAACACATGTCAGTCGTCATTTTTTGTAAAACTCATTTGAAGTTGTGGAACGTTTAGTGCAAAAATTAAATAGTTTCAAGCAATAGATTTTTTATTCAAAACTTTAAATTGAAATATATTCCTGACATTGAATTCATTGTGTAATGTATGCAGAGTGTGAACATATCGATTGAGTTTGTTTGCCTTAAGCAGTATGTGAGAAAATAAAATAATTAAAAGTTAATAAATAATACATTAGCATTGACAAACAAATGCAAATAGATTGAAAAATATATAATAGTAATTATTAAACACAATGCTATTGTAAAATTCTACAAATATATAAAAGTGTTAGTTTATGTTAAGGTGAACGAAAGGCAGCCGCCATTATCACCTTCTGTTATCAGTGTGGGATTACAACTACGAGTTACAAGCAACAATGACCGCTAATTCTTACGGGATTCACATTTGGCCAGTTATCATTGTTGATACTGCAAGAAAATGACAATGGATAGAAAAATATAATAATTAAAAATAGTATTTTTATATTCATCAAAATTACTCGGTTTTTACATGCATTGCTCTTCATTCCCACATTGTATTAAGCAAAGCGACTACGAGTTCATTTTCACATTTTACACAATTAAAGGACACAATTTAATATGAAATAACAAATATAATAAATAATAAAATGAAATATGAAATAATATACAAATTCTAACTTCTGTAGCATTCAACTGCATAGCATCACCATTCGCTTTATGTACATGAAGCACAGTAAATTGGGAGCAGGCGGGCAACTTATGTTTGTTCCCAAATTACACAAAAAATACTCATATTTTCAAAAAATTCAGCATGACCTTATTTGAAGATCTGTTTTCGAAGAACACATTTCATTTGGGGGGGAAAAATGTAACTTAATAATTGTAGTGATAGGAAGATGCCAAAAAAAACTTAATTTCTTCAATTTTCGAAAAATCAGGATATTCAACCAACATGAGACGTGCACCATTTTCTTAAACATCCTTCAGACTATCCAACAACAAAATTTCATCAAAAAAGATGAGCCTTTTTTGAAAATTTTAAAATGTCCCAGGAGCTTTATGTAAAGTTCCTCCCAAAATTAAAATATCAATTTCAAATTGATGGGGGTGCAAAATCAGCCAGATCGATCAGGGAATATCAATTTTGGAGAAAATCGGCTGAACGGTTTAACTGCTAGGGTTGTTCACAGACAGACGGACAGACATTTTACCATCAGTTCTACTGAAAATTCACCATTTTTTCGCGCAGCATTACATAACTTTCTCTCTATTGCGGTAGCAGTAGCAAGAAAGTAAAAATTTGGATTTGTCAGACAGAATCAAATTTGTTGTCGAATGATACTTCATTTCTCTTGATTCGTGGACATGAAGGGGTCTAACAGAGAATGATGGATGAACAGGCAGACACAGGTTACTCGAATACTACACAAGGATTCTCTGACTGAGGAAAACAGGTTCTGATTAGAGCAGGAATTGTTGGAGACTTTAATTTTGGCAGAATTTTTCTAACATTACTTAATAGGAATTTTCCACTTGATGGATAAAATAAATCTTGATCATGATCAAACCTGTGTTCTGATGAAACATGAAATGCTGAGCAGATTTTCAAATTACTTGTTAAATACATAATAATTGTGGCTTTTTTCAGTTAAATGTTCCTGCGACATTTATGCTAGTCGCAATGGATGAAGGACCTGGACCTCCAATTAAGTATCAATATCCTGAACTTACTAAACTTCATCAGGTGGTGTCACAACTTATTCGTTGTTGTGATGTAAGCTCCAAAATGCAGTCATTCCAGTCTCAGCAGGTAAGCAGTTTCAGATCTAATCTTGTGTATTTACTATTATTTTATATGTAGTATTCCTGTTCCAAGTGTGAAAATACAAAGTGCTCCAAGTTTTCCAAAATGCTCTAAAATTTAATATTATTAGTAAATAATATTAAATTTGGTACTTAAATGTTTGAGGTTAAACTTGTTCAGTACTTAAAAAAAGTAACATCAGGAGCATTTATACTGCCTAAGATACTCTTCGCATTCAGGAAAATTAGCCTTACATTGATAATTTTGCTAAGGCTTTGATAAATGGGTTTTTGTCATTTTATTGGGAACCTCAGAAACCTTATTTGAAATTAAGATTAATTTACTTCTAATGCATTGAAAAAGCAATGGGTGTAGCAATGAGTTATTGATGTATCTTGTGTACCTAAGAAAGAAAGTGAGTTTGACAGACAAATATATATTCAGGTAAGGCAATAACATAAGCATTCTCCAGAATTTTGAAACAAGTATGCCAGCATTCTCCAGAATTTTGAAACAAGTATGCCAGTTTCTTATGAGTTGTTTTATTTTTTAGTTCATATTGTCGGAAACTTACAAGAACATCTTCTCTTGGTATTATTTACAACAGAAGATATGGCAGCTATTTTCAGTCTTGTCACTCCAGTGCTACCTTGTTGTACACATTGTCCAATTTTTGTAAAACCTGGGAAAATCAAAGTGCAAAACATGTTCAAGGAAAACATTGGATCACTGTTATCACCAAAAAGTACACCTTTCATTTAAGACTTTGCCAAGTTTAAGGAAATAAAAATACACAGAAGAGATTTCTCAAAATTTGTTCTGAAAATTTTATGTGATAAGACCTGTGCTTTGCTTTGATATTCCAATGGTCTGCGTTTCATTTAAATATTAAAGGTCTGCAAAATAATTTAAAAATAAAAAAATTTGAAATGATCTACAATTGGTATTTTGATAAAAGAAAATCAAAAAAGAACAACATTTGTGAATTGAAGTGTTCTCTTAATATTGTTATACATCATTTTCTGTTGCTTGTTGATTTTGAGATGAATGTTCATTTATGGGTTGGGAGGTGAAGGATTGAAACTTTATTATCTTTCAAGCCCCTATTCTTATAAACCCACTGATATTTCTCTCTCTCTCTCTCTCTCTCTCTCTCTCTCTCTCTATATATATATATATATATATATATATATATATATATATATTGCAACGTCATGCGTCCTCCGGCCCCAAGTTGGGAAAGCCGAATTGCAACGTCGCGTGGCTAGCTGGGCGGTAGAGCATGATCGCGGTTCCTCGCGTGGAAGTGGAAGTGAGGTGCAGGTACAACGACTACTTTGGAAATGATTAGCCGTAATTGGGCAGTGAAACAAAATTATACATTTATTCCCGACCTATGGCCGGGGAAGTTACATAAAAAAATCCCATGAGGTGGGATTACACCCTACCTATTGAGCTCGGTAAGAAAAAAATTAAGAGAAAAGAAAGTTAATTACACTTCTGTTACAATAATAATAATAAATAAAATATGCCTTTGCGCGGCACCGCTTAACTCTAACAAAAAAAATAGAAAGATAAAACACTAGAATTTCGGTGATATTTGCCGTCTCGTCTCGAGGCGGGACGCCCCAAAGCGCGGGCGGGCGTCAGAAGTCTTATCTGTTGCGTAAGCATTGGCTGGGGTGTCCCCGTTGCTGTCGATGGCCTTGGCGTCTTCCAGTAGCGTTGTCCGGTGAGCTGCAATGTTGAAACGGGAGGGCGGACGCCTTCTCGCGGCCGCTGTGTGCCCCAGGGTCGCGAAGGTCTCCTTTCCGCCTCGCCACCAAGGCGCTGGACGAGTCCGGGTTCGTTTCTCACTACGGCTCGGACGCGCGATACGGGAGCATTTAATTGCTGGCGCGGACCTGAGGCTGGATTATGGTATTCGCGGCTCGTTCGCTCGAATTAGGCAACGAGTTATCACTACTTCGAATACCCGAACCAAAAAAAAAAAGAACTAGTCCACGGCCTCCACGACCAGGCATGAAGCGCTCTCTCGAAATTCACTTCTAAGTGTCTGTTTCACGGCCGCTGCCCTCGCGTTTACCCGTTCGCGACTACTTCACCAGTGTTTCTTTCGCGGCCGACGCTCTCGTGTGTTCTCCCTCACAACTACTTCCCTAGTGTTTTTCTTTTTTCTCATTTTGGGAATCCGTCCCTCTCCGGATCTTCCCCCTCCTAAGTTCATCCTGGGCTCGCTGACCTACTTTGGGAAACCTGTCATTGGTCGGACCTTACTGCGTCGCAGAAATAATTTTGACGAATCGCGGTCCGAGGATTCGTGGAAAATTTTCTAAAGTATCTCTCTCTACCGAAACGCTATCTCTGTTTACCGAAACGCAGCTGCATTCCTCGGGGGGGGGGCATCCCCTCAGAGCAATCATTGCATGGCAAAGGGTTCGAACTTTCTTGAATTAGCGCGACAGGCGTGGAAGCGAGGAACGCGCCCAGAGATCGGCGAGGGCGGGACACAAAAGGTGCACTCAGCGAAGTGGGTCCGTCAAGTGGCCTTTGACGACGAGTGGTCATAAATTTTCACCCGGCCGGCGAAGTTGGAGGGATGCGACCCTGACAGCAAAGAACAATGGGTGGGGTGGGGCGCGGCTGGGTGCCGAGGCGAGCGGGGTAGGCGCACGTGCGCATGCCAGAGAGTACGAAAAAGAAGCTTTTGTTGTAAATTTTTTAAGGCACCGCTATATGCCGCCACTATATATATATATATATATATATATATATATATATATATATATATATATATATATAATATCGAGAGAGAGAGAGAGAGAGAATTCCATCCTTCTGTCATTCCTAACATATCACCAAATAGCGGATTTGGCAACCGAATGTTTGTGTTGTAATTAGATCAGTATGTTTGCAAAACCTGCTAACTGCATAAATCGGGTGCAAAAACAACTAAGTTATATTTCATTTAAGATTTTAACGTATTAAACATACTCACAGATGTCAGTCATTAATACCAAGTAATTAATTATTCTTTTACATTTTAAAAGAAAATGAAATCTTTAACTTTAATAGTTTGGATGACTCAGTGTTTTTCGCGATTTGCTTGTCATGTAGTTAGAGCCTTTTGTATCTGGGTTACTCTCTTGTCAAGCAGCATAAGAGAGTAGCTTTGTTGATCATGTAACAAATACATTGTGTAACAAAATCTCAGCAATGATTTTTATTAATTTTGATGTTGCGTTTCTTATACTTGGTATTATGTAACTATAATATATATCATGTTTTATAGCTTAACTTGATATTCATCATTTTGACAGCCTATTGTTATTTCAGCATTTGGATTTCTAGATATGAAAAGGTTAAGTAAAAACTTAGATCTCAACTGATGACACCTAACCCCAGAAATATGAAGAAGGCTCATATGAGTAGGCTCATGGAGCCCTACCACCTTCATACCACTTTCAGTTCACTTGATTCATGTGCTCTACATTGTTGAAAATTAATGTAATTATTGAGGTAGTTTCACTCTTTGTTTTCCACAACAATGGCAGAAGATATTCATATCCTTTTTTTTCGATCTTTCTAGTCTGGGTACGATAAATCCTTCCTACGTACAAGATGTAGTTTTTCCATAGTGCTTTTAGTGATTGTATTATTTTTCCCCTTTTCTTCTATAGGGGAAAATTTGATTTATTTGCAGTTGGCAATGTTGTCAACATTCATTATTTTTTTAAATGCTCCTGAACAGAACTGGCAGTAAGATTGCACTATTTTTCATTTCTATTGTTTATTTACACAAGGTCTCAGAAAGGTTGGCTGAATGGGAAATATATGGTCATGAAGGAGTGTATAATGTATCAGATTGAGCTTAAAAATGGATTCCTGGAAGGAATTTGTATTTCTTTGTGTTCAGTATGTTTGCTCTTGTATATTACCTCTTGACAAGAACATACACATATTTTTGTATAAATTATACGAATGGGCTCATCATCTCTCCCCCTCGGAATAGACATTACTGTTTATACTCTTGTGTTGCTAGGGTTAATGTGTGAATATAAGACAACCCTGCATTTTTTAAATTAGATATTTACAGATAAATCTTGTTTTATATTTGTGTAAATACAGTAATTATTTTTGTTATACAAAATCCTGGAGCTCCTGTAGATCTTGATCCGTTATTACTTATGTCTTTAGCAAATGTATTTACCTAGAAATCTTATGAACCAGATTCAAAATCTTGAAAATTAGAGACACATGTCTGTTATTAATATAATTGTATAATGAAAATACACGATTGGTCCGTCAATTTCCAGGGTGTTCCTCCATTACCTAATCCATATGGAGATCCAGCGTGTCCTGAGTACCTTATGCCCATTCAGCCACAAGCTGCAGAAATTCTTTTTGGACGTACTAGGTAAGCTTTACACATAATATTTGAACATTGGATGTGTATATTGTCTTTTTTCTATGTCATTATTTTGTGATGTGTCAAGAGATTTCTTTTCTCCATAGAGTTAATACAATAGATCACTTGCTTTGCTTTTTTTTTTTTTTTTTTTTTTTTTTTCTTTCTTTTCCCTTTTTCTTTTTTTCCTCTTTCTCTCTTTTTTCTCTCTCTCTCTCTCTTTCTCTCCCTTCCTTCATTTATTACTTTCTCACCTACTACTAATATAGTGTAGGGAAAGTGTTGTAATGCTGTGACAGTGATTTTTTGACGTAAAAATTCTTATTATGGAGTCTTCACATCAAAAAATGTATTGATCTTGTTCCAATATGTACTAAATTACGTCCTCATACAATGTGTAGTTAGAATCCACATTTTGTGGATCCTTGATACCAAAAAATTTATTTATTTCTTTTATTTACAAAATAAGTGAACAGGCAGGACAATTGTGAAAATGTTCACAAACACTTACAAAACAAATATACACATGAGCAAGAAATTTACAATTACTATATGGTAAATAGAGGCGAGAGCGGAAAAAGAAAAGACAGTAGATGATAATCAAGAGAGAACAGTGTAATATTGGTTGAAATGTTTCAATGTGTGAAGGCTGGGAGCATTGACAGCAGCAGCAGGTAGGCGATACCAGTGATCAACTGTTTGACAGGAAAAACTAGTATTGATTGTGCAAAAAATTGTCTTTGTTCAATTTTTAATTGTGACCATGATGGTGGAAGTTGGTATTGCAGAGGAAGAAATCACAGAGACCTGGGCAGTAGAAGTAGCCGTTTAGTTTCATTAAGTTTCCATGAGATCTCCCTGCAGAATCCAGTCATTAACAGTTAACAGATGGAGTGAAGTCTCTCGGTGTATGACAGGTGTCGCAGGGCAGGAATGTATCTTGGAGATTTCCTCAGTTCAGCGTGCAAGCGAGTCAATCTTGGGTGAAGTGTAGTACCCAGACAAAGTGCCCAAATTCAATTATACACAAAAAATCATGAAATTGTGTGTCACTATTAATTCATACTAGCTGAACCCGTGCGATTACATCGCACTGAAGGGAAACCTGTAGGACGTTAAAACAGAACATATGAAATGTTGAAACAACACAATTGATAAATAGTCGCACACATGTTTGTCTTAACGGAACGCACAACAGATTTCCGCTTCCCGCCGCTTCGATTCACATGCGACAACCACGTGAGTTCTCCTGTGGCGGATGGTGTGCGCATAACCGCCATCTTGACAGGCAGCGCGCGGAGGGCACGCTAACTATCCCAGCCGCAAAGTTCAAACAACAAAAGTTTCCTAGCATTTTATTAATAACGAAAAGCTTCGTGATTTGCAATATTTAGTGACCTCCATTCCTGATTTTTTTTATCTTTTTTTTTTTTTGTACCTCATTTGTTAAAATCCGTTCACTATGAGCCGAGTAGGAGGGACAACAAATTCACGGTTTTAACGAAAATAATATATATGATGAGAAGATAGATTGGCCACAGAGTTTTTGTGACAGACTTCAAACGGAGTTGTTTCAAAAATTTAGAAATCAAATCGTATGATCATAAACTTTAAAGTTTGTTTTCTTCATTAGCAAAGTTCTTTTTGTGATGTTTTGAGGATCATGTTTTTCTCTTTCTTCAAGCAACGATGAATATAACAGGAAAATATTTTACTGAACATAAACGACACATTACTGACATTAAAATAACAAGAACAAAACGTATTTATTTCTTCAGGCAACTGCCCATTTTACAATCAATACAGAAATAAACCACAATCATAGGACTTAAAATTACAATGCATAATATAAATCTTTATATTACAAAATATAAAGAAAAATAAAACTAAAATGAATGAAATAAATGAAGTACAATAGTCAGTCAACAAGATTCATTCAAAACAAGTTCCTTCGTTTCTTTGTGTCATTGATAATGTGTCAGAGCATTAAGAAATCATGATACAGTTGTAATAAATCAGCAGCTCTCGACAGCAAACAACATGTGAAGACACCATTTTAAAACTAGTGGTGCTTCCAACGCACATACTTTCTCGCTCTGCTTCTATACGGTCCTTATTGCTATTCCACTACTCCATAAACCAGCAAAAGTGTACTATACCAGCAAACCATTTCGGTACCCAGACCCGACAAACGAAACTCAAATTCAACGAACCGGCACTTATACCACTACGTAACACCAACACCACCTCTGTCGAACAGAGCCATAAAAGAATAGAACCGACCGAAATGCTCATAATTTTACTTAAATCGGTTCATACAGATATATACTAGACAACTGTTCATTTGACATGTCATACTCTTCAGAAATCGAATAACAGAGTTGAAAAATTGTTTACAAAACGCAGTTAAGGAAAACACAGACAAGTCCTGTCTATTTATCTATATTGAATCTATTCGTGAGTAGAAGTACTTCAAATGATTTTCAATAAAGTATCTACTTTCTTCAATGTTTTTTTCCTGCAACATCACATTCATCAAATTAAAATTCCCCTCGGGGGATCGAACTCGGTACCTTCCTTATTGAAGAGCTCAACCCGAAGGTGCATTAACCAACCGCGTTACGAAACCGACTTGCGGGACAACTGCTTATATTTCAGTCAAAACGTACTTGTATCAGTTCTATCATTACGATGCCGGTAATTGTCAACATGCGAAAAACATGTCTTTCAAAAAACATGACCAAGAAAGGCAGCGGTGAACTGTTTACTCCACATAATTTATCGGATGATCGGCATTTGGAAAATAACTACTGCGAGAAAGTATGTGCCATTTATAGCACCACTAGTTTATTTATGTATTTACCTTCCCTTCATACACACGTGCAGAAAATTTAAAGGAAAAATTTGGAGCGGTTTTTGAGATAAATTTTTTTTGTAAATTTGAATCGCAATTTACGCAAAATCTATTCGTTTTTCCAAAAAATGGTACATGACCTTATTTGAAGTGCTTATTTTGTACAGCCGACTTTGTCTGAGGCGAAAATCTCTATCTTCAATTTTGCCGTTTTTAAACATTTTTTTGCAATTTTCGAAAAATAGGGCCTATCAACGAAAATGATGCCTACGTCATTCCCTTCAACGTTCTTCGCACTATTCAACCACAAAATATAATCAAAAAATTTGGAGCCATTTTTTTTTAATTCATAAAATCTCAAAATGGGCGTCATGTAAAGTATCCTCAAATACTAAGATATCGGTTTCAAATTCAAGAGGCCTTGAGACGAGTCAAAACCATCGGGGAATATCAATTTTGAAGAAAATCGACCGAACGGTTTAGGCGCTAGCGTTGACCACAGACGGACGGAATGCCGTCAATCGATTTTGAAGTATGAAGAAGCAACAAATCATGGATTTTGAATACACCACGAGATAGAGGATTTTTTTTTCTTAATTTAGCAACAGATTTTATCCACTTTTCTGTCACCAGACCCTTGCCATAAGAGATTTTCTGGCGAAAATTCTCCGTTTTCCGCCGCACGATTACATAACTTTCTCTTCTTACGAAGAATTCGTAAGGCGAGAAAGTAAAACAAATGATACTTAATAAATTAAAATAAATAAATGTGTGCACCAGCGAGTGCAAAAGCACTTCCAGCGTGGCGGATGCTGAAAGAGGATTAAAATGAATCAAGTGGAAATAAAGATGGGCTGAGACTGTTATGAAGTAGTACAAGAAGGGAGGAGGAGAGGGCTTCAAAATACTGTTAATGAAATGGAATACAAGCAAACTAATTTTCTTGAGTTCCCAAAATGCATCCGACAATATTTTTATTTTTAAAATCACATCTTTCACTCAAATAAAAATTAAGAAGACTAGAAAGAAAAGAACTGCTCCAAGCAACCATAGAAAAACCTTATTTCTCTAAAAATTTCAACCAAACACTCTTAAAGAAGAAAGTATTCAATTCCACTTTTGTGTCGAGAGAATTAGAGTATTTATTTATTAATACTCTTTATTAATATATTGAGTTTCAAGAATCAACCTAGAATAAAAGACAGAAAAGAAAAATTTGATAAATTTGATTTCCAGATTATTCTTTATCATATTAATAGTCTACAATGTTCAAAATTGTATATTGGAAGAAGTTGAAAATGTGTATATCAGAGCTTGTATGAAACATTTATGAAATTTGTGCTCAACAAAATTCAATTACGATTTATGACAAGCCGGCTGGACAGTGGACATTCCATGGATGTTACAGGTGTTGAAGTCTTGGAATCAGAATGGAATTTTTATTCTAGTTTGATTCTTGAAACACTATATATAAAAACCTCCAATTGACTCAATACAGGTGGAATCAAATACTTGTAGTGTCTTAACGACTCTTGACATTTTTAGCAAAATAAGGTTTTTCTATACTTTCTTGGTGCAGTTATTTTCTTTCCAGTATTTTTAATTTGTACTTTCTCATATGTATATGTATATATGGAGTAATACATAGCATAGAGAAAGTTATGTAATGCTGCAGAAAATAGATTTGAAAGGAAATACAAGTTTTCGGGTCTCCTGATATTGAAAAAGTGTTTTTTATCAAAATGTCCACCTTTTGTCTGTGAATAACGCTAATTCTTAAACTATGCTTAGTGTTCTTTTTCAAACTGAATAAACTCCTGTCAATCTGGCCTCACATAAAGCTCTGTGATTTTGAAAAACATTCATTAATTTTTGTGGGTACTTTACATGAAGCTGCTGGGACATTTTCAAAAATTTCTCAAACATGGCTGCAATTTTTTGCGTTAAGGTTTTTGTAAGAATAGAGTGACATACACTTATAAAAGATGGCATATGTCTGATGTTCACTGTTAAACCTGAATTTCCAAAAATTGCAAAAGTGAAATTTTTTTGAAAATTTGAGTAGTTTTTGCATAATGTTTCATGAAATATATGCAAGATTATAAAATATCAGAAACAAAGATTTTTCAAAAATGGCACCAATTTTTTCTTTAAACTATTGGTAGGGATAGTCCTATAAATACTGCAGAAGATGACATAAACACTATTTTGCTCTTTATTCTTTATTTATCCAGGGTTTTTGTGTAACCAAAACAATACAAAGATTATTTGCGAGAATACGAGATCCTTTATGCAACCCTGAAATAACCATACACAACTACAAAAAAATTCAAATAAACATGTAATTTTTATACAAGAGAAATAATAATATGAAACACATAGTATACAGAATATAAGAAAGTAACACTATCGTTACTAGGGCCCGGATAATTATGTACTAAAAATTGGGAAAATATGTACATATATATGTATCATAATATACAGAAATATGTACTCAAAAGTATGAAATATGTAACATTAAATATCATTATATCAATAATTTTTTATTAAAATACCTTTATCTTAGTATATATTGTTCTGTAGACTTAATACAAAGACTAGAATTGAACATTATAGTTCTCATAATCCTATTATTTACAAAGATCCCATATGAATAAGAAACCTATATCGTCTCCGAAATTATTTCAGTAGTATACCTTCCCTTTGCTGCTCTAACACGTAAACAATGAGGTCTCAAAAATGAGATCTCTAAAGAAAGAGAACTTCAAGGAGACGTGACGAATTGCATTTTGACTTCATTTGACTTACAATATTCATGTAAAATACACTTTCTATCCTTCTCCGTGTTTTCTGGATCCAGTGTGACGGAATTGTCCTCTCATAGCCCTGCACTAATAACACAAATTGTTTGAATCCTGGGTTTTTCCCCAGAACGAAAGTCCTCTTTTTTCTTCAGTAGATTCCCCTATTGACCCTCGAAGCAACTGCTGATTGGGTAATTTCAAAGCTACCAGAAAGTTTCAGGGAAGATGTTTACAAAAATTTAATTGTAGTGCTTACTGAAAAATGAAGCAATATAGTTATTCAACTTTGAGTATCAAACAATTGCTTCGATATGCCTATAAATCCTGCAGCTTCACAATCAAATTGATGTATAACTTGTTTTACAAAATCAAAATTTTGAGTATTATAGCTCATAGCGTCGATCCAGGTGCCCCGTCTCGTTAATCCTTTTTTGTATTGGAAATCAATGTTTCAACTTTATCAAACTGAGATCTAATCAGTTCGGCAAACGCAACGCACGCACAAGATAGGTTCGAAGTAGTAATTTTGGAACAATACCTGCAGGGCTTTTGCTGCCTTGCACATGTACGGCGCTGCACTAGAACCGGAAGGAAGACATTATGTTTAACTTCATTAGGCCACAAAAATCCCGTTGTATTGTTAAAAAGTTTTGTAATAGTTTGATGGTTGCATTTGGGTAACACTTCTCAAGTTAACAAAATAAGACTTACACTTTTAAACGTTCATTAAACCTATCACAACCTTGCCAATACAATTTCGTTGCACATCAGCCACAGCGAGATTTTACTTCAGATTTGTGGTCCAAAGAGATAATTTACGAACAACGGTAGAAGGACGCATGTAAAAATCAGGGAAAGAAAAATGCAAAAATGCAAAAACAGCCCTCCTTGAGCTGGTGCGTGTAGTTTCTGGTGAAGGGTATCAAGGTCAAAGGAGACCTCTAAAATATGCGAAGTGGGTGCGCGATATCGCCTGCTAAAGATATCATTTTCACAAATTTTAAACTTCCTTTCTGTTCTCTGCGATACTCGCGCTGGAAACTAACAGAACAGAATCTATGGATTGCATCGTCCCCTTCCCCTTTTACTTCTAATATCGTTGGCATTTATGGATTTCAGCGCGTAATAATAGCTTAATTTTAGTGAGGTGGCTACAGAAAAAAATGTTTGACAATGCTGAATTGTTTGTTTGGATGATTCCTTATGACAAACAGATAGGAAAAGGGAATAATTATTTTTTTTAAATGTAGGATAATGGAAAAAATCAGTAATATGTAAAAATATGTTCATTTGTGTAAAATATGTAAATATATGTAATTTCGGGCAAAATATGTAAATATATGTACTAAAAACTCAACGATTTTGGCCACTAACCGATGTAAAACGTGAACATATCGTTGATTCGACTTGATAGAGTTACTTTAGGAAAATATGTAATTACATAATTATCCGGGCCCTAATCATTACTATCAAATATTTGTTAACATAATTTGGCAGCTGGAACAACGCTGTTCTGGATAGAACTAAGAGATAAGTCCAAAAAAGAGAGTTTATATAACAAAACCTCATGATTAAGAGTATCAAATGCCTGACTGGAATCATCATAAATTACATCAATCTGGTTGTATTCATTAATATAACAATTGATAAACTGAATAAATTCTAACAAATTTGAAATAGTTTATTGGTTCTTGATAAAGTTATACTGAAACTGTGACACGTAAGGCTTAAAAGCACCTTAAATAATGGAATAAATGTAATTTTCAAAAATTTTAGAAAAATTAGAATAACTATTCGGCTGTAATTTTCAATTTCATGCTTATCCCCACTCATGAGCACCGGAGTTATCTTTGTTCTCTTCCGCAGCATAGTAAAAGTTTTGCTAGCAATAGATAATTTGCAAATGATATAAATGGCTTCAGCAGTAGTTGTATGACAATTTTGAATAAAGATAGATGAGATCCCTTGTGAACGAGATGTATATTGGTTAGGTAAATGTTTAACAAAGTTGACTGTATCAGACAATTGAAGTGTGGGATCAATCCCAAAAAAATTCCTTTATAACATTATCATTACTATAATACAATGATATGTCAGAAGAGAATGCTCTCAGAAAAAATGAGGCAGACATATGAAGAATTCCTTCTCCCTTTGCTTGTAATATTTTTTTCTTGTTTACCTTTTTTGCTGCTAAATGGGTATTCTAAAATCAAAAAATCATATTAAATGTTAATACTGAGAATTTATTTGAAATAGGTTTGAGAAGAAAAATCACATAATTTGATTCTGAAAAGCAAATAAATGGTTTGTGGGAGATTTACTTCAATATGCAATTCATTGTTTTTATAAATGAATCACCAGAACAGAAGAAACAAACTTTTGTAGTCAATATTCAATTAAAAAATATTGAAACAAAAATATAATGCATGATCAGGAATGATTATACATTCAGTTTATGTCTCTTACACATTAATCTTTACACATTGCAATATTTTATTCTTATAGTTACATCAAAAAAATTATTGAAGATGCAACATTATCGGAGGAAACAGTGAAACTACTTCAATTTTGCTCATGGGAGAATCCTCACTTTTCACGCACAGTTCTTAGTGAGCTCTTGTGGCAGATTGCATATGCATATTGCCATGAGCTGCGTCACCATATGGATCTGTTGTTTGCCATGCTGTTAATGGAAGATTCTTGGCAAACTCATCGTATCCACAATGCTCTAAATGGTAAGACAGGGAGATTATTTACTTTGTTTTATCTTGCAATATTTCTACTCATCATTGAAAATAAAAATTCAAGAAAAAGTTGTGGCTGGTACGTGATTCCTTTTAATTTTAAGTGTTACTGCAAACTTGCAAACCTTTATTTTCATGAAATGGAGGAGTTGTTTTATGATTCACGTGTGTCTGTCTGCTTTATGTATGCATGTTTGCTTGTGATAGAAATATAAGGTAGAAGCAATTTTTAGGAAGAATGGTTTTCTGAGGAATGTGTTAGTTAGTGTAACATAATAATGCATCTTGGGATTAATAAAAGCCTTTGTGGAAAGTCTAATTCATCAGGATGTAGTATCAGTATTATTATTTGACACTGTCAGAAAACTACAAATCTTCCTTCTGTTTGCTTTGTGAAGTTCTAATAGTCAAAATTCATTTTTGTAATTTGTGTAAATATATTAAGAGTCTATCATTTGTAAATATGATTCTCCTGAAAAAAAAACCTGTTCCGACATTATATTGAATATTATGAGTAGCTCAGCTCTAGATAGTGGTAACATTTTCATCAAAAGATAATCCTGTTACATAAATCAAATACCATATTGATTATACATTTGTGCATTTATTGTGATGCTACACTAAAAAACATTATTACTTACTTTGTGGTAAGGATTGAACTGACACCAGATTGAAATCATTATCTTATTTCACAGTTTGAACTCAAGGTTGCACTACTGTCTAGAGCTAAGCCCTTTGGTTATGCAAGTGTGCTAATAAACAATGCAAGATACAAGAAAATGAGAAAAAAAAATTAGTTTAAGTTTTCAGTTACAATATTTTGAGTTATATAATAATATATCATTTTTAGATGAAAGTTAGTGTTCTTAGTAGAAGGATATAGAGAGGATTCTGTGCAACTTGAACCTGTTTAAGAGGATTTCATGAAGCATGTTTGTGTAGGTGTGCATGAAGAGCGAGAAGGTTTACTTGACACCATTCAACGTAGCAAAAATCATTACCAAAAGAGGGCCTACCAGTGTATAAAGTGCATGGTTAGTTTGTTCTCAAAATGCCATGCTGCTCATCAAATGCTATATACCAATAGTGAACTGAAGCACAAATGGACTCTGGCTGTAGAGTGGCTTCAAGATGAATTGGAGAGGGTAAGATATCTGGCTGTTCTCTTCTTTCATTCACTTCTTTTATGTTCTCGACTAATTTTTCTTTCTTACAGCGACCTTATGCTTCCAATACTCAGTATAGTTACAACAACTGGTCACCTCCAGCTCAGTCTAATGAATCAACTAGTGGGTACTACCTGGAACGAACTAATAGTGCCCGCAAAACTCTAGAAAGGGCTTGTGAGCTGTGCCCTGAAGAGGTATGTGAGAGTAAATATTCACAGAATGCAAGTAAGTACTTATAGTAAAATTATAAGAACACCAGGAACACTTGTAAAAAGCCACTCAACCTCGTGCATTGGAAGACATTGGAGGTTTGATGACACTCTCCTCAGAAGTGCATAATTTTATCAGTTCCGTATTTATTTATTCCAGGACTTTTAAATGAAGATTTGTTACAATAATTTATTTGTTTAATATAAATTAGTGCTACAATATCACTTCTCATATTATTGTATTTTCATTTCTTTTGCCATTTTCTTAAGAACGGCTTTAGATTTCAATGAAAATTGCTACTTAGGATGAGGGTTTATTCTTTTTTAATACTCTTAAAGTAATATTTCAGTTCTACTATTGGGAAACCGAAAAATTGAGAAAATTTTTAAAAGATGTACTTGGGTGGTGGTAGATGGCAGCAGCAAAAGTATGTCACAAGTCCGAATAGCTAGCCCAGACCAAAGAAATTAGAAATCTAATACGAGAATGTCTGTGCCATTCTGTAGCACCACTAGTTGCATACTGTAGTTTTACCCAAAATTCCAAAATGGAGAGTTGAAATGCCCTGTATAGTAAGGAAATTAAACAACCTGAATACTGAATTCAGCACAAAAATTCCATGGGCTCCTCTACAATAACATAAAGTTCTCACTTATTGGTTACCTAAGTCGTTATCATTTGGACATAATACAGCCTTAAAGAGACTTTTGTTATGAACATATAAGAATGAAAAACATACCTGAAATAATGTAGTAAAGGAATTTATCTGGGACTTACAAAACCAATGTATAAACATGAAAAAAATTATAAATGGAGTTTCACTGTATATTTATACATAATAAAAAAAAATTCATACATGGGGGATGCATGTGTGAATGTTCTCTCAGCAGTTTTCAATATAAAGTTTGAAAATCATAAGTTGGGAAATGTTACCAAAAATGCTTTATTTGCGATTTCCACTTTTTGTTGATTGCGAAAAAGTATTTTGATCATGACTGACAATCCTTGCTATAGGACATGGGAATAGTAAAAGAATGTAATTAACTGCTTAAGAAGTTTCTCTAGAAATACATAAGTAGTTATCTTTTCAGGACAACAAATTTTAGAAGAAATTGGAACTAACAAAGGTATTTTAGACTAGGATGCAGCTTTTCTCCAGTCTTTTTAATATTTACATTGACACTTTAAATTGGTGCGTGACAACCAGGAGTAGATTCAGTAATTTATGTTGGGCTTAGAAAGAATTTGAACACCTTACTCAATGTAGATGACCAAGTTTTAATCCAGAAAAGTGAAACTATCTGCAGAGAGCTTTGCACAAAAATCAAATTCCAGGTGTATGTAACATGAAAATATAAATACAATGAAAATAATCGTTAAGAAAAAAGATTTTAGATCAAAAACAGTTATTAATAAAGTCGTGCAACAGTGATGCGGAAATGCAAAGAAAAGTGAATAAATTTCAAATTCTCTGTGGGACAATTAGTAAAGTAGAAAAGAAAGTCTTGGGGAGAAACTCAAAAAAAAGAAAATAACAATTTTTTTCCCCATCAGCTGTCCTGCCTTAGGTGGCTAGGGACCTCAATTGATGTCACTGCAGTGCCTCTGACCAGGAGGTCCTAGGGTTCGAGTCCCAACAGTGACAGGATTTTCAACACTACTTAGTTAGGTCGAATTCAGTCGCTGTCTGAAAGAGAATTCTAGTGGCCGGCTGGTCTAATCAATGGTTTTCTGTGGTTTCTCCAATCAACAGAAGGCAAATGCTGGAGCAGTACCCTAACAAACAGGCCATGTGCAGTCTTTCCTTCCTCTTCCTTGTCCTATCCTAGCCCCTTAGTTATACCCAAGACTTGTACGCACCTCACAACCGCACATGCAGGAAGACCAGTTGGGAGGTTAGAGCTTGTCCCTGCTGGGGGGTGGTGCCCTCCTGGTTGGGAAAATCCCTGCATGTCAAAGGATTGGCAGTGCCAGATCTCACCATTCAGCAGGGAAAGATCACTGCTACCTTCCATGATAAACATGCACTATATTTATGGTACTAGGAGTTGGCTTGCCCGGAATCTTCAATCAATCCATTGATTGTGGTCATCACTTTAGTCAGGATAACGGGTCACATGTACAAAACAAGTGTGGACCACTTTATAATTAAAATCCAATTGATAAAATGTAATTATGGTGTAAAATGATTTTACTGCCTGAAAGGACTACCTTTCGGCTTTAAACATTATTTTACTATAAAATTTTTTACTTGTTTCATTCAATAAACTGGATGAACCCTCTACAAAAAGGCAAAAAAATACATTCATAACGACAGAAACAAACGCCTATAAATACAAAATAACAAAATTAATTCAAAGTCAAAGCCGTAGAGAAGATAAGAGTGTTGTGAAACAACAACAACAACAAAGTTAGGCATCAAGGTGCTTAAAAAGAACAAATTTAAGCTGTCTTTCAAATCACTTAACCCGAGAAAGGTGGCGTGGGGTTCCTTGTGTTCCCATGTACCTTTGCTTACCTGCTGTGGCCTAATTTTGCGAGTCAGAAGCTTTACATTTCTTATACCTTTCACCACATTCTTTAGCTTATGTTTGAAAGATAAGATATTGCGACGGCGCAATGAGTTCCCGGAAGAGTGATAACAATCTAGCCGTTGTGCAGAATGATCTGTCTGACCCTGTGCCACCACTTCCGTCAGCAGTGCGAAGAGCTTGCAGCAGTGCTTCAGTCATGCCTGAACATTGATAAAATGTATCAGCGTGAAGTGTATTGTTTATTTATTTGACATGAATAATTTGAGGAAAACTAAATTTTTTGTGGTTAACGCAGGAAACAAGTTTGTAAAGATCACCCGCGATGTTTTGTGTAAACAATGAAGTTCAGTGAGAAAAGTAATAAATTGTTGACATGCAACATGTTCCTTTCCAAAAATTAGATTTAGAATTCATTTAAATATTTGCGACACCAATACAAACATCTTAAATTTTGTACTTTTTCTAAGTTGTGTTGTTTGACTTAGAACCATTTTCAATTAATTGTTTACTTATTTTTGTGTGAGACAACGTTAGAAAATGAAACTTATTGAATTTTCTGATACCTTTGTCATCGAAATATTCAGGAAAATGTAAATGGGGTCACTACATAAAATTAAAGATAAATGATAATTTTGTCCTTTTATTTTTTTTTCACTTCCTCATGTGCATGTTTGTTTATAATAGTGCATTATGTTAATACTACATGATAAATGATAGATCATTATTAAAATAACTAATTTTACACTTATTTGTGCCTAAATATAATATTATAAATAAATAACTTAAGGGGGGGGTCAGAAAGGACCCCACGTCATCTCTAACATAACTCCAGCAACCGCCACCTCTCCAGGATTAAATCAGAACTAACAATTTTTTAAATTTCATAGAAATTTAACATTCCCACTGTAAGTCAATAACAAATCAATTTTTCCTTGGCTGTTTTCAACTTACGTTCCAGCATGTTATTGTATGTTTTGAATTTATCTCTAATTTCACTCTTTAATGGATTAAATTAATTCATTCTATGAGTGCATATTAAATTAAGTCTTAGAATTAAAGAAGATCTAGAGAATAGAGTCTTAAGTCTTAGAATCAGTGAGTAAAAGAAATTTAAGACGTCTACAGCAGCAATGTCATGATTGAAAAAATCAATCCTATCAGCGCAGCAATTGGCGGTTCTAGGTAGTCTTTTAAAGATATCTTAATAGCTATAGTTAGTAGAAAATGCATCCACCCAGAAGCAAGTAGGATTTCTCTTTCTCGTATGAGGGATGTGAAGAGAGATACGAGAAAGAAGTTTAGGGCATGTTATGAGACCATGCAGTATTTTATGGAAGAAAATTAAATCATAGAATTTTCTCCTATCCTGAAGAGTTTCTTTAATAAATTTAGTTAAAATAAATTGTAGAATTTGAAATGGTCATGATCAAATGTATGAATTGGTGTGCCATTCCTGAAAGCTGGATGGCGTAGAAATTTACGTTGTACTTTTTTCAAATGATTGATAGATAAATTAGTGTAAGGTGACCAATTGTCTGAGGTATATTCTAAAATAGGGCAAATCAAAGTTTTATAAAGAATTAATAAGTTATCAATGGACCAGAAGGATTTGGTGTTGTGCAAAATTACACCCAGGGAACGCAGAGCTTTATCCACTATAACAGTTATATGTATATTAAAATCGAGTTAAGAGTCAAAGATCACTTATAGACAGTGCTCAAGGATTCACCATTAAAATCTTTATTTAATTTAGTAATGTTGGAGTGTTCATGCTATGATGTATGTATTTTGCTACAACTATTTTTCTATTTTAGCTAGATGTGGCTTTTGCATAAGATGTATCGTTGATTTCAGGAACCAGAAGTTGAGGAAATGTCTGAAGAAGGAGAAAGCCCTCAGCCAGAGGAACAGACTCAACAGATGGCCCCTCCTTCCATGCAGCAGAAGTCCCATACCTACTCAGCTGCATATCCAGGAACAGGGTGTATGGCATCGCCTCGTATTCTCAACAAAAGACCCATTAGCACAAGGTAGCTAGCTTGATAGCTATAGATATATTCCCCTCTTATAAATAATCGTTACAAATGCATTGTTTAATTAATTATTCATGGGTCTCAAACCAAGCCATCAGAAATAATTGTAAAAGCTAATTTTGTCAGTGATAATTCAGTATTTACCTCAAGAAAGTTAATTACATATTTAATATTTCTTAAATATTCTTTTGCATTATACTGTTAAAGAACACGAAATATAGTAGTTTTTACAGTTATCTTATGAATCATGATTTTCTAAGAATTTGTTTATCTACAACAAATTAGAAATTTCAAAAAAGTATTCTTAATTTTAATTTTTAATTATTTTTTTTATTTCTAGAAATTTGAATCCTTGTTATTAGCCACTAGTGTGCCATTTTATTTTTTTTATTGATAAGTTGTAGAGAAATTGAATGAATTTGGTTTTTTGTAGAGTGACAATGAGCAGTCCAAATGGTCAACAGACGCAGCCAAGTGCCAATGAGGAGCCTGATATTTTACCTCTAGATAATTGTGAAGGCTCTCAATCTTTTCTGCTGAGTGAACAGCAAATGCTGCATCAACAACCTCAGCCACAATTGCAACAGTCTCCAATGCAGCAGCCTTCACCACAACAACAATCACCTCTGTTGTCACAATCTCCACAGCTGTCACCATCACAGTTGTTGTCACAGAAGCAGCAGCAACAACAGCAGCAGCATCTGTTGCTTTTGCAATTGCAGCAGCAACAGCAGCAACAAATACAACAGCAGCAACAGAAACAATTACAACAGCAACAACCATCACAATCTCAACTGCAACAACAATTGCAACAGCAACAGCTGCACCAACAACAGCTGCACCAACAGATGCAACAACAACAGATGCACCAGCAACAACAAATGCACCAGCAGCAACAGTTGCATCAACAGCAACAGCTGCACCAACAGCAACAGCTGCACCAACAGCAACAGATGCACCAACAGCAACAGCTGCAACAACAGCAACAGCTGCAACAACAGCAACAGCTGCAACAACAGCAACAGCTGCAACAACAGCAACAGCTGCAACAACAGCAACAGCTGCAACAACAGCAACAGCTGCAACAACCACAGCAGCAGCAGCAATCGCCTCCACTGTCAGAAACATCTGTTCAGCTTACCCCTCAACAATCTCCTACAACACCACCATCACCCCAGGAGCAGCAGCAGCAGCAACAACAACAACAACAACAACAACAACAACAACAACAACCACCTGTGGATAATCAATCATCGTCATTATTTGCGTAATCCAGAGTCCTTTTTTCTTGAATGCTCATGAACATACATTCAAGAGCTGAGATAACATAACTCAGATAAATAATTTGAAAATCAATTCAATAACCTGTAAAAATAAGTCCTGCATAGCTTCTATGATAAAAAGTAATTATAAAAGTATTGAACTTTATAAAAAAAATCACTGTCAGCCATTATATAAATGCTGTTCTAAAAGATTTAATCTTGTTAGAATGTCAATTTTGTTTTCATCTAGAACATTGATTTCCAAAATTGCTTGTTATTGTGGTTAAAGCCAAGTATATGGGTGCTAGTATTTTTGTTTTAAAAAGGAAAGCAATCATTCCATACAGTTATAATCAAGAATCAATGTTTCATTATATTTATTTATACTGGGCATTCATGTTCAAGCATAATTGGCTGGCTTAGATTTATCATGTTGAGAAGCAGAGCAATTCCACACTAATTGCCAAAAATAACATTCTATGCATTTGTGTTGCATTGAAATGTTGCAGTTCATGAAGGTATCAGAACATGTAATGATGGAAAGATTTGCATTGTATAGGCTGCTCATATAGTTCTCAAGGACAGTTATGATCAGGCTGTGATTAGTGTTAATTGTTAACAAGAACATGTGTTGCCTATGCTGAATGAAGTATTGATTACTATTATTATCTTTAAATATTTATATGTACCATATTTATGTGAACAGAGATTTTTCTCTTTGATGATACTTTCTACAGACTGATCATGCGGAAGATTACCTACACAGCAAGAATGAGAGCTTGAGAGAACTACTAGCAAGAAGCCCAGGGTATGTACAGCAGCTCAAGAGTGAAGAAGATAC
Source organism: Acheta domesticus (assembly GCA_031308135.1). Taxonomy (NCBI): domain Eukaryota; kingdom Metazoa; phylum Arthropoda; class Insecta; order Orthoptera; family Gryllidae; genus Acheta; species Acheta domesticus. The sequence goes on from JAHLJT010002406.1 coordinate 131,404,799, forward strand.
GTTTCTTTGTACTGGGCATTTTGTAAGTGTATCTGGATCACAGCTTTTATGAAACATGATAGCTACTAAAAATCATGTAATTTTGCTGAGCAGAAATTTTGCAAGATTATCTAGTTAGAATAAATGAACATGTAAAAGCCTAAAAGTGAGAAGTTCAATTTTTTTAACAATTAGTTCTGATATTCCTTTTCGTTAGTGCAAAATTTTGTTACTTTGTGTTTAATTGTTGTTGACTGTGCTGGCAGTGTTTCTTCTACGACAAGTGATTTGTTGCAAGAAAGTAAAGCAAGGTGGTTGCATTTGTATAGAACAGAAAATCTTTACAGTATTCATCCTGCCCTTTTTGCGTTACTTATGTGGGAACAAATTGTCAGTTTAGAGATGTCAGAGGTGATGATATGGAATACCACTGTGACATTTGCCAAGTCAGCAGAATATCTGATAGGTATAAAAGTTCATCTTTCATGCTTCCTTTGACGTAACAGCCTCATGTGAGATAGGTGTGTACGCATGGTAAGTGTTGAATGCAGTTGACAAAGTGATACAGAGTTATCTGCACAAGCAAATTTTACAGTAATTCCAGATTGAGGTGAACCCTTTTCTTTCGTAAAGAAGTGGAACAACTAAAGCATTAAACAATTTGTGCCTGTTCAGGATTTATACTCACATATGTATATAATAGTGATTTTATCTCTTCAATGTTTTTCCTTGCTACTGAACATTTATATGCCTTTTTAAAGAGAAAGTAATTATTATATTGTATAGTTCACCTTCCCATTAAATGATATGGGAAGTTCTAGTTACCTTGCATTTTGTTGGAAATTTTGCTTGTGTCTGAAAGTATGTTTCAGTAACAAATGCAATTTCCAATGATGATTGTTTCTGAGTCTGAAAATGGAAGCGAATGTATGCAAGGTGAGTATGCAACTTACAGACAGCAGTAAAGCTTTCTTAATTTCTTTTAACAGAAAGTTAAGTGTTGTGGAATACATGTTCAGCTGGCTCTGAGGAATTAAGTTATTAATTTGTTATATTGCTTTTGTTTCCTTCTATTTGAGACATGAATTAATTTTCTATATATGATTAAGTCTTCAGTAAAACTGTCCCACATTTACACATCCTGTTGTATATTGTCTGCTACCTTACCTCATTGTGGAATGAACAAACAATTTTGAATGCCAAGAATTCATTCAGGATGTTAATTACAATATGGGGCCTTATTTTTCATCTGAGTGAGATACAGAGCATTTTAACATTATATTTATAACTTATCCTTACAAAGTAAAATCTGTGTTATTTGATATAACTGCTTAATTTGTAACCTTGTAATTCAATTTTATTTATTCATAACGGCCCTCATTTTACAGTTAGGAAATTATGACTCCAGTGATGTCTTCAGAATCTGGAAGAGTCATTGTACGATATACGCCATACCAGTTCTGTGTAGAATTTTTTTATATAATTATTATTATTATTATTACAATTATTAGGTACTGCAGAACAATGGTGTTAACATTTTCATTAATTATTGAAGTAGCAAAGGACCAGCCTTGAAATTTTGCTCTTGTATCACTTTGAGTTGAAAGTTGGACACAAGTAATGTTTGTAAGCAACACACAAAGGTTGGTTATATTTCAAGGCAAATTTTAGGCATTCATCGCATCTTGTATTGACATGAGTTTTTGAGAATTTGGACAATACCAGACAGATTTTTAACGAGATGTATTTATATTTCTATAAATATGTATACATTATTATAGCATAAGTTTGTGTAAAGAAGTTCTGTATATTGCTTTATATACATTTGTCTTGTATTGTCCACTTCATATTGAAATGAATAAGTGGTGTACATTTGCTTGAATATATTGTTTAATTTAAAAATCACTTTGATTGTGATCACATGGGGAGGAATAAGGGAGTGACTACCTAGTGGTTCATATTCATGTCAATCTTATACATATTGTATTTATATACATACCTGTATGAGAACATGTAAAGGTATACAGAATTGTCAGTCACATTGTAAGCCAAAGATTGTATATCCCTTCAGAAAAAATAATGGACAATTTTTACGTTTTCCATGAACATATATGTTTATATTAGTGTGAGTAAATAATACAAGTTTGTTAACTATGTGATTTCAAAGAAAAGTGGCTTCCCTGACAGGCCCTCCCCTTTATAAAAGTAATACAGCACCTTCTTTGTTTCCCTGTAAATTATATGTAAATTTGTTTGTATAAATTCATTTTTCATTTTCTTTATTGATATTCTTTGAATAAAGTTCATGTTGTGTAAATAGTTTTTTCACACTGTGTTTTTATGGTGTTATATTTCCTTAGATCATAAACATCAAAAAATTACTGTACGACGGTATTTAGAAGAAAGGTGAATAATCTATGCCAAGGCTTTAAAAATGAGAATGAAGATTGTTTAATCAAGTAAAACATATTATTGACTCGACCAAATATTGTGTACACTTGTAATTGTATTATTTTTTCCAGTTCAAACAAAATGTACCTCACTTTGCTCATGTAAATTATGCATTAATGTGCAATATTTTATTCTATCATTAAGAGTACAATTGTTGACCATTGAAAGGAAAAGTATGAGCAGAGACATCTATGTGGAATTAGTTTGTAACATCTAGTTTGGTTTACATAGTCAAATTATTGTCAAAAAGAAAGTCCAAAGAGATAGCAAATTGTTACTCAATAAGTAGCTAAATCCCCAAACAAAAGATGAAATGTTTTTTAAGTCATGAGACATTTTAGATTTTCTCAGTGCAAAGTGCATAAGGTGATTTTGAACAACTTAGGCATATGAAATAGGAAAACCTGATTTTGGAATAATGCTTGCTTGTCCAGTTGTCCGTTTCTACCAAACTACAAGTTGGACTTTAAAAATTGTATTTTATCTGCTACATGAAGTGTAGTGTAAGGTTCCGTTTACAAATTTTCTTAAAACTCTTTTTATTTGTTCTTGTTCTTTCTCCTCTCTTTTTCTGTCCTCTCTCTTTAAAAGAAAATGATTAATTATGAATGAATATTATTTATTTTGAAAATCTCAAAGACAAGTGGATTGCAAGCTGCAGCCAGGCAGGGTGAAGGTTGGAGGCACCTGGGCACTGCCCCTATTCTCCACCTTAACATCGCTATTGTGGGTAATTGCATCAGGGATTAACAATTCTATAATTTAAAGATGGGATATGTTACTCCTCTCAGAGTTGAACGAGAGACCGCTAGCAGGGATCTAACACAATTTACAAAATAGAGTGAGTGAAAATGAAAATAAAGTAACATTCTATAGTGTGATTTAAAAGTTATACTATTTACAAAGTTAGCTAATGTAATAAAAATGCTATGATATGCTAAATATAAATCAAGAAAATAGAGAAGGTGGTAACATTTACAATTTTAACTAATATCCTACACCAATATATGAACCCATTTGACTATGTGTAGCTCATACTATGAAAAGCAAGGGGGATGGTTTGTGTTTGACCACAATTTAAAATTTGCTATTGAGTTTCCTATTTAAAAATATACATTGAATCGTACTAGCTAATATTTATTTACAAGAACTAAGGTTCTGAGTCAGGATCAGAGGCTTTTCTGTGTGAAAGGCTATAGCAGTCGCAAAGAGGGGCCAGCGGAAGGGCCCGAGAGAAGTACACTGGTTTGCCGATGGGGTGACTCAACAAAGCTTGGTTGATTGCAAACCAGCCATGCAGGATCAATTAAGGGGTTGGACGGCACCTGCCAGGGGGTTTCAAATGACAGTATACCGCTGCCCCAGAATGAGCCAATACCAGCAAAAACTGTATGTAACTAGCATTTGTTAACAAGAGTATAAGGAAGTTTTTTAAAAATTTAATTACTACCTAATGTGAACAGGCTACGGTGGAATATTGACAAGTTTTAACTAAGAAACTTTTTTATTGAAAAAAACTAGTTGGGAACATTTAACTATTAGCTATATATTTAAGAATATTGAAAAAGAATAGTAAGTTTTCAAGACCCAAATTAAACTTTAACTGTATACACAAGATATTGCAGTGTAACAGAAGTTACACAATCTACTAATTTACCTATCTTCTACTGACATAAATTTACCTTTCTACTAACGACCTATCTTCTATACTATTTACAAGTCTTATTTGTGTATTAGGAATTTTTTTTTTAATAAACTCTGTCATGGTACTCATTGGGACTTGAATTTAATAAGAAATCGAACGGCCTGTGGTAGAGTTCCCTTCATAGAGTTCTGGGGTGAATGTATTTGGGCCAACAAAGTGTATTGACAAAGCCATGACCTACGGTACCGCAAAGCAGCCGCAGCCACCAGCTTCAGATGACGGTACACCGCCGCCCCCGGGCGAGCCAACATGCCTCGCCCCCGGCCAGCCAGGGAGGACAAACTAGCCTAGCCGACCTCTGCCAGGGTTAGAGGCGCGCCCACCTTTCTTGAGTGTGATAATTATTATTGTAGTTAACAATGGTGATAGCAAGTTTTTCAAAGAGTTTGTATGAGTTCTTGTTTTGTATGGTGAGTCTTAGCGTGTTTGTGTCTGTGTCCAATGTGCGATTATATTAGTCTCCGTTGAAAGGCCCATTGTGGACGCAAGTAGGAAATGAATCGATGTTTCCTGTTCCTCGCAGATGCATCGGAGCCTGTCCTCAGGGCCCAGTTTATAAAGCTGAGCCCTAATCGGGAAGTTTCCCGATGACATTTGAGTGAGATGTGATCCTGGTTTATAGTGTTTGTAGTTTCGACTGGACTTCACCTGCGGAAGAAACAATCTGGTAGTTGCCGCCTGATATGAGAGATCCCAGCGCACTTGCCAATGACGGAGTAGCTCGGCTGTGAGACCACAAGTTTTGCCCAAGTTTGCCCAACCTTTAAAAAGTTTTGCCCAAGTCAAATAAAGCCCCAAATCAAAATTTCGGATTTAAACGTCCTGGAGCACTCCCACAAAGTTATTTCCAACTTTCGAACATGCCATCAGTTTGCCCACGATGAGACCAAGTACATCGAGTCATAAAACAGTTTTGCCCAAGTCACACAACGTCGGAAATAGTGAAAATCGCAAATCAAATTTTCGACTTTAAAGTGACTAGCACCCCCACTTGCGAAATTCAAAGGTTTGAACAAACCATCATGTAGAAGAGTTTTGCCCATTTTTTAATCAATTTGTAAAACGTTTTGCCCAAGTGAAACAAAGTCGGAAATTGCAAATCAAACACAGTTTTTCTGACGATGAACCCAAGCAAATCGAGCCATAAAAAAGTTTTTCCGAACTCACGGAAAGTCGGAAATCGCAAATAAAATTTTCGGACTTAAACTTTCTAGAGCTCTCCCAAAAACAAATTTCAAAATTTCGAACATACCATCGTTTTGCTCACGCTTGGTTCAAAGTCATTGAGCCTTAAATATGTTTTGCCCAAGTCACACCATGCCAAAAATCGCGAAAATAACAAATATTTTGGACTTTAAAGCGACTAGCACCCCCAATTGCGAATTTGAAAGTTGTGGAGGTACCATCGTGTAGAAGAGTTTTGTCCATTTACAAATCAATTTGTAAAAAGTTTTGCCCAAGTCACAAAACGCTGGAAATCGCAAATCAAAATTTTGGACTTAAACTCTCTGTAGCTTTCCCACAGGTGTTTTTCGAAATTTTGAAGATACCACCGGTTTGCTCATCGTGAGCCCATCTTCATCGAGCCATAAAAAAGTTTTGCCCAAGTCACAGAAAGTCAGGAATCGCAAATCAAAATTTCGGACTGAAACCTCCTATAGGTCTCCCAAACAGAAAATTCAAAATTTCGAACATGTCAACGTTTTGCCCACGATCGGCCCAAGTTCATCGAGCCTTAAACGAGTTTTGCCCAGGTCACACAACGCCGGAAAGTTTTTATTGTAGTGTTTACTTCTTTTGTATCTTAATTCACAAGTTATAGGATGGTACATAAATGTACCGCTAGGCTCTTACACAGGTATTTTGTGAACCACCCAAAATAGTGTAATATAACGCAAATGGGGGGAAAAAGTTTCATGCTAGCTTCCCGTCGTTTGTTTTTATTTTTTTATTTTCCCCCGACTATGTCCCTGGCATGGCGATCATTTGTTGTCATGAGTGATACATGCGGTGCAGCTTTTTGGTTTATGCGTCAAAAAAGGGGGTAGTACTATTACTATGAGCCCAATTTTTCAGAAAAAAATCAGTTTTCGAGAAACTTAACAAAATGGCATAAAAAGCACTCATTCTCACAAATCCTACAAGGAATATAAATCGACGGTAATGAAAATATGAAAAATTACAGTTGTGTCATATTTGAACCAGTGGTGCTTCCAACCAGGGGCGGGATTTCGGATCTTTTATTGGGGGGGCAAATTTGGGCGCTATTATAAATATCAAAATATTCGTTTACATGCTTTAAGTTAATTAATTGTGCTGCAATTATACACTGCTTTCAATTTTGTTAATTATTACTGAATGTTATTAATTATATTAGTTGCACACAGTGGTGAGATTCCGCATTGTTACTTGAAAGGTCCGAACTGGTAATTCAACGATATATTTTTACTTTCCTGTATACGCACGTATACACGGAGTGATATACGTAGTATAGGGAAAGCTATGTAATGCTGCGCGAAAAAATGGCCAATTTTCGGCGGAAAAAAATTAATTGCCGGGCCGTTAAAAGGAACTAGTGGTGCTACAGAATGGCACAGACTTTCCCGTATTATTTTTCTATTTCCTTGGGTCGTCGCTAGCTATTCGGATTTGCCACATACTCTTTCTTGCCAGCTACCATCTGGCACCGCCAAAAGCACATTTTTTTTGGATTTTCTTAATTTTTTCGGTTTCCTATTGGTAGAACGATAATATTAATTTTAGAATATTAAAGAACACAAAAACCTAGTCATAAATAGCAATTTTCTTTTAAAAATTATGTTCCGTTTAAGAGAAAATGGCGTTTTAGCGCTACTAAAATTGCGAAATTTGAAGCTCATTTTCACAGACAATTTTTGAGTTTTCAAAATACTTTATTTGAAGTTATTTGAAGCACTTACACTCACAAATATAATAATGTGTACAAATTGCTGGTAATGTGCATATTAAAGATGTGAGAGATCTTTCAAAAAAATTACAATTATGTAATTTTTGAAAAAAACAAAAAAAACTCAAAATAAACTTTACGCCATACTAAAGAGTGTAATTAGCACTATCCGTGACAAAAGTTTCAAGAAAAAATTTGCAGTCATATATAAGAAAATGGCGTTTGAGCGTTTCTGAAAATGCGAAATTTTGAGCTTTCACAGAAAACGGTTGTTTTCGCGAAACTTTACTTGACATTATTTAAAGCACATGTACTCGTAAATATAATAATGTGAAAAAATCGCCGCTAATGTAAATATTATCGACGTGAGAAACATGTGAAAAAATTTACATTTTTGTAATTTTTGGAAAAACCAACCTATAGAGCAATATGGCTTTTATGTCATTTGATAGAGTATATTTACCACTATCCCTACCAAAAGTTAAAAGAAAAAAAATTGTAGCCGTTTTTAAGAAAATCTTGTTTTTGTAATTTTTTAAAAGTGCACCTATTGCAGGCACGAAATTAATTGCAGGAAAACTACTAAAATTTTGAAAAACATTTACATGACCTTTATGAAAGAACTCAATATGCAGAACAAATTTTACTTGAAGAAAAATCTCTATCTTCAATTTTGTAGTTGGAGAAAGACGCCGAAAAAAATTCAAACTTTCACAATTTTCGAAAATTCAGAGTTATTCGTGAGAATCGCACCTATGCCATGTTAATAAGTGTATTTTACTCTATTCATACAAGAAATTTAAAGAAAAAAATTGTAACCCTTTTTGAGAAAATTTTGAAAATCCCCGGGGGGCTTCATATAAAGTACCTCCAAATTTTGAAGAACCGTTTTCAAAATCTCAAAACTTCGACTAGAATCAAATCGACCGGGGAATATCCATTTTGGAAGAAATCGTACATATGGTTTAGGCGCTAGCAGTGTTCACAGACGGACGGAGTACAAAATTATTTATTGTGGTACAAAATTAGTAGACAAATAGAAGATAATAATTGGCTAGTTAGGTTTGAATTTGTGACTAGTGTGGGTGGCTTGGCAGGCACTTTTGTTTCATGCTACACGCAATTTTTTTCTGTTTTTCGATTGCATTATCTCCGTTGGGGGGCCAGATAAATTTTTGAAACAAATACTCCTGAAAGGTCACTATAGTAGCAAACCGCTGTATACATTTCAACTTCGAAGTGTGACTCCAAGGGGATTTAAAAAATTCGTCAATATGTGCAAAAAGTGTATCTTTTGCAACCGTTTTTTAATTGGTTATAGGTGAGTACAAAATTTTTTATTTTGGTACAAAATTAGTACAGGCTGATTTTAAGGACAGGGTTCGGCTCACTAAAACAACGGCGCACGGTTCACTTGCGCATGGTTCACTCGCGCGGACCACGAGAACGGATCACTCAGGGAGCACTACTTGCATTGTGCATTGTGCGGTGTGGTGCGAATGTGTAATGGAGAATTACAATGGTTAAATGCATAAAATGCGTTGCATGCATAATGTTAAATGCATAAAATGCGTTGGTAATTATGCGTTGGACAGACTCAAGGATGTTTTATGTTAACGCGAGGGCCGAAGGCCCGAGCCTCGTCCTCAACTTGGACACGGGTAGCGAAGCGTCACGATTCCACACGAAAGTGCATTGGCCACGTGGCCGTGTGCACACTGTGGCGGCGCCGCGAGTGACTCGTTCGGAACCGAATCGTGCGCGTCAATAGGAGCCGAACCCTGTATTTGAATCTGGCCGACATACATGAATTTATTACGGAACAGCAACCATTTGTTATGCAACCATGAATTTATGTTACGTGGATTCAAACTGACTCCACATGCCTTCTTGAGGATTTGTGTCTTACTAATTCACTATTTCAAATTACTGTTTGTGTACATTGTGATATTACTTTTATAATAATAAATCAAATGTTTTAAAAGATTTTGAGATAATAATAATTATTAATTTCTTACTTTTAAATTGCGCCTCTGTAGTCGAGCTATGCAGATTAAATATCTAATGCAAATATAACGAAATAACTTATTTTTTATTATATATTAAACACTATTTTATAAATGTTGTACCGCTTTTACGATTGGTACATATTGTTGACGAACATTTATCGCACAGAGCATGTTTACAGGAGCAACAAATAGTCTGTTTTCCTCATAATGTCTTGGGACAAATACAGCAGCATTTTCTTGATGATAGTTTTCCATCCTCTTTTGCTGTTTCCTACTTTTCTCATCCTCATTTTTTTTTATAGAAGGTCTGTGTGTTACATTTTTTTCTAATTCCTTGATAACTAATTCCTGAAATATTTTATAAAATAGAGCTTTGTTACTAATGTCATTAGCGCTAAACAAGAAATATATCGTGAATAGTGCTTGAAAATTAAAAAGATAATACTAAAAATATGCTCAAAAATAAAACAAGTATATAAGTACAATTAATATAAATCATAACGCAAAAATATTACATATACTGCGATTTTTCCAACCCTGACCCTCAAGGCCATATATGATATGTAAAATTGTTTCGTGCAATCTCGCCAGAAATTCAGATTCATTGGATTTCAAGTGTGAGCATGATAATGTCCCATGAAATTAACTAGTGGTGCTACAGAATGGCACAGACTTTCCCGTATTAGTTTTCTATTTCCTTGGGTCTTCTAGCTATTCGGAATTGCCACAAACTCTTTCTTGCCAGCTGTCATCTATCACCGCCAAAAGTACATTTTTTTGTCATTTTCTTAATTTTTCGGTTTCCTATTGGCAGAGGCGTATCTGGGCATTCAAGCGTCCACGGCAAGCATAGAATTTGCGCCCCTGTCAGGATCCTTCAAGTTAAGATTGTTGCTATTTGCTTCAGGGAGTATACGAATGTTGCCTTTTATGTTTCGGGATTTGTCAACCCTGGTGTTGCAATCTGATAACTGACAGCTCTATCGTAAAGTTGGATATTTTTGAGGTTATACCTACTCAGAACGTTTTGACATACGAGCGCTATTTGTGTTGTTTACAGTAACTTAAAAGATTCATCTTGGCCCCAAAATGGAATTAAATCGTGAACATTTTTGTGCGATTATTTTTAACAACTTTCGACGTGGATTAACTCAGCAACAGTGCGTGGATGCACTTAATTCAATTTTTGGCGATGAAGCTCCATCAAGGACCAGTGTTTATCTATGATATGGTGAATTCAATCGTTGTCGTAGTTCATTCCAACACGAATTTCGCGAAGGTCGTCCAAAATCAGTTGTAGTTCCGAAAACCATTGATGCTGTGCGTGAACTGATATTGCAAGATCGTCGTGTGACCTATCGTGAGATTGAGACAACCTTAGGAATTAGTGGGACCAGCATACATTCAATATTGCATGAACATTTGAGGGTCAAAAACATTTGTTCGCGTTGGATCCCACACAATTTGTCAATCGCTCAAAAAAAGGCTCTTGTCGATTGGTCGAAAGAAATGCTCTAAAAGTACGATCACGGTGCTTCGAAACACGTCTATGACATCGTGACAAGTGATGAATCGTGGATTTTCGCGTATGAGCCCGAAAGTAAACAGCAGTCGACTGTATGGGTGTTTCAAGATGAACAAAATACAACAAAAGTTGTTCGCGCACGAAGCACTTCCAAGCAAATGGTCGCCTGTTTTTTTGAAACAACTGGACATGTCGCAACTGTACCACTATAGCAACGCAGAACAGTCAATTCTGAGTGGTACGCAACGATTTGTTGGCCAGTTGTCTTCCAAGAAATCAGGAAAACGAACCGCCGAAGACGGATCACTCTTCACCACGACAAAGCGAACTCTCACACATCGGCTCAAACAACTGCATTTTTGAGCACCCAAAACATCGATTTGATGAGTCATCCGCCGTATAGTCCTGACTTGGGACTTCTTTTTATTCCCGTACGTAAAAAACAAACTGAGAGGTCAACGTTTTTCGACACCTGAAGAAGCGGTTGCTGCATTCAGAATGCATGTTTTGGAGATACCTTAATCAGAGTGGCAAAAGTGCTTCGACAATTGGTTCAAACGTATGCAAAAGTGTATAGATCTTCATGGGGAATATCTTGAAAAACAATAAAGTGATTTTCGATGATTAATATTTGTTTTTGTTCTCTAATCCTGAAATATAAAAGGCAACCCTCGTATTGTAAACGGCGCCCCTTGTGAGTGGCGCCCATGGCACGTGCCATGTCTGCCATACCTTAGATTACGCCTCTGCCTAGTAATAAAAGCCTGGAAGGGGTCCACGTGGTCGTTGTGATTGCCCGCCACGAAGATGGGTCTAATCTTCTAAAAACAGGAGAGGAAAAAGTCGTAAAATACCAACCAGTTATTCCCCTGGCTGCCCAACGTCATGAAGTGCCCAACGCCAGAATCCTGCCAGTGGTGGTGGAACCTCAGGGGCTATGCCAAGATTCACAGTCAATGCCCTCAAATCGTTGGGGATCACGCCTCGAGGCGATCTATTCGTACTATCTCGTTAATTGCTCTCATCTCTATTAAGCTCTACACACAATTTGTAAATTATGATGGAGCAATTTTGCAATTGCTGGTAGTAAATGCAGAGAATGAACGTCTTGGTCCCGTGGGGATGTCTAAGGAACCTAGGGGATCCTAAAATACCTAGGAATTACTTAGTAACCACGACTTTAAGTGGGAAGTGTATGTAATTTAATATAGCATATAGGAAAATGTGTAATCACAATCGATGTTTTGGGGGTCCTTATTACCGAAAAATCGACTGACGGCAAAACGTCTGTCAGAGCCAGCGTCCACCATGGCTAGCGTCTAAAAACGTTCAGCCGATTTTATCCAAATCGATTTAAATGAAGTCGAGGCCCTGCAAGTTCGAAAGGGATATTTTGATTTTTGGGGTAACTTTATATGAAACCTCAAAAACATTTTCAAACTTTTTTAAAAAATGGCTCCAAATTTTATTAATAAGCTTGGCCTTTGGTTAGCCTAAAGCAGACCTGCACAACGCCTGCTCCCACGGGCATTCTGCACTTGCGAGCCGCTCGCCTGCCCGTGGCAGCGCCGAAAGTGCAAGTAGTGGGGAGTAAGGAAGCTTTGCGGGGAGGGGAGAAGTCTGACGTACCACGATGCGGCGCGTAGATTGAATGCCTGGGTGTCTAATAATGAGCCATGCTTCAAAATTAAATGCCCATTTGTTTAAATGGATTATGTCTAGTATTTCAAGTTACCAGGATCATAATTCACTGTTTACGTTTACACACTACTGTATATCCACCAATGTATGTATTTTCATTTTCTATTTTTTTTAAAGAAAATAACATGCTCATTGTGACTCTTAAGCAATATTTTAAAGCAATAGCTTTAAAATATATGCGTATATATAAGAAAAAATATTATTTAATTCTATATAACACAAAATTGCAATTTAATAATTGATTGTTCACCAGGAATGGTATAATCTCCAAATCATAGAAAAATGAACAAAATCATGAGAGCAATCTCTCACATCAAGATTGACATAAAAATAGAATATGTGGAAATTCGAAGAAGGGTAATGTTTAATAGCACATTTGTGACCATTTTCCCCATTATGAAACTGAATAAAAGAGATCAACGAGCAAACTTCTGTCACGATATGTTACGGACAATCATAAGATAATCATGGGTATTGGTTAAATAGAATGCAAAGGGCATTATATTTTATATGATGTCGTAAATGACTCTACACTCTTGTCAGAAATTAGAACAGAAAATAATCATGATTTTTTTAAGAACAATATGTTTTTGCTTTGAGAGAACCGTCTTATTCAATTAAACATAGTTAATAAAAAATAGTTTATTGCTGTCATCATCAAACAAAAACAATTCAGTATCACAATTTTGTGTTTAGCACAACACTAAATTTGCGATTACATCGTAGCAAAGCGAATTACATTAGAAGCCCTACAAGCAATTATAATACTTGGTGTCGAAATCTAATATGTATAATTCGTTTTAGTTTCATATTTCGCCCTGTCATATATCGAGAACAAACATTTGCAATATAATACAAAAGATTATATTAGTTGAACTGTATATGACCATCATGTTCTTGCCGATTGCTCTTTAAATTTACGCGCTATCTTTCGAATTGTGCATTCTGATTGGTGGACCCCACTCCTAGATTGGGTCTCATCCCCACCCTTCATCGACTTTCTCATTGCACCCGAGTTGCCCGCACGCAGCTCCTGAGGTCAGTGAAAGTGCAAAATGCTGTGCAGGTCTGGCCTAAAGGATGCTTAAAATAATGGCACAGATCTTATTTTAGCTTAAATTGATGATTTTTTTAAAATTGTAGAACTTTCTTGAAAGTTGTACTTGTCTCAGTGCAGCAGTGCAGTCACATATGAAGCACATTTTCTTTGTAAGCTCATGTCGTTTCGCCCCATTTTTTTTCTTCCATATTTCAGAAATGTTCTGTTTTATGTTATAAAAAATCTGGTTGCCCTAAGCTACAATTATGAGCTAGATGAGTTCACCATTTTCATGAACCTGTCAGTAAGCAAGTTCCGTAACAATACGCTGACAATGTGATCACGTAGTGGAAACAATGTCACTCCAGTTATTATAATGTTCCAGGATGCAAAGGCATTTTTTACATAACCATACATATGTGGTCATTGTATGAATCATCTCAGAAAGGAAACACACAGTTTCAAACCAAATAGTAAACTTGAGGATCAGAAAGGACATGATTTTGGTACCACTTTCAAAAATCAGTTTGACCCATGCTCAACGACAGCTTTAGGGCCAAAATCAAATTACATTTCCTTCAAATCTAATAGTAGGAAGATGGGTTTACTGAATAGGTCATTTACTTACTCAAGAGCAATGATTCTCAACTTTTTCTAGTTACAAGACTCCTAAAAAAGGTAAACAAGAAGTAATATTTCTGATGTCTCCCCTCAGACCTGAACACAATGAAATTGTTTTGAAACTATTTACCTCAGTAGATAGCAGTGAAACATTTATGCCTCTGAAGTGTGGTAAATGAGCAATTTACAGGTTCCAACTTGATGTGGTCCATTTAATATAACTTTTGATCATATTTGCTGAGTTAGCGACATATTAAAAAATGTGTAAGAGTATGTTTCAACATGTCATGCTGTCGGCAGTACATGTCTGTATAGGGTTTGAAATTGGAAAAGAGAAATGTGATAAAACATTTTATTAATGACCGAGTTCATGTCTTCATTAGGAAGCTTGATTACACCCTTCAAAGCAAAAATGTGGATGTTTCCTTTAACTTTTGATGACACACACAATTTGACTGGCCACTTACCATGCTATTTGAAGTAGCTTACACAGTAACATTAACAAAGCTAACATTGCATAGCTTACTTTGGCTTACAATCACAGCATAAATGCAGCACATTGCAATTGATGGAGGGGCAGGTGAGTATCAGAACCCATATCATGTTAAGATGATTATTATCTTCTCTTCAAGTGCAGTACAAATGTTAAGTGTATCTGTCCTTTTTGTGAAAAAAAACCTACTGAAGAACCAGAATGTTTCTTTAAATGTCAAGAGAAGTAATCTTTATATGATAATAAAGGCACATAAATAATGATCCATTTTTAGCACCTATTATTCACAGTAGAGGTTCTGTAGCTAATCCTTTTAAGAAGTAGCTCACATTCATTCATAGGTTGCCAAACTATGCCATAGAGAAACTTGGACTCCCACCGGAAGTTACAGTGAGACAGTAGAACCCCTAGGCAATGTAAAGAACGACCCATGCCAGCAATCTTGTTTTTGTCTTTATAGTATTATTTATCTTATTATATAATACATTATACATTGTCCCTTGAAATCCAGGCTTTATCAGTGATATTGCTGGCTGAAGCTGCACAAATTAAATACAAATAAAAATAAATAAATGAGAGGGAACTGAATAAAACACATAAATATGCAACATTTCTTGTTGAATTAAAGATATACATTTTTTATGATTAATAACATTATAACATTTCATTTCAAATAGGAGTCTTGTGTATCCACTGACAAATTCTGAATCAGTTAGTAATAAAGGTTACATCATTTGAGAAATGTTTGTTCTCAATGGTTACAACATTGTCAATCTACCCAACAGTTCTACATATGGAAAAATATTGAGAACAGTGCCCAGAGAAACCAACAAGTCTTTTGCTAGAGTATATTAGCAAAGTGCAAGAAACTAGAAACATAGGCACATTTATAAAATGTTCAACCACAAGAACAATCATCACAAAAATTGTTTAGAGCCAATTTGTGCTCCTCTTGATGATCTATGCAGGCAACATCAGTCACAACTCTCCATTGCAACTTTCAGCTTTCTCAAGAGCAGCAGGCACTTTCTCTTGAGTTTTGGACTGGATACAACAGCCTAGGAGCTCCGGACACGGTTGCTCCCCAGACTGGATGCGTTGCACTGCTTTCAGTAGATCATAATTGATGTGGTCAGATACAACAGAATCAAATCTGCAGAAAACACAAAGGCTCAATTTTTCAATTCACAAAATAGTAAACAGTGGTTAAAATGACAGAATTTCTCCTACAATCCTTAAGAGGGGAATTCAGAATGCACATGATGTGATTTGATATGATTATTTTAGAAGTGGACAATTTAATGACTGAACAAAACCTTATCAAGTTTCTTAAACCTCAATGGGGCCATTTACTACAGGTGTTTTATTAATTAATATTATTTTACTGTTATTATTATTATTATTTTAAACACATCCACAAAATTTGATATTTTGTAAAATCATATTCTGAAGTTATATTAAAACCATTAAACCATAACTTACTTGTACTCAGGATGGTTGTGAATAAACTGACGTATCCATGAGGCAGTTGTCAACAGATCCCCAGATGCCCTCTTTTGGATAAGCTTCAAGTACTGTTGAATGGTACAGTGTGTATCTGCATCTACATCCATACTACTCAGGTAACTATTAATGAGAGGAACAAGTCCAGGAAATTCACCATCCTACAAAAAGGTTTAAAGAAACACATACAATGTTGCATATCAAAGAGCTAATTTTAAGAACAGTATTGAGGATATCAGTTCATGTTATTTTACTGAACATTAAGGAATAATCATTATCACAAAATAAGTGTTATTTCATAATAAATTAATCTTCCCAGTTTAACTTATTGCCAATCCATTTCTTTTCATAAACTACTAATCTTCACATTTTTCTTTCAGTAAACAAATAACATTATGAAGGAAATGCCTGACCTACCTTCCCATTAATAATTTGATCAATGGTCATGGATGCATAGACATCACCATCATTTAACTGACATCGTGATGTAGCCACAGGGGGGGATACAGATGTTGTTATATCCTTTCGAAACCAGAAAGTTTCCTGACGTACTGCATCACGTTTCTGTGCCTTTTGCATGTTTTCATCGACCTGAAACACTTAACTGATAAACTGCCTGGAGACTATACGTAATAACTAAATTGGTTGCAGTTCACATCAGAAAAGGGAAAGACAAAAATTTGAAGGACAAACAGCGATATGATTTTATTCTGTTGCTTACCTTGCTAATAGGAATAATAAAGTTGAGTTGATAAGACAAAATTACTCGTGTAAGCAGCACCACAAAACACACCAGAGCAGCATTTTCAAAGTCTGTAATTTGCACTTCACATGGACGAAACTCAACACGCCAACCAATTAAAGAATTGGGTGGTGGAGGCTTGAAACGCATTGTCTGCCAGTTTGTGGACTGAATGTTCTGAAGGAAAAGAAATGCACAATGAAGAAATAAGAAAAATTATACAAAACCAAAAATGTGATTCAATGCAAAGCTACCATACATACTAATACCATACATACATACTAGCCTTTGGATTTGTAGGAGAGGGCAACATTAAGGGTACAATTTTCAATGCATAATTTACCTCAAAATGATCAGTATCCTCCTCATCATTTTGATGGACCTTCTCACTGAATAAGGACACAGAATCACGAATAAACAGGTGCGCAATGTGTTGGGCTAGTAAATGATCTATATCTGCTTCTCGCAACCTTTGATATACCTCATTATCATATACTAGAGGTACATCATTAAACCTGAAATAAACCCATTCAAAACTATAAAAAAACAGGTGGATAAGTACACAATTTTGTTTATAAATTTACTAACAACAAATTGGTATTTCAATTAATGATGTGAAGCATCTACTTCAAAAGCAGAAGTAAATCAAGATTTCGACACAGTAGAAACATTTCTCTTCAGAGTTTCTCCTACACCCAAATCATCCATCACTGCTGTTTTTCTAATAAACAAGGATTTTTACTTTTAGAAAAATACAAAGTATTCTTACTTTTCTCCACTAGATGACAAATATGAATCAATTGAGTCATAACGAGACTTGGGAATGTGAAACCGGCAATGTTGCAATGGAGCTTCTCCACGTTCTTCAGCAGTCCGACAATCCACAGAACAGGATATAACATTCCACCGGCAGTCAACATCAGTCAAATATCCCCTGTGTACTGGTGATGATGCAGTCAGTGCCAGCTATACAAAACAAACAAAGCTTGGGCAATAATATACACACATCAGAAAAAGTTATCATTACTGGAATTAGAGAAGAAAAAAATTTACATTGTCATTCTGAGAAGCTCAGATTAAAATATATTTTCAATAAAAAAATGAAAATTTTATTATCCTTCATGTTTTTTTCGCCAACACACAAGAAGACAGAATGGTTATTAATGTTAGAGTGAAGCATCTTGATGCAAAACCCAGACAAAAACTTGTAGCTTAGCCATTTAATATACGACTGTGACAAATGAACTCTTGAGCAATGCTGGGTTTCTTAAGCTAGTTCAAAAAATTGTAACAAATTAATATGAATTTAAATTCTTAATATTTGTAAATACTTTAAAGGAAGAAACTAGTGGAGCTAAAACAGCAAGTACTTTTTCGTCCGTAGTTTCACGCAAAAAGTACTCAAAATTTCAAAAAATTGTATATGACATTTCAAAACCTCTCTTTTGGAAACAGATTTCATTAAGGGGAAAATATCCATCTTTAATATTTTGGTAGACACCGGAAACAAAATTGAATTGTTTGTTGAAAAATCAGACTTTTCAAGGAAAATTAGACTTTTACTTTCTTAAACCCTTCAACCTATTGCCCTTCTGCCCTTCAACCTATCAACAACAAAATTTAATAAAAAATGAAGGAGCCATTTTTTTGGAAATGACCCTGGGGGTTCATGTTGTGTACCCTCAAAATGAAAATATCAATTTCAAATTCAAGGGGCCGCAACATCAGCCAGGTCGACTGGGGAATATCAATGTTAGAGAAAATCGGCAGAACGGTTTAGCCGTTAGCATTGTTCACAGACGGACACGTATTGCCGTCATTCGAGTCTACGATATCAAGGACCCACAAAACAGATTCTGGCTATGCTTAGTGTTGGAAGTTTCCCCCCTAAATTTAGCAACTGGATTTATCCACTTTTTCTTTACTAAGGCTCTGTAATAAGTGTTTTTCTGCCGAAAATTTACCATTTTTTCGCGCTGGTGGTAACGAGAAAGTACAAATAAAGTAATGCATTACTGCTGAATCCACTTCAATATTACATAATACCAGTTATAAACAGAAAATATAATATCTGAATTGATAATCAAAAATAGTGTTGAATGCAGCTTTGACAGGTCTCACAAATAAAATAAATTTCTAATATATTAGTACCTACTATTACAGCTGCAAGGAGCAAACAGCCTCTGAGGTTAAATGTTTGGAATTAAAAAAGAGAAGATTAAAATTCTTATGCAATGATTGCCAGATGGTTTGAGATGTCTACCTCAGGTTTTAGCAGATTTGTCTATACTAAAGCGCAGAATCAATGAAATTCAGATTTCTATTGCCAATAATGTTCAATATATTACCCCTAATGTGATTAATGTTGACACCTTTGACGAGGTCACAGAAAGATTAAAACATTACAATAATTTAATTTTTTATAATGTTAAAGAACCAGCAAATTCTGATTTAATGACTGTAAAAGAAGATGAAGGCAAATATGTCTTAAACATCTAGAGTGAAATTTGTGTTGTTGAAGATTGTGATCACAGATATCTGTGATCGTGACATCAAGAATTTTGCGAGGTTGGGAAGGTTTAGCAAGATTTTGATCTTATTGTCACTGTTCTCAGGAAAAGATTGAAATGAGTTGAGCCAATTATAATTAACTCTGAATTAACTTTATTACAGCAAAATCAAATAAAAAAAAATGCGGGATCAACTTGATATTTTGAATAAAAACGGTAAGAGTTAAAACCATCAAGTATATTAATGGTCAGCCAAAAATTGATTTTGTTACAGCCAATGAAGCTAATAAATTCTGGTCAAGTCAGGGCAAATTTGAATTTTTTTTTATAAAAATGTGACAGGTTTATGCAACAAGCTAAAATGTTTAGAAAAGTTCAGTTATATTTTACATGAGAAATGTTATTGTTCTCACAGAAACTTGGTTAGCCCCATATATATATTGATTATTGAAGTTAAGTTGAGTAGTTTTGTAATTTATAGAAATGATTGGAATATGAATAATAGTTCTTGCTCTAGAGGTGTTCTTATCGGTGGTATGCGTATAAAAACTTTAATCTGATTTTCTCTAATGATCTGTTTGTTTGCCTTATCCTGCAAGGTCAAGATGTGATTGTTGGTAGATCTATTTCCCTCTAGCGACTGGCAATGTTTTTATCTCTCATACGTCAACTCTTGAGAATCTTAATTTTGAATACCCAGGGCTAATTGAATGTTGTTTGGTGACTTTAATTTGCCCAGAGTAAAATGGAATGTTGGTACCTCTGCAAGCTACCCAGTTTTGTGGGTTGGTGCCACCTTGGGAGAAAAAACTTGCACTAATATATTGGCTGATGTTACTCTCCTTGAATCTTTTTCAAAATAATGAAGTAAATAATTCTAAAGATGCTACATAGGACCTGATATTCACTAACAGCAGTGGTCATCTGGTTGTTCATTCTTGTGAGAGAGTAGTTTCAGCTGATGCTTACCATCCACCTTTGTGCTTATTTTATGAATCTTATGCAGTACATGACAATTATTTGGATGGGAGCTGGGTCTATGACTATTCCTCTGCGAATTTTTGTGTGATTAATACATTTCTGTGTAACTGGTACTGCACTTTAGTTTTATCTGATTGTTGTTTTTCTGATATTATTTTTATTTTTCATAACAATTTACATGAGTGTATTGATCTGTATGTTCCAAAAAGGAAATTGAAAAAAATCCTGTTTTCCATGGTGTTATAGTCAGATGTTGAAGTACTCAATTATTAGAAAAAGAAAGCACATAAGAATTACAAATTGTATAGGTCACCATTCTACTAAACTTTATTTTCTAATTTGAGATATTTTTGTAAAATTATAGTAAGATGAGATTTTACGAGTTTCAATTAGGATCTTGCACACTTTATCACTTCAGATAAAAAAAAACTTTTGGAAATACATTAATTCCAAAAAGTAATACACAGATCTACTGAACTTCATGAGTTTCGGTTTCCGTGTTCTTGACAATTCATAGTTGATGGCTAAAGGATTTGCCAATTATTTTTCAACTTTTTATATTCAATGAGCTGGCTCCTCTAGGACTGATGTTGTCGAACAATCACACTATGTACTGAATTACATAGAGATTGCAATTACTGATATTCTGTGGAAAACTGAACAATTAAACTCTAATGGTGAACAAGGCCCTGATGGGATTCCTGCGATTCTGTAAAAAAATTCGAAATTTATTTTCCCACAAATATTGAAAATTTTATTTGATAGGTGAGGTTAGATAGATAGGTTTGAGGGTCACTTTCCATCAGAGCAGATGTCCTCATTCATTATTCTTATTTTAATATCTGGTGACAGGGTCCATTTCCAACTACAGGCCAATCACCATACTGAATGTTATCCTCAAACTCTTTGAGTCTATAAATGTCAATAAGTTGATCAATCTTATCCATCTGTTTCTTTCTGATAGTTTGGTTTTATAAGAGGATGAAATATTGAAACTAATCTTGTGAAGCTAATGTAACTAAATTATATATTTTCTACATATATTTTATTATTTTTCTATTTTCTATTTCTATTTTATTTTATATACGTTTAGTTTATTTTTTACTTTCAAATTCTTTATCGTGTCAGTTGCACTGTAATTTAGTTTTAATTTCATTCTAATACATTTTATTGTATTCTGAAATGTACCTCACAAACAAATTGTGCATTAAATTATAAATATAATTGTGATACTTTCTAGTAATTGTGATCTTTTTGTATAGTGGGCATTTCAATGTTAAAGTTCAATCAATAAATAAATAATTAAGACACTATCTTGGATAATTCCCCAGTAGGCATAAACATTGCATTTTGATATTGATAATTTATGGTTTTACAGTTCAAAACCTATGTTGGCACCAGAGGGATGACCCCCCCCCCCCCCACTTCCTCCCAGTATAAAAAAAATATCACTGCACTAACAGGACTAATGACCACTGCAGTTGATGTTCCCAGAAATTAATCAATCAAGCCCATTGGAAGAAAGGTATAAAGCCTTGTTAATGAACATGACTATGATTGTAACACTAAGACAGTAAATTTTGCCCCTTTGTGATTTCTTTGTGGATTAATTGAACTTCGAGCAAAAGACACAACATGAATTCAATGTTCAGATAGTGCATCTGGTTCTTGTTAGTAATTTAGTAGAAGATGTAAACTACCATCCTTCAGAATTCAGTACAGATACATATAATTTTCCTGCATCTGAAGCTGCTTGACATGGTCATCATTCTTAATGTATCTGGTAGAGAATGTTACAAGAATAAACCATAAAGGGTGCTCAGCCAATTCATCTGAACATTTTCACAATGAATAATGATGAAATTTGATGATGGAACTAGTTATTTGAAAAGATAATTAATGAAATACTTCTGTTTTTATTTTACTGTGGTTGCTAAGAATGAGAGGGTTCCAAGCCTGTCAAGCACTGTTATGAATATTGTAATGAGTCAGAACGTCACGGAACGTATATTTATAAAAAAGGTATTCTTGTGTGGGCACAACCACCTGGGGCTGATAAATGTAGTACCAAAGCAACAGATGGATTGCTTAAGAAGAGGCAAATCAACAACCACAAGGAGAATGAACGTCTTGTTGAACGGAGGGTGATATATGGTCTGGTGGATGATTGAAAAGTTATAATGAGAGATGTTCAGTCATAAGTAAGGGCTGAGTTATTTGATTGCCGAATGTACATCTTAGAGGAGCTGGAAGATTTGAGAAATACGAAATATGTTTGACGACTTGTGCACGTGAGCAGGAAGATGTACGTATATTGAAAATGCAAACAGACTGTAAAGTTTTTCTTTTAGTTTTGTTGTAAAGTTTTGTGTAAAGTTCATTTTATTTTTGTTGTTGTTGTTATCATTGTTTAATATCCAGTTATTGTAATAAATATTATCATTTTATTTTGAAATTTTGGAATTGTTTTTGGTCAATATAATTAAATGGTAAGTTGCAATTTTTTCAGATCAGTGGTGTATGCCGTCAAATCATCGACCCTTTTAAATAAAATGTGATGATTCTATTTTTTTTTATGAAATTAATTTAGTAAAGGGAAAAGATAAATTAGAACCTTCACAATATGAAAGATAATCCTCCAAAATTTGAGAAACCATCATACACCTACTTCTTGTCAGAACATGTCCATGGTCGTAGAATTTAGTGATCCAAATTATTTGGATTACAAAAGACTGTCATACACAATAGCTGGAGGCAATGAATCGCAAACATTTTCTATGTTATTTATTTATTTGATAAATATGCAAGTTTGCTAAGGATACCATGAGCAATTTGAAAATATCTGTATTGAATAGAGTCTATAAAAGTTTTATCAGAGTTCAAATTGAAATATTGTCAGCTAACATAGTTGAAAATTCCCCAAACTACAGTTTGAGAAGAAAGTAAATGAAAATCATTCTTATGGTATAATGGTTACAAAAGTAACGGCCTCAAAGACTTTAGAGAGAACAGAGAACAATTTTTATTCCATCTGAATTATTACATATAATACCGGTATTTGATATAAACAGGAAGTCAGAAGGAATTACTTTTAAAAAAAGCAGGCTAACAGAAAAGATCATTATAGTTGGTGGTAAGCAAGCTTAGTTACAATTACAGAATTACTGTACTGTCACTGAATGGTACTATTAACAAAAGAAATACACAACAGGCTATTCATTCCAAATGGTATTAGGAGAAGAACAATGTGGTGGCAGAAGGCACAAATTATTTGTCCATGAATATACCCCATAGGATCAAACGATTTAAATATTGCCTAGACTAAAATGACTAAAAAACAACAGTGATTTTGTCACTTATGAAGAGTTGTCTATTTTAACATATCTATAATCACACAGAGAGACAAAGTTGGAAGGAAAGTGAATATTTTGGCAGTTTACTTCACTTATATGGTATTTGATTTGTAGAGTATTTCATATGTATTTAAAAAAGGACAATTTTGTAGCCAACTATTGCTGTTTCCTGTGAAAGTTAAGGAGGATGTTGTATAGTGTCTGTGACAAGGAGATTCCATGCAAGTATTGTAAGTTGCAATCAGCCATGAACATGAGTTGTAATGATCAGTGAGTGGTTGTTGCGAATATGTAAGCTGGACATACGTGAAACTGTAGTGTTTTATGTGGAATTTATCTATTGTTTCTTTACACATAATAAAGCATCTGAAGGTAAAAGGTAGTTTGGTAAAATATCAAACGTGAAACATTGAAGATACCATGACCGGTACATAAGAAAAGATACATTGAACAAGCAATAACAGCATGAAAATACAGTATTGAAGCACTGCATTTAAACATTTTTACATCAGAATGACCCTACAGTTCCTTAAATAGATTTGAAATTACTAAAGATTCCTTGGTGCCAAATTGTAAACAATCTTTATAAGGTAAAACACTCAACATCCATTACTAAGAAATTTCCTTTCATCAAGCAAAAACTAAATTTACATTTGTATTAATATTCTGAAAAAACTCACCATAATAGGGCAAAGAGGTGCCAACTGATCATATAGTGTGCGTGCTTCATTGATGTTACAAGCTTGAAAAGTCAGCTGCAGGCAACAACAGCCCATACCAAATCCCATTGCATCCATATACACATGATCTGGCTTTGCAGCTTCACAGTCACCTCCCTCACTATTCAACTTCTCAGAGAATGGAGATGGTGTGCGCTTGTCTTTGAAAACTGGGCAATTGGAAATATGAGTTCTTAATACAGTTCCAGAACATAAATAATCAGTGCATAGTACTACATAAAAAGAGATACCATAAACACAGTGCTTTAAAACTTAAATTTATATTGGAGAGACAATTTTGAAGGGTGAAAAAAATAAAGAAAAAGAAAAGAAAAACCAGACCTCAACAAAAGTTAAATTTTTTACTGGCAAGTTTAAAATTTATTTACAATGCCAAATTACCTGAAATATTTTTACAGCTACAGCAGCACATATATTCTTGTATTATTGGTAACTCTTATGTAGTTCTGAATCAAAACTTCTAACCAACAACTCTTAAGCCATTTCTTGAAAAACTCCTGACAAAATGGAGGGCAAGATTAAACTAGTGGTGCTATAATACAGAATTGATTCTCTCTCAAGTCTGGGCTAGCTTTCTGGTTTTACCCCTTCCCTCCTCCTATTGGTGCCTTAAAGACATTTTGTCTCATTTTCTCAACTTTTTGCCCACTTAATAGTAAAACTTAAAGATTTAAGAATATTATAAAAGAGTAAAATCTTGTCATGCATGGGAATTTTCATTGAAAAATTTTGAGTTATTTTTGAGGTGTTGTTTGAGTGTTTCTGAATATTCCATTAGAAATACTTTGATGCATTTCTACTCACCAATCCAATAATGTGTAAATCAAGCCTATAATATAAATCTTAACAATGAAATTTCAAGAAAATTACATTTTTATGACATATTTTGTGCAATTAGTTCTATCTGCACAAAAAGTCAAAGAAAAATTGTGGAGCTATTTTCAAGAAAATGTCATTTGAGCTTCTCTGTAAATGCACAATTTTAACCCATTTTTTATTTTAACTTTACTTGCTAACTTTTACTCTTCTAACATTTCTAACTTAACTTTTGAGTTTTCAAGAAACATCACAATTATTATTATTTGGTGCATATTGCCAAGTCCAGATTTCTAAACCTTGGGCCCTTCAGCATTCTGAAGATTGAGACCCCTTCCTTTTTAGAAATGGAACAACTGAAAGATATATAGGAATGACATTCCCAGATCCAGTCAGATTGGGGGAAAAGTTCATTTGAACATTTATTAGGGCAGATATTTTAAACTGTCATCTGGGGCCTCCTTTATGATTGGGGCCCTAGGCAGAAGTAGGCCCTTGCATATAACACTACCCGTACAAAATGTTTAAAGACAGAAATTGGAAGTGTTTTTGAGAAAATCTTGTTTTTAACATGGCATACAGAAAAAAACGTGTGACAGATTTCCTTCCAAAACACATTGTCTTCTGCACATGATGTCATTGTGGAGACAAGTTGATTTGTCCATAGTGATAATTTGTGCAAAACCTTCGATGCTTGTTGGTGAAAAGACTATATTAATGTGAAAAATTGTATGCATCTGCCATGGTCTTTAAATTAACAGTATTTTTGTACCTTGTCATTACTTTTGTAATTCTTAATTAAACATCTCTCCCCCAGCTCGTGTGTGCTTAGAATATTTTTCCTTAGTGCTTCGAACATTTTTCCATGTGCTTAGAACATGCATGCCTTTGCAGCATCAACTGCTCAATTACAGACTTAAAACCAGATGCAGAACCTACAAAAAATATACCAGGAATTAATGTGAATCTAGCAGATTCGAGTAAGTCAGACAACATCAACGAAATAATCCCAAATTGATTAACAAAACTTTGCAAGCTCCAAGCAGTTCATTGGCATGTGAAGAATCATCATTTGGAGGGAGAGGGAGAGGGAAAGTGAGTGAGTGAGTGAGAGAGAGAGTGAGAGTGAGAGTGAATGTTTAATTGACGATTCTAACATTTTAAGAAAAACAACAGCATTACAAGAACAAATCAAAACTTTAGAGGAAAAATATAATCGGCTCAGCATTAAAAATCTGGCAATGCAAGAAGAGTTAAAGTTATTAAGGAAGCCCTCTGGTGAAAATTAATTAATTCAGTTATGGTTTCCCATGAATCTCCACATGCGCACGCACGCCTGCCCACCCGCGTGCTCGCTCGCTCTCTCCCTCCCTCCCTCTCACACGCACATGCACACACACACAAGGTAGTTATAATTAAACTTTCCCTACAGAACACGTTATAACAATGGAACGAATTATAGTCCCAGTACAAATTTGCTAGTATTATTGCCCAGAGTATGGAGAGCATGATTTCTCTGCGTCACAGCACCACCAGCTAGTTGTAGATATGGCCACCAAGTACCATGATCAGGCATAGTGTTGAATAGTGGCACACACCGGACCAGTCGCTGTGCACTTGTGAGACGAGTGTACATGATTTAGACAAACAGAACAGAGCATTATTGGTGAAATTATTTTGCCAAAGCAACAGTAATGCTGCAGCTGCACTTTGAGCATATAGCCGACTGAAAGGATTATGGAAGGGTCATCTTTCTCCACCTGCTTTGGTGAACATGAAATTCGAATCAACTGGGGAACTCGGTATCGCTCTGGAAAGAGGTCGACAACCGATGGAACCACAGATGATTGATGAAATCGTTGTTACTCTGGACAACAAGGCTGCGCGTAATTCCTGAGCGTCAAGAGCCAAAATCCCTGTTTTGTAGGTCCTTGATTCGAAAAACCAATTAAAAGCAACATGTCTGTCTGTGAACAACGCTAGTGACTAAACCGTTCAGCTGATTTTTTCCAAAATTGATACTCTCCGATTGATTTGACTAATCTCGTGGCCCCTTGAATTTTGAGGGGTACTTTAGACGAAGCCCCTGGGAAATTTTCAAAATTTTGAAAAAAATGGCGATAGGAATTTTGACTAAATTTTGTTGTTGGATAGTCTGAAGATAATTTAAGAGAATGGCGTAGGTCTCATGTTGGTTGAAAACTAATTTTTCGAAAATTGAAAAAAATTCCTAATTTTTTTGGCCATCTTCCTACAACTACAATTACGAAGATACATTTTCTTCTTAATGAAATGTGTTCATAAAAAACGAGTCTTCAAATAAGGTCGTCTTCAATTTTTCAAAAACATGCGTCTTTTTTGCGAAAATGTATATCAAACTTAGACATTATTTTATTTTCTTTAAACCATTTTTTCTTAAAAAAACCCACAACGTGTTTTGATTAAATTGGGACTTGAGATACCACAAAGGAAGCTTAAGAGAATTGTACAAGTTTCATGTTCGTTGAAATGCCTGATTTTGCAAACATTTAAAAAAATTACAATTTTCGGTGTCTTTCTACAACTAGTTATGAAGATACAATTGTTTTTCTTAATGAAATATGCTCATCAAAAACAGATCTTCAAATAAGGTCTTGTAGAATTTTTTGAAAATATGAGTATTTTTCTATAATTTTCCTGACAAACACTATAGCCTGCTCAGAATTCATTGCGCTTCGTTTTCAGCTTCTTCTTACAACTACAATTGTGAAAATACATTTTTTTTCTCAATGAAATGTATTTGTCAAAACTACATCTTCAGATAAGGTCATGTTCAATTTTTTGAAAATACGAGTAGTTTTTCTATAATTTCGTGGAAAACATAATAACCCCTTGCAAATTTACTGCGATTCAAACAGCTGGATGCATCGTAAATTAGAATTTGCAATTTTGTGTATTATTCCTTTGTTCGTTTCTTACATTTGACGTTTTGTTATACATTTACACATTAATCTTTTAGAAATTATTCATTTTAAAATATTTGACATAAAAATTACTAGCTCTCAGAGAATACCTACAATGTAGGTAATGCAACAGTTTAAGAAGGTCGGCGCTCAAGGACCAAAGACGGCGGTGTGCTTCGATGTGCTTCTCCAGCGTGTCATACCCGATGTCTTACCAGGCATATCTGCACTATCGCTGATCATGGCACCAATTGGCCATATTTGGAACTGGTTGGTGGTGCTGTGGCGTGTAGAAATCATGCATCTCATACTCTGGACAGTAATACTAGCAAGTTTGGTACTCGCACTATAATTCATTTCCTTGTTAAAACGTTCTATAGGGAAAGTTTATTATAATCACTCTGTACATCATTAACAATATCCAAAATAACACAAGTATAAATGTTTGAAATATGTGGTTTAAATATGCTTATTTAAATATTAAAAATGAAAATCTCATCGAGTTTTTTACATATCTGGCAGCATAAATGAAACACACATATTTTATTTATAAAATGAGTGTACTACATACAATTATTAAAAAATTATTGGTAAAATCATGCTACTGTAATAATACAAATCCACAGTGTTATTCATTATTGCCTTCTCGAAATGTCGTTTTCTACATTATTCGAATTTTACATTTCAAATATTTTTTTAGGTACTTACACCAGGACAAATTAAAGCACTAAGTAATCAAGGAAAAAAATTTCTCTGGTACTCGGAGGACATTTCAGCTGAAATTTCTTTAAGAAGCATTAGTCCCAAAGGGCACAGACACAGTACAACTGTATACTGTGGCACAGATACTAATGTACGAATAACTACCCTTTGCCTTCATTTTCCATTTTAATAAACTAAACCAAATGTTTGCAGCTTACGGAAAGCATTTGGGAATATGTCTAATGAAGACCAAAGGCTTAGAACTGCCAGAGGTGGAAAGATTAGTCCTTATAAGGACTTGTAATGTATACATTGGATGAAATGCACACAAAATTTGTAATGATTGGGCTAATCAGCAAAATGTTGGAGCACAAAATGTTTGCCAAACTATATGTAGAGGTTTGTTTGGAAATTGGAAACAACGCATGTATTACGCATTTGATGTATCCGAAAAGACAATTTTTAACTTAATATGTGAACAATATGTGGTAGGTTTTACAGTAGTTTCCATTACTAGTGACATGGGTTCTAAAAATATGTTTATGGTCAGAGTTAAATAAAGTTATCGAAAGAGCTGTTCATTCCCACATCTTGTGGATTTGTCAATATTAAAAAAAATATCAAAAACTAGTTTTTCTCAAAAACTGCTTGAAATTTTTCTTAAAACTTTTGGTACTGAAAGTGCTAAATGTACTGTAACAGATGACATAAACGCCATTGTTCTATTCTTTTGTTTTAAAAACATTATTTTTTTTAATCACGTCGTTAATATTTACACTAGCGGCGATTTGTATACCTTATTGCATTTATGAGTCCATGTGCTATACATTATGTTTTATAAACTTACTCTAAAATTCAAAAGTTTTGTGTGAAAATGAGCTCAAATTTCCGCATTTCCAGAAACGTTTAAATTCCATTTTCTCCAAATAGGTTTCAATTTTTTTTCTTCAAAGCATTTGTACGGATATGCACAGTAGATGACATAAGTCATTTTCCTGTTATCTTTTGTTTTTATAAAAGTGCATTTTTAAAATGTCTCTCGCTGTTAAAACGCACATTTCCAGCCATTTGTATACATGGTTGCATTTGAGTGGAAGTGCTTCAAATGACTTCCAATGAAGTTTTTCGAAAACTCAAAATTTTCTTGAAAAAGAGCTCAAAACGCATTTACAGTAACGCTTAACCGACAGTTTCTTAAAAACAGCTCCAAATTTTTCAACGAATTACCATACATGGCGAGGTTTTATCTTCTATAATTTTCTGAACATATTTCGGTTCTATGATAAGAAAACCGAAACACTGAGAAAATTTCAAAAATGTGTACCTTGGGCGGCGATAGATGGCAGCTGGCAAGAGGAAGGGACAAGTCAGAAAAGCTAGTCCTAATCAAAGAAATTAGAAAACTAATTAAACTAAAACTATCAAGGAACACGAAAATTATCAATCAAGGAAAGCGAAAAACTAACAGTTAAGGAACATTGTATATTTACTTCAAATGTTTTTAATGAAGTGATGTGAATTGTTCAATAAACATATCTATATTACTATAGAAACCTTTATTCAAAATGTCTCAAACATCAATTTCATTGTTCTTTATTTTAAATTCTATAAGTACATGGAAGTTACCTTTTAAATTTTTTTAAACAAATAAACACGTTTTGTCAACTTCCCCTTTTAACATAGGAAAGATAGAGAAGAGGGTGGAATTTAACATGCGAGTTCTTGCAGGGGTACGCTTGTTTCACGTAATACATATTTTAGGTAGAACTCAAGTTTAGCTGTTAGTGCTTCCTTGTGCACCAAAAAATTTCCAAATATTTTCAAAACACCTACACCGCTCTTCAAAAAAGGCAACAAAATGAAAATTTCTTTTGTCTAATTTCTCAAAAGTATTAGACTTTTCTACAAACGATTGGTAACCTTTGTCACTGAATACGAAGCCTTTTCAGATTGCAGAGTGAACGCCGGTAACCCAAATTTATTTTCCCTGTACTTTCCCTGAGTTATCATTTTCCCTTGTGTTGTACCATTGCATTACTTATATAACTGTACCACTTTATTATAATTATAATTTCAAAGAAATAGAGAATTCTCGCTGTATTTCACGTTTTATCCATGTATGTATATAGTATACTATATTGTGTAAACTTTCATGAACAAAATAAACTATAATTTTCTTTGATCACATTTGAAAATAATCACAAAATCACTGATTTAACGTCCTTTTGATATTTTCCCCTTCAATGTTTTAATTTTCATTTCGAGTCGAGCTTGCTTAACACGCAATTCTTCTTTTACTTTCTCACTACCGCTTACGCAGTAGACAGAAATTTATGTAATGCGCGAAAAAACGACGAATTATCGGCAGAAAAACTTATTTCCGGGCCCTGATAACGAAAAAGTGGATAAATCAAATTGCCAAAATTATAAACTAGTGATGTTAAAACAGCACGAACTCTTGCCTATAGTAACAGATATGTATTACTATTTATACCACAATTTCTCTCCGAATTAACACATCTCAGTAATCATTTTTGTAAAACTTATTTTTTTTATTAAATTTACATGCCTTTGGTCAGTTAGGCCCTTGGCAGCAGAAGATGAACTGATTGTGAATTACAAACAGAATTGAGTATCTACAAAGAAAGCTCACGCATCAAGAACAACCTATGTTTTGTGTTAAAATCAAATTTGAAAGGAGATTATGGGGGGTCGAAGAATTGTTTGGGCAATTTACGTTTTAGTCGGTTGCGATGGGAAAACTTATTACAAATCGTACATTTCGTGCCAAAACTAAATATTTCCAAGCAAATATCTACACAAATTTGACAATTATTACTGCTTTTCGTACAGGTAAATCATGACCCATACTCTTTGTCATGACCCAACAATAAGACATAATGCACAGAAATTAGCTCCCGAGACACTGTCGCCGAGCCATTGTTGCATTCCAATCTGATATTCCCTGAAGGCTAGCAATTTTTAAGTCTTATGTTTGAAATATGTTATAAACAATTTCTAAAAGATGAATTTGTAAATGAATTGGAATGCAATAACCCCCAGACATTAAAATATCAGTTTCAAATTCAATGGGCCGCGACATCAGCCAGATCGATTGAGGAATATCAATTTTGGAGAAAATTGGCTAAACGGTTTAGCTGCTAGTGTGGTTCAAAGACAGTCTGACAGATGACAAGAATCGATTTTTTCGGTATCAAGGAGCCACAAAACTTGGCTACATCACGTGTTAGAATTTTTTTCCCCTAAATTTAGCGACTGGATTTATCCACTTTTCGTTGTACCAGGACATAGTTTTTCTGTCGAAAATTCGCCTTTTTTCAGCAACATAACATAAGTTTCTACTGTGTAAGCGGTAAAGAGTAAGTAAAAAATAAAGAAAATATTAGAAATAATTATTTCTGTCCAATAGTTTCTTCGGCGTTGCAATTGAATCTTGACCTGGTAGTATACTGGCTCGAGTGGCTGAACAGTTCCTCCAGTGATATCGCATGGTCTTTTACCATGTGACGTCGCAAAAAATGTCATACTGCACAGGACTCCAAAATCTTCTTCACTGAAGCAAATATTTTTAATTTTATTTTATTTTAGTATTGTGCTCTTGAACCATGTGAGAAGTAAATAATTTTCCGAAATGAATCACAAATTCGCACATCTAATGACTATTCTAAATCAAGTTTCACTAGTAAATCGCTGTTTATGTGTGTTAAATATTTTCTCTTCTTAAAAGCGTGATTAGAAAGATGAAATGGATTGAAACCTGTAACTTGTCACGGTGACCGCCACTCTTGTTGTACATTGTACACACAATTCACAGTTCAAATTTAGCACTTTTCACTTCACAAGATGCGTATTATGACTGATTTTCAGAAAATTTTACTATGTCCCTTGGCAAGTGGTCTGCATTTGACAAGCAAGTGGCAAGTTTGCAAGTGTTGCATTTTACAAACAAAGTCAGGAGGGCGCCCCATCCCTACGACGCAGAGGGACTTAGCAATAAAATGCGTTTCGCTGACACGAAGAAAAGCAGCAGTGGATTCATTTCACTGTCACCCATTCCTTCTGGGGGCAGAGTGAACACGCGAGACACTAATATTTCTTGAAATCCTAATCAAGCAGACTGTCATTCCTTTTATAGTTCTTCATCGCTTGGATCTAAGACTGACCCAGGCGCAGATCCAGACTTCTCTTTTGGGAGGGGTCACGTTAAGACTCAAGTGCATTTATTTCGGAAACAGGGGAGGGTACAGATTGTAATAACGTATATTTGAAGTATGTTATACATATATCAGATTGACTTTATTACACCATAAATAAATTAGAAATTCAATATTCCCATAATCACATATCAGATATCAATCAGCTTACTATTGTTACGATCCTCACCCTATCCCCTGTGGGTGAGTCAGGTGTACGTTGGAAATTTAAATGGAAACCCCCAATTTTCGTTGCAGATTCGAATTCTGCCTACAAAAATATGTCAATTTTATTTGGTACATTTATTTTTAAAAAATTAAAATTTATAAAGTTACCAACAATAATTTTCAAATTAGCAAAAATAACTTTCATATGATGCAACATGAAACAATTTGCGAAGAAACTTATATGAGCGAAACATGTAAATGTGTGTAATGAAAAAAAATTAATAAATTATTATAATTAATAAATACATGCATATAATAAATAAATAAACTAAATTATACTTTTATTTTTTCCCACAATTATTTTTCTCATTTTCATTTTTCCTTTTTTCACTTTTTTCGTACATAGTGCTCTTTTGTATATTAATAAATTTGCATCACATTTGAATCTCCTTCAATGGCGATTCTTCTATAACAATGTTGTAAACTTCATTATAATTCTGGGGACAACTTCACCGAGACATGCAAACATCTAATAATTTAATTTAATGCAACATTTAATATATTGCAAATAACTGATCTGATTTCTTTTGCATTGCCAAGGTGCTTTGTATAATTAAAACCCAAATAAAGTAACATCATTGCAATACTGTTCATCAAGAATGAGAGCTGTCAAGAGATCCTTTTGATACAGGATTCGGACTCAACGACCGCAAAACATGCAAATAAGATATTTTAGGCATCAAGACTCTGTCCTCGCTCATCAGCCGAACTAAAATTCTCTCACCGGATTCGGACTCAGCGACAGCAAAATATTCGAAAAGGTCTTTCAGCAGTGGCGAAGGCTGAAGGGTAATCTGAGAGCCTTATAATACCCAAATTATTTTCAATAACATCTGTCGTTGCGTGCCATTTTTCAATATTTTTGTTACTGAATCTTGAAGAAAATTAAATGTGTTAAACTTTTTTCCCCCGTTTACGCGCAAGGGAATTATCAGAGCTGCAGAGATATACTCTTTGGGGCCGGTAACTGAGCGAGGCCAGTGGATAGACACCGGCTGGCTCTATCTATACGCACAAGAGAGCGTGCACTATCTTCCTTTCACTTGTATTCACTAGGCAGAGATCCCAGCTGTAGCCTAGGCTCTCGGTAGACACGGACTTCTACAGCGATGCGCGCCCATGTCTCGACCAGGCAAATTCAACTCATCACCTGACGTTGTGGGAAAGTAGAGTTGTTTGTGAGCCGTTTGAGTGATTTTTGTTGGTGTTTTCTTGACGAAACAATTAATGAAGCTAAAGATATAGTGTTGCAGACAATATCCCACTGACTATGAGCCAGTCCACGGCCGTCTCTGGAGATGGCCGTGGCCAGTCTCATAACTTGTAAACGGTTCACGATATCGAAATGCAGTTTTCGCTCAACAATGTGGAATCACGAGTCAAGTAATACGCCACAGAGATAGAAATAGTAGCAATACGTAGTAAATAACCAGTTAGATATGCAGAGACTATTGAAATCTGCATCAAAGTAGTCATGACTATGAATGAACTTTCAGGGCGAGATTTATTTGAAAGGTACAAAAATTGTATCTGTTAAAATTATTGATACAGTACGTGACTCAGATGGCCTACAGGTTTCAAGATTTCGAAAACTTTCATTTTATTGAATTTCTTGACGAAAAGCACTTTTTCACTTACAAAGCGTCCTTTTGTTCAGAAAGGTTTTTTCCTAATAAAACAATATCCATTCCTTGACAGTGAGAGGCCAAAAAATGAACTGACAAATGTATACATTAATAATGTAAAATACATGCCTGCAGTTGTTTTGTATTTGTAGAAGTATTTGTTAGACAAATTGGTCTAGAAAAAATATCAAGAGACGGTTCGGTTGATACAACTGAGTCTAACTGTTCCTTTACATAGTGCAGCATTATGTGAAGGGAATATGATTACATTAAAGAGTTAAGACATTCGTGAGAAATTCCACAGGAAATTAACTGTGCAGATACGAAAGCTTTAAAAAAGAAATTATCGACGATTTCGTAGAATAAAAAAAACGATGAATGTAGCTAATTTACAAAATATGTAAGATTAGATTTTCAGAATATCCAACTGCACGACTCTCGCTTCGCCACTGTATTTTAGGCGTCAGACACTCCCCTCGCTCATCAGCCGAACTAAAATTCAATAAGTCTAATTCTTTTCGACAAATCTTTACCACTAACCCCTGTTGATAGCCTTAACTTGTGCTGAAAGCGGCTTCTTACGTTCTCACAAAACTAGAACCGGCATCAAACTTCAATGATCAAATTAGGTTCGTGTTACTGATTACATTACGCGTTTTTTAGGTTAAATAAACATTGAGTTAGATAGGAGTTTCAATACTGAATTGGATTGTATTATCGAAACTGAATTCTAACAAACACCTGAAAGCAAGATTGTTGAAAATTTTACATACAGACTATTATTATTACTAAGTTTAGCTAGTTCGATTCCCTTTGAACAACAGTTGTGACTTTTAAGATGAGACCATGTGTTGACATCCATTTTGCCCCAAATTCTCTCGTTCAATTAGTGACAAATATTTACATTACGTTGGTAACACTAGTAATGCGCAGTGTATTTGATTCCGACTTTAGATGTGTTACTTGTTTAGATATATTTCTTTGAACTTAAAATATTTTTAAAGTGCTCTTGAATACACGTATGTTTTATACAAATTAAATTCCAATTTCTATATAAATTCATTAGTTTCAGCACTGCTAAATTTTTAGAAATTTCTAGAATTGTCTGAAAATATCTGAAAATGTCTCGGACAGTCCCGATTCTGAAAGGACACTGGAAAGGATATCAGTTTCTCAGAGTTGTTTAGATATCTTAGAGTTTCTCACAAAATTGTGACGGTTCATCATTGGGGGGGGGGGGTCATGACCCCCGTGACCCCCCCCTTGGATCCGCGCCTGGACTGACCAAACACAATTTATTAGTGCCTGGGCAGGGAGAACGCGCCCTGATGCTTACAATTGATTTTTGAGAATTGAACGTGTGCAGTGCCCTTGTTTTTTCTTGTTGTATTTTATTGAAAACTTAACAAGAAATATGCCTACATTGTTTCAAAATTTTATCTGTACGAGTTCATGTAAAATTTTCATTTTTTAAGTAATTACAATTTTTTAAATTTTATTTTTTGAAAAATTTATTAACAGAGGAATATCATACACATTTTAAAGTATTAATGAAACAAACTAGCAATTTTTACATGCTACACCCGGAGCAACAATTGATCATATTTTGCGAAGTACGCGAATTACAATTTTAATAGATGCATAACTACACAAATAATCTATCTCAGGCAAATACAATTTTTTGATGTCGCAAAAAAATACTCATATTTTCGAAAAATTGAACATGATTATAATGAAGATCAGTTTTTGATGAACACATTTCGTTATGAAAAAAATTATATTCATAATTGTGGTTAGAGGAAGGCACTGAAAAAATTTTGAATTTTGGCATTTGTCGAAAAAAGCAGGGTTTTCAACGAAAATGAGACCTGGACCATTCGCTTAAATATCCTTCTCACCATCTATCAACAAAATGTAATAAAAAACGGAGCAATTTCTTTGAAGATTTTAAAATGTTCCACGGGTTTCATGTGAAGTACAACCCAAAATTAAAATATCGGTTTCAAATTCAAGGGGCCGCGATATCAGTCAGATCCATTGAAGAATATCAATTTTGGAGAAAACCGGCTGAACTGTTTAGCCGCAATTTTGTTCACAGACGGACAGACGTTTTTCCGTCAATTGATTTTTCAGTATCAAGGACCCTCAAAACAAGTTCTGGCTATACCACGTATTGGAGTAAGTAATAATTGCTACCCTTCAGGAATATCAAATTAAAATGCAACAATGGCATTCCGCGTCGCAACCCGCGAATTTCTGTGAATTACGTCTCACTGTTGTGACTGTTGAAGCCCCCGAGACAAAAAAACATTGTTTTAGCTTAAATTTTGTTGTGAAGGACGTTTAATAGAATAGTGCAGGTCTCATTTTCGTTAAAAACCGACTTTTGGAAAATTTCAAAAATTAAAAAAATTCGACGTCTTCCTACAACTACAATTATGAAGATAGAGATATTAACAAAATCTGTTCCTTAAAGATAGATTTTAAAATAAGATTACGTGCAATTTTTCGAAAATTTGATTTCTTTCCGCGTAATTTTGCATAAAATAAGGTAAGTTTTAAAGTTTAAACAATTTTTTCTCAATAAACGGCACCAACAATTTTGATTAAATTTTGACTTCGAATAGCGTATAGGACACTTAAGAGAATGGTGCAGGTCTCACGTTCATTAAAAATTTTGATTTTTTAAAAAATTGCAACACGAAATTTTTTTCGGCGTCTTCCTATAACTACAATTATGAAGATAAACATAATTTTCTTAATGAAATGTGTTCATAAAAAACCCTTCAAATAGTCCAGTTGAATTTTTCGCAAAGACTAGTATTTTTGTGTCAAACATAACTAGAGAGATGATTTTTATGCCCTAAAAATCTTTAAACATGCTTTTAAAAAGATGCATTGTGACCTAAAATTCTTATATATGCACTTTAATGTGCAATTAAAATTACTGATATTTCATTTCCTGTATAATAATTTCTTTATCAAATTCTTTTCCTGAATTTTGTGCAAACATAATACAATCTACCTTACTTCGCGAGAGAAATAATAGTAAATATTCACCTAGTATGTCTTGCGGCATTTATTTATTATTATTTGTCAAAAAAACAGTAAAAACTGTATATGACGTGTGGGGAAAGAAATTTATCTGCGCACATTTTCTTGAGGGCCAGAATTTTATTAAAAAAAAAACGAAAAACGAAAAATGAATTTAGAAAATAATTATTTTAGAAAAATAAAGATATTTGAGAAATGTTTTTTCCCGAGTTATAGAAAATCAATTTCAACTGTAAATGAACTACAAGCAAAAGGAGTGCTCAACAAATCGTGCGCACAGTGAATCTACATTTACGTCCAGAAGCAAAACAAGGGGCCATCTCAGCATTTGCTCAATGGATCAGGGAAACTGGACAAAAACCTGATCGAGATGGGGGTCATTGACCCGGAAGCTGAAGTACATTACTTGTTACAGGCGTATTAAATATTTTTTTAAATGTATACAATGCAAACATAAACTAATTCATTATATATCTTTGTTTTGTTACATTAAACATTATTTTTCTTTTTCACGATCAGTATAGTCTCTAATTGTATAGAAACAGTTTTGCAGCAGAAAAGATTTTACTTTTAACTTAAATTTGTGTACCGACTTTAATTGTTTTATGTCATCTGGCAATGCGTTGTAAAGTAACGTACATGTATTGTATGTTGATTTCTTGTACTGAGCTGTTGATACTGACACTTGATGCACGTGATTTCTACGGCGTGTGTTGTAATTATAAATATCAATATTGCATGAAAATATGTCCCTCCGTTAAGTAGGTCATTTTTGACAAATATTACAGATTCGTAAATAAATAGACAAGGCAATGGTAGGATTCCCAGCTCAATGAAAAGAGGCTTGCAGGAATCACGTGGAAGGCATTTTTTCATTATTCGAATAATTTTCTTTTGCAATCTGAAGGTCTGAATACTACAGGATGAGCTTCCCCAGAATATTATGCCATATCTCAGGCGGGAATGCACATTTGCAAAATAAACGCAACGAGCTGCATGAAGGCTGACAGAATTTGAAAGAATTCTGAATGCATAGCATAATGAACTTAATTTAGTGTTTAATTCTGTTATATGTACATTCCATTTGAGGTTTGATTGAATTGAAAGACCTAAAATTTTGGTTGCCTCAACATCAGCTAATTGCATATTGTTCATTTTCAATGGAATATGCGATTTCCGATTTGAGATGCCAAAATGCATTGAAACAGTTTTTCTTTCGTTAACAATTAATTTGTTATTATTAAACCAATTTGAAACTTCTGAAATTGTACTATTTACTGCTTCTTTTTTGCAAAGGACATTCGTGTCATCAGCAAACAGAACCGTTCTTCCATTTTTAATAGACGAAGGCATATCGTTTACATATAACAGAAAGAGAATAGGACCTAAGATCGAACTTTGCGGGACCCCATGCACAATTGGCAAAGAATTGGAAATACAAGTATGTAATGTCCTTTCCTGCCAGTATGGTATTTCTACTCTTTGAGTCCGATGTTTAAGGTAAGAAGTTATCCAATCTAGGGCAATACCACGAATTCCATACGAAGGTAATTTTGAGAGCAAGATCTTATGGTCAATAACGTCAAAAGCTTTCGAGAGATCTAAGAATATTCCAATGGGTACTTCATTTTGGTCTATTGATGAAGCAACATCTTCGAGAAAAGAAAAAATGGCAGTTTCCGTAGATATTGATTTTCTAAAACCGTGTTGTGAGTCTGAAAACGCTCTGTTTTTCCTGAGAAAAGTTTCCATTCGTAAGTAGAAAAGCCTTTCTAATATTTTTGAGAAAACTGACAAAAGAGAAATTGGCCGGTAATTTTGAGTATCATTTTTGTTCCCTTTTTTAAAAAGTGGCTTAATTTTTGCTGTTTTGAAAATATCTGGAAATATTCCTGTACATAAAGAAGCATTGAAAATGTGAGTTAACGGATGTATAAAGGCAGGTGCACAAGTTTTTAATAAACAATCCGGAAATTCATCTAAACCAGATGAATATTTATTTTTTAGTTTACTGACTATTCTGAGGATTTCGTTGGGAGAAGTTTCGGAAATAAACATCGTATCTGAAATTTTTGGGGAAGTGTAAAATGTTGAATTTTGTGATTTTAGTCCCTTCGTGAGATCAGACGCAATTCTGGAAAAGTGTTTGTTGAAGAGATTGGCAACTTTTTCCGGATTACTCGTTTCTCTTTCATTATCCTTTAAAATAACATTCTCTACAAGGTATCGAGATGATGTGGTTGTATTTTTTACGATATCCCACATTGCTTTAGTTTTGTTACTAGCGCTCAAAATGTCCTGACATTTCTTCTGCCTGGTTCAAACTAGTGGTGCTACAACAGCAGATCCTTTCCCGCGTGGTTGGAAACAGCTAAGTAGTACTGAAATATTGCACTTTACGCGCTACTAACGTCTTAGCTATTATTTGTAAACGTCCAAGAAGTGAACAACTCACTGTTTCCATCGCAGTGTTTGTCAGAACTATGTGAATTCTACAACTGCACAAAAATAGAATACAAATGTTTAGTAAACCAGTATTGGAAAAAGAAGCCTGATACCTTGGGCAATACAGTAATGCATTCCATAGGGCCATGATTAGAGAAGAGTATTCTAAAACCATGCAATAAATACACTACTCACTACAAATGGTACAGCACTTGGTGCGAAAACTAAATATTTACATGCAAATATCAACATAAATTAGACAATTATACCTCCTTTTCATACAGCTCCATCAAGTCACAACAATGACACGTAATTCACAGATATTCGCGAGCGCAAACTGAAATCTATTGTTGCAGACCCTGCATTGTTGCTATTCCGAGAGCTATTATTTTTTTAAAACTTTTTTATTTAAAATATTTCAAAATAAACAATTTCTAAATATTAATGTGTAAATGTATAACAAAAGGTCGAATGTAAGAAACGAATAAAGATATAATATACAAAATTGCAAACTCTAATTTAAAACGCATCCAGCTGTCCGAAGCGCAGTAAATTTACAGCGGACTTTTATGTTTGTCACAAAATTATAGAAAAACTACTCGTATTTTGAAAAAATTAAGCATGACCTTATTTGAAGATGCAGCTTTCATAAATACATTTAATTGAGAAAAAAATGTATTTTTAAAATTGAAGTTGTAAGAAAACGACGAAACCGAAGCGCAGTCAATTCCGAGCGGGCAATTATGTTTGTCAGGAAATTATAGAAAAAATACTCATATTTTCAAAAAATTCAACATGACCTTCTTTGAAGATCTGTTTTTGATGAGCATATTTCATTAAGAAAAACAATCGTGTCTTCAAAATTGTAGTTGTAGAAAGATGCCAAAATGTTATTAATTTTTTTAAATTTTTGCAAAATCAGGCATTTCAACGAACATGAAACCTCCATCATTCTCTTAAGCTTCCTTTATACTATCTCAGGTCCCGATTTAATCAAAATATGTTTTTTTTAAATGGTTAAAAGAAAAAAATTGACTATAAACGAAACAATTTTTCGCAAAAAATACTTGTTTTTGAAAAATTGAACATGACCTTATTTGAAGACCTTTT
Organism: Acheta domesticus; assembly: GCA_031308135.1. Lineage (NCBI taxonomy): Eukaryota > Metazoa > Arthropoda > Insecta > Orthoptera > Gryllidae > Acheta > Acheta domesticus. The sequence continues at coordinate 131,446,213 of JAHLJT010002406.1, forward strand.
TTTATGAACACGTTTCATTAAGAACAAAAATTGTACCTTCATAATTGTAGTTGTTAGGACGATGCCGAAAAAATTACTATTTTCTCGAGATTTGCAAACGTTGCATTCAATAATTGAGGAACAGTTTATGAAATTTGCCCTACTGCATTGTGACATAAACACGGGGCGGATTTAGCCTGTTTGCCCCCGCATCTCCAATTAAATCTTATGTTAATATAATTTCTATTGTTCAACAAAAATATAAAGTTACGTTTAAAAGTTTAGTTTAAAATCTTTGGTAAAAGTTGATCAGTAGGTAGATTCTCATGAAAATTTTCGGATTGGCTGAAAAAATGTAATGAGGATACACTACCTAACATTTTAATGCAGAGATGTTACTACCAACTTCTTAAACTTTTCTAATTTAATTAAAATCAGATATTGCTCCTGAAAAGTGTACGCTACTTTTCCTTTTTTCTTTTCTTCTTTGAAATTTCGCAATAATTCCTATGCATTTCGATATCAATACTTACCGAAAGACATAATATCGTTAGAACAAGGTATATTTCACATTTTTGTAAAATTGAGTATTTAGCATTTAATAAAAGTTCAAAAATTATTCTTTTAGTGTAATTTGTTACTTAAATCCAATGTGGACCTACACGCAAATCTACTGAATTTAAAAGTGTATCGAGTTATATTATGAAAGTTCTAGTAAAATCCTCAATATCTCAGAACTAGCTCAATGTGGGATACAAGTTATTTTATTTATTTTTTAACATTTGTTGCGTCTACAATTGACGCAACGCGTCTAAGCCCCTTTCGGGGCGTTGAGCGCTTTCCGCTTGGGAGTAATCCTCCATTAAACAGTGCGCTTAGGAGTAATCCCCCATTACATGCATATGCCATTATGTCACGTCTCGTCGTAGTAGACAAGAGGAACGCCAGGTAGCATCACCGCGCACGCGCCTCTCTCTTGCGTGCCCCTGCGTCACTACCCAGCGGCCGGAATTCAGGTAGCATTACGATTGAGGTAGGGTTTAGGACACTTCACAGGGGTTGGACAAGCCCTTGTGAAGCAGTCAAACTGGTTTTGTTGGAACAAATTTCATATGAGATCGACGGGAATCGAACCCGGACTTCCTTGGTGAAAGGCAAGCGACTTTGCTCTAACGCGCAACTCTCTCCGTCCTGGATACTCGGATTGTCATGAAATTTCAACAGCTGATAGAACTTAATGTAAAACCTATAAATACAAATTTTGAGGTGCTATGGAATATTAGAAATAGTGTTTTATGGGCATTTTGTATTAGGACCTTTCGTGACCTCCTCGCTTCCCGCAGTTGGCCAACTATCTTGGCAGTTGGCGTCTATCAACCGGTGTCAGATTTCCCAAACACGTTCGTTCAAGAACAATGGCAAAGGCCAGCGCTGGTGACTCGTTAGTTTGAGATACACAGTGACACATGTTCTGTGGAGAGTGTTAGTAAGCGCACGAACATTTTCTTTATTAAATATAATTGTAAATATTTTGTGCGCAACCATGTGTGAAACTTATTATTTTTATTTAATTATTATTTATTTTTATTTATTTACTGATTTGTTGTACATTTATTTACGTATTTATTATTCAATAAGTCTTGTCTGATTCATTCAACCACACTGTAATCTTTAAATCCTGTAAATAAAGTCAGCGTGCATTCAATTATTGCATTCGAATTACTCACGCATGTGTTCTCGTCCTACTCGTTCTTCTGAATCTGCAATGTAAACACCCGTTTTTGTCACCCCGCCTGCCCTCCGAAGCAACTGAGACCCTGTCCACAGGCTGATAGTGGCAGCGCGGTGTACGAGTAACGTCCGCAGACGCAGCGGCGAGCAGCGATTTCCGCCCTTCCACAGGCGGTAAGGTCATGAAATTTCCCAGTACTAATTGCAGCAAAAACACTACTTGCAATGCTTCATAGTACGTAAAAATTGGTATGTAGGGGTTTTGAAAAGTGCTGAACAAGCTGGTAAAATTTCATGTCAATCCGAGTATCCAGCACGGTCAGTGTTGCGTGTAAGCCACCAGATGATTTTCACACTGAGGCAGAAAAACCTGATCTTGTATTCCTGTTAATAAAATTTATTAAAATTAAATTTTAAATAATTTACAGATGGTAAACGCAATACGATCGCAATAAGATCGTAAAACATCGCGAATTATCGTACATACAAGAATTACCACACGTCTGATGGCACTGATCAAGCTCATTGGCATTAGGCATTATTTCAACTGGGTGCGACAATACCACACGTGTTTTCTAATTTTATAAGTTTAATTTTCATTTTATCAGATGAAAACACACCAATACTAGCACTTCTTCTACTACTCCTACTACTGATGATGATGATGATGATGATGATAATGATAATAATGATAATAACTACTGGTGGTGCTACAAAGCACATACTTTCTCGCATTGTTTCTAAATGCAGCCATAAAAAGGTAAATGCCCGATTCATGTAAAAAACTAGTGGTGCTACCAAAGCACGTGTTTTCTCGCACTGCTTCGACATGGTCCTAAATGCTATTACACTACAACATAAACCAGCAAAAGTGTTTTCTAACAGCAAATTCTTTACCCGTTCCGCGACTCGAACACTGTTCCTCAGAGCCTACGAGTCGGCACTCATATCACTACGACAACCAAGTACCGCATGGATCGAACTCGGACAGAGGCATAAAGGGTAATGCCAAATTCATGAAAAAAAAATTGGGACATAATATAAAAAATTCCAGCATTGACATATTTTTTGCTTTCTCATTAAAATTCAACTAATGACGCTACCAAAGTACATCGCATTGCTTCTAAATGCCCCGCAATATTATACTTCTACATAAAACAGCAAAAGTGTTTTCAACCAGCAAAAGTTTTCCGTTCCGGGACCCGAAATCAGATACTCAAAAGTTAACGTGCCGACACTTATTGATACGATGACACAACAATTGATATGATGACACAGACGTTTTACCAAGAAGAGACATGAAAAATCGTTAAAAAGTTAAAAATTCGAAAATTACATACAGACGCTTCCAGTTTATTTATCGTCATTATCAATATTTGTGATTCGAGTGGCTTCACATTGCTTTCAATAAAGTTCCTAGAATTCTAAATTATTTCCTGTGACAACAGATAATTTTGACCCCGACCACGACTCAAACCAGCGAAGCTTCCCAACAGAAGAGCTTTGTCAATCATTGGCGGCTGCTCTTTGGACTCTGGGACGGCGCCTCCCCCCATTAAATTAACAAACACGAACGGTTTCAGAATTTAACAAACATTAATTGTTAAATAACAAAAGTATTGGTATGAGCTTGATATCGCATGTATCAGAAAAATTAATGTTTTTGGTATGAATGTATTTTCGTGGGCTGCAGCAAGGGTCAATGTTCTCACACAACGTAGACCGTCGGACTCTAGGAGGTCCGTCCCAGCCATTGCCCAGGCCCTTTACGGAGGATGAGGCGTAGTGGGGGAAGTGGGCGCATGGTGGGGGGTGCATTGGAAGGATGCTTTGGCAGCGGCCGAGTCCGAAGCACGAAGTCTACGTGGCCCGAAAAGATTTTCCGCAAACGTAATGTTGTTGTGGGCAGACAGAGTGCGCTAGCATATGCGATTCAAGTCATTGCGAGCAATCACGCCAAATTCACGTGTTCTGTATCGAGTTGAATAGTTGTGAATATGAGTCAGCGTGCACACTCTTAACTAATGGTAGTCAGAATCTCAGAATTGAAAGAAACATTGAATTAAAGAAATTAGGACCGCCAAGACAACTTAAAAATTACGCAGATTCAAAATGCCCGCAAAAGCAAAAGTGTATGCACGAGAAAATTTAATTCCTCTCTGTACAAAGTAGACTGGCTGTGGTTGTGACATAAGATTTTTTTTGTTATACGTGGCTTGTTATGAATGTTAGTAATCGTGCATGGACAAAGGATGGTATATCAGACATTAAACACCTTGCCCAAAAAGAGAAGCACAAATGAGTGCTTCTCTTGAGTGTACAACACATAAACAGTGGAACAGAATTCACCATGCTAGGCAAAATTGATATAAGGTGTCAGTTAGATTCAGCTTATAGAATGAGAAGTAGAAAATTAATGAAGGTGTTTCCAAGAATCGTTACAATTTTAGTAAACTGATAGAATGTATTAAATTTTGCGGGAATTTGAACTTGCACTAAGGAGGCATGAAACAGGAGGATCAGACAACCCTGGTATTTTTCGTGGTTTAGTTAATTTGATGGCAAAGTTAGACTCCACGTTAAAGCAACATATTGAGAAAACAAATAATCAAGTGTTTTTGGGGCCGCCCCCCCCCTACCTCGCAAACCACCGGCCGCCACTGGTGTCAATGCATGGCACTTACACTTATATAATAGTAATAAGCAGGGGCGTAGCGTCCATAGACGCGCTGGACGCGCCCTTTCCCTTACGAATTTCCATCACAAATTTTTACATTTTAAATGTATTAGTATCCGCTTATCAAGCTCCATGAAATGTTGGAATACCTGTAGTTTCTATTTTGCCGGGCTTTCAAGGTCTCATTTTTCACGCGCTTCTTCGTATTTCCCTCGCCCTGAAGATTGTCAGAGGCTATTATAGTTCGAAAAGGGCGGGCGGCGCGTGAAATATTGTGTACCCTGTGCGAGGCTACGAGAAGCGCAGCCCTGAGGAGAGCTCCGTGGTTCAGAAGGAATAGTGTGTTTTGCTTGTTAAGGACTGTGATTGAAACGTGACTACTGAACTGTGAATAAAGCGTGAACTGAGCATCAAGGTACGTGTAAGTATCAGTGTTCATAGACAACTCCTTTTTTAAAAATTTTGGAGATTCCTTCGTAACTGTTCGAACGTGTTCCTGGCATAGGTTATTGTAGGCAGACGGACGCGCTACGGGCCGGCGCTTCCAGAGCATTATGGAAGGGGCTGCGGCTGCAACCCGCGCCGGCCTGTTCGAACGGTGATGGAGCATCGCCGTCTTTATGTGGATGTGCAATTGAACATTTAAAACAAAATGCATTTTCAAGCCTTTCTTTTGAGGAAAAATAAAAAATTATTGCGACTGGAAAACCTACACCAGAACTTCATATTGAGTGTCGTTCGAAAGGGAAGAATTTCATTTTTCGTGCACAAATATACGAGAATGTTCCGTGGATAAGTGGGTGCAGAAACACAAATAAATTAGTCTATTGGCCATGTTTATTGTTTTCTAAAGAGAAATCCTTGTGGATGCAAGGAGGATTTGATGATCTTCACAATATTGACAAAGCACAGCCTCGCCTTGAAAATTCAGTTTCTCACATCCTATCCCTAAAAAATTTCAAACTGTTAGGAAAACAACGAATTGCATGCAGTCTCAGTGAGCAGTTTCGGTTGTCTGTACAACGTCACAACGTAGAAGTTAAAAAGAACAGAGGTATGTTGACTCGTATTATCAGAGTGGTTCGTCTTTTAGGAAAACTAGGATTGGCGTTTCGCGAACACAATGAAATTGTTGAGTCTCATAATCGAGGCAACTACATTGAAATTATTAAATTTTTGGGTAATTATAATACTGAACTTTTTGCTCTTATTGAAAGCAACAACGTGTTTCGTGGAACATCTCCTGACGTCCAGAATGATATCGCGGCAGTTGTGGAAGTTGTGGCATTAATAGTTGATTAAACGACTGATGTGACCATGAAATCCAGCTCAGAAGCGTGTTGCAGTATGTTTCAAAGAATGGCGTTCAAGAAATATTCTTGCATTTCACTGACTGCAGCAAAGACAGATCCGCATCTGGATTATTAGACCACGAAAAAGGCGTTGTTAGCACGTACAAGTGCGACACAAAAGTAAGAGCACAATCGTGTGATGGCGCAGCAGTTATGGCAGGGGAACATGCTGGACTTCAGGCCAAATTAAAGATGATTTGTAAAGACGCAATATTTGTGCATTGTTATGCCCACAAATTAAATTTAGTCTTAGGACAATCTGCTAGCTGTATTAAAGAAGTGCGAATATTTTTCGCCTCTTTATCAGGATTAGGGGCATTCTTTTTTAAATCTACTAGGCGGATTGAAGCTTTAGACACTGTGGTGAAAAAGCGATTGCCATCAGCTGCACCAACACGTTGGAATTTCACCAGCAGGCTCATACTGACTGTGAAAAATCATACCATTGATCTGCAGGAATTATTTGCTTCAGTAACAGAAAATTCAAGTGACTGGGACGCTGACATTCTGTGATCTGCTCGTGGCCATTTTAATCTTTTGAAAGATTTTGACTTTAATTTTTTCTGAACTTCGTTTTCATGTATTTTTCCTCATTCTGACTCATTATTTAAAATTTTACAAAATAAGTCATATGATATTATGTACTGCATGAAAAAAATAGAAGATTTTGGGATATATCTGAAGCAGTTTCGAGACACTTTTGAATGCCTTTGGGAAAGTTGCAACAGAGAAAGAAGCGAATTTCAGTGCATCAAGCAAGCCAAAGTAGAAAATACAGAGAATGAAAAGAATGTGTACAAGAGATTGTTTATAGAAGTTATAGACAACTTAATATGTCATGTATCTAATAGATTTTCTGATACTTCTAAACTGAAATTCCTAAGCCTTCTTAACCCAGATCTCTATTTAAGTTATCAGTCGTCATTCCCCAGTGAAGCTTTCAATTGTCTAATGGATGTTTATGGAAGGCATTTTGACTCTGCGGGATTGAAAAGTGAGCTCATGGCCATTTATTTTGATATGAGTTCCACAAGAGTGTCAGTAAATTAAATGATTATATCAAGCAGCATGAACTCGCAGATATCTTTCCCCAAACCTGCATACTGACCGCTTTGATTCTCACTATACCTGCTACAAGTGCGTCGGCGGAGAGGTCATTTTCTGCTCTCCGGAGAGTAAAAAACTATCTTCGAAATTCAAAGACTTTCTCGTTTGTCCTTACGACTAACAATTCCTTTCACTCAACAGACGGCATGACGTTCAATCTTAAAATTTTGACAATTTTTGAAAGTTGGACATACAATAAAAATAAACGACATTTTTCTGCAACCGAAAATGATAAAAGTGTCTAAAAAGTTAGCTGAAGAAAATGGAATTTTGTCCAGACCTGAAGTAAATTCGGTAAGGCATTAAAACTGTGCATTGTGACGAAAGTTCAAGAATTCTATGTTAAGCGAGTACTTATATTTAAAGTTAGTTGTGAGGGACTAGAAAATTTCAAAAATGTCAATCAAAACATGGGTCAAGAATCCGTCATTTAATTATTTATAAATTATTTATTAATGTATTAATATTATTTATATGTATTAATATACATAAATATTATTATTTATAAATTCAATTGTGAAGTTTTACCATCTCAAGAGTATTAAATTACTGCTTCATCCAAAGAAACCGTAACCGCCAGTAACGCAAGAAACGCGTCTATTACAGCAATCAATTAATCTATTAGTCATAAAATATTAATATCTTTTAAAGTTATTGAGATCCTACTTTGATTTTTCCTGGACATATCATCAATGCTCTAGTGCATTTATAAATATTTTTTAAAAATTTTTAGCTCATCGAGTTTACAAAAATATTTCATTTTCAAAATTTCAATTTTTTAAAAAAAATTGAAAATTCAGGAAATTAAATATTCTGCAAACTCTTAAAAATTAAACATATTTTTAAGTTTCGAATGGAATTTGAACGGAATTTCTATAATTAGTGTATTCAAGTATATGATATTTTTAAATTAGTGATGCGCGTCATTTTTAGCAAATTTCATTATACAATATTTCCGAAAATAATAAAGTTAGAAAAAATTTAAAAAAACATCTGTTAACTTATTTGATCCATATAACAAATAGAAAAAAAATAGAAAATAATTAAAAATATGAAGGTCAAATTTTTGTCTTTTTTGTGCGATTTGACATGGATTGGCTCAGCAGCTTCATCAAAATGTTACACGTCGGCCATCGCAAATTTTTCTCGGAAATTAAGGTTACAGATCACAAAACGCGGTGTCAATTAAAATTTGGACACCTAGATTTCCCCAATAACGTAGGGAAAATTCTAATTTAAAAACCAACATCTTTTCATAAAAAATATGGAATTAAATTGAAGAAAATTGATAAAATAAGAAAATGTATTGTAAAAACGGCAAAATATGTAATATAGTACTAAATATGTAAACTATGTATTCGTATCTTTTGTAAATAATAAACAATTTACATGTTTTTCGAGTGTTTCTATGCGGCTCAACCATTCGGAATATCCACGTAGTTTATAAGACAAAATATGCTTAGAATTGTCGTAAGAGCTTATTTTCGTAGTTTCGACGTTTCCTCCCGGTACACCCTGTGTCGAGATTTATCCTCTTTTTTTCGTTACCAGGACCTGGCAATAAGTTTTTCTGTCGAAAATTTGCCATTTTCCGGCGCAGAATTACAATACCCTCTCTTCTTACGAAGTAAGGGAGAATGTGAAAAGCCTTTAAAATGCATTTAAACACATTAGTTCCTTGTACAAATACAACAGATTTATTGTGAAGTATGTGAAATTTCGCTAATCTGAAACATTTGTCATATAATTCTGATAAACGCGTTCGTGTGCAAACTAAACAATACGAGCAACGTTAAAAGGGGCATCGACAGTTAAATTTACATCCTGATTCGATACTACAATGTAATATAAGCGATCAATATCCCTCAAATATTTCCGACAATAGTTCTTGAGAATAGTCTTAACAAAAGTAAAACTTCTTCGGGTAAATTAAACTTTCATTTTCAGCACCACTATAATAAGTACCACATATCAGCATTTCATTATTACTGTTATTATTAATCATTAATCTCCAGTCAATTATTTCTCCCAAAACTATTTCATAGATGTAATTGTACTCACCTGGTAAGTTGATGGCAACCTTCTCGCCGCGCCTTTGCCTGATGTTTCGAGTGAGAGTAGCAAAGCGGGGATGGCCTGGGAATATAGCATCATCCGGGAAGAACAAGGAATGCGAAGCACCCTGCCCCGGAGTTGGCTTGACAGGAGGTTCAGTGAAATTCGGGCAGCCCAATCTAAAAATGCATGCACAAGAAAATTACAGAAAACGTTTTCTGGAACATTTTTAGAGTAAGTAATGATTATCATACATACAAACACTAGCTGATTACCCGACATCGCTCGGGTACATATTTCACTATCATCCGCACCGCACCTCTCCGATCTGCTTTTTTGAGGAGAATCTCCCCACTCTTGTCCATGCAAAATGAGTAATCGCTCTAATAATTCGTAAGTTTTGGTGGAACAAACCCACCATCACGTATAAATTATATTTTTAAGACGCGCAAAATGGGAGATCGCGAGCGGAGTGTAATTAAATCGTCAGAAGGGAAGAGAAGTGAAGAGTTCGTCAGAAGACGCCAGCGGGAGAGTTACTATATATGAACCAGAAAACAAGGGACGCAAAGTTCCTTTACAAACTGGGTTGAGCTCCAAAACTAAGTGGTACTGTTTACCATTTACCGGAAAAGTTCAAAAGCCTCATTCGGCTCATACAATTACCTTCAATGATTAGACTTTCGAGTAACAACTTTTAATCTGAAAATGCTAAGTATTTATAGTTAGCTTTTTCCGTTGAATCACTTATTACCAACTGGTACGTTCGCTTAGTTTCCAGAACAATGTACATCCAGTTGTTTTCGGATTTCTGACTTTCATACGATCTTGATTAAGAAAATAAGCAAACTCAAGAACAATCATTACTTCGTCTGCGGTGACCTAAACCTGGGGGTTGATAACCTTCCGAAACCACAAGTCGGTAGTTTGTACAAGGAGAACAACACTTGGATAGAAACGGAGAACGTTAAATCTATCCGTCCAGAATTATTCCTTTTATGCCCCCAAACTAAATTTCTGGAACAACCCTCATCAAAACCCGAATGTGACTGTCGGCTACGGATCTATTTCAACAAGGAATGTCGAGGACGTGGGGAATCATTTGCGCAGAATACAAATACCATTCCTTATGTAATGTGAAACAGCGCCGTGTCTAACGTTGCTCGCAGTTCACAGAACTCGCGCACTTGAGTTACAGTCACGTTCCGCATTATTAATGACTCATCGTCGCTCGATGCCGATCGATTTTCTCTATTTACGCAGAAGCTTTCCTCAAACCTTTCCAGTTTCTTGCATTTAAACCGGGAAAAGTCACCAAAGGAAGAGATGTTCGGCGAGGATCTTACTTAAACGGGGCCCCGTGCCTACTGTGGGTTGATAACCGTTGAAATGTGTCGCGCCCACCCAAAGCAAACTGTAACCCCTACTTCACGGACGCAATGCACTCCTTACTCTCTTCGGTATAATATTTTCCCCTCTAGTATCCGATACGACGATACTGTAACATACCCGGCAGAAGTTGTTCTAGCCTTCATCTCTTTCTGTCCCCTTTCTCACTGTCTCTCCCTCCCTCCCTCCCTGTCTGTCTCTGCCGCTCTCTGTCCCTCTCATTCACATTTAATTGCAGATTCTGCACATCTCTGAGCAGGTGAGGTAATATCTGAAAGCGCCGGCCCAGCAAAAACGTAATAGAATATTCAAGAAGATTTCATCCTGTAGATTACGGTGTGAGAAACGTTTCTCTGAGGCTGTCGGCCTCAAAATTTTAGTTTTTAAGGCCATAGAACGCATCGTTTAGGAGTTATTTAACGATATAGATTCAAAATCCTACAGAATATGTTGCGGGTTGCATTTGACGCGAATATTTAGTTCTGTTCTACAGCGCCATGTAGTGGAGTTACAACAACTTTTACAGCACATAAACCTTCACGGTGAAAAAACACGCAGAAGTGCCAACTTTCATGGAGATTGGTCTCATGGTGACGGAGTTAAGGTCTTTTATATATATATATATATATATATATATATATATATATATATATATGTCTGTGTGTGTGTGTGTAAACATCCAGTTTTTTATATATAGATTATACGCGCACGTTTTCTTGAGCCCACGCTTAACTAGTTGCGAGAGGAGTGGGGAGTTCGGTTATTTTCACAAAACTAATATTGTAACAAATTTGTAGTTCGTTTCTCGATGCAAAATAGGCCCTATCTGACGGGGGGAACATTTCTGCTTGATTGTCTACACCGTTCGTTCCTATCATTTATTTTTAATTCAACTAATGTTGGCAAAGGAGCGGGGGTAGGCATTCTTGGGCTGAAGAAAATGTTTGCATATAATAACGGTGGTCACGTCACACATTTCCTGGAACAAATATCCCGGTTTCCCAGTGCATTTTTTAATTATTTTTTTTTGCTGATAACATTTGTAATTTCACTCTGCTTAAAGAAATATTAAACGTACTATCGTACTAATTTGTCAGCCCTCTGATTTCGATGGGATAAAGTACGAATGTCCAACATTTTTTCACCAAATAAAACTCGAAAAAAACAAAACAAATCTGAACTAATGTATTTAAAGTATTATAATATAGTTTTATAACCCTCGCAAAATTGTCCCTGATTTCTAATGATTCTTCTACAAATTCCGTGATTTTCCAAAGCAATGAAATTTCCTGATTTTTTCCATTCTCTCTGCAAGTGGCCACCGAATGGCCGAGCTCGATTGATGAACTGTCGTATAATACATACTACCAGGACCGGCGCTAGGTTATTTTGCGCCTCAGGCAAAATTAGATGTTTGCGCCCCCCCCCCAATAATAATAATAATAATAATAATAATAATAATAATAATAATAATGTTTAGGAATATTTTTTAAAAGTAAAATATAATTATATATATATATATATATATATATATATATATATATATATATATATCTACACAGGGTGAGTCACGTAACTTTAGCACCTCCTGTAACTTTTGAACGGTTGAAGATATTGCAATGCAGTTTTCACGGAAGTGAATGAAGGAATGGGGCTAATTGATACGTGTATTGATTTCTCTTTTATCACTTTTATTTTACGAGATATTTGAGGTAACTTTGTTTTTTCAAATAGGACTATACATATTTTTTCAGTCTATCATGACAAGCGTAAAAAGACGAATCCAAAGATATAAATATTGTCATATGTTAGATAAGCATTTTTTTGAGTAATTGTGATTTTTTTGCGACTAGTGTTTAACGGATATTTTCATTGTAACTGTCAGCCCCACAAGGTCACGCAGCGCTCCCCCAGCAAACGCGGGGTCGGGTAAGGGAAGGGATTTAAGTACTTGAGGATACGAAAAATATTCACAAAACTGTTGCACTTTTTTCTGAACTCTCCTTTTCATCTTAATCCATTTTCAGTAATTTGGGTTTCTTAGGGATTGAAAATACGGATTTGTCTTAAGTAGTATTTATTGAAATAAGATTATTTCTATCCCTAAGTTATTATTATATTCGTATTAACATTGAAATTGTTTGCTCAAAATATACAATATATTTTTGTACAGTTTTAATTATTTATTCTTATTGTGCTTTGTTTTAAGATCCCATTACTACGTATCTTATGAAATCCCATTAAATGGAGTTGAAGTTATAAACAATTTTATTACAATACAAACTTATGACAAATTCTTATTTTCCATCCTTTAATTCCTTCAATCAAAGAAAGACGAAAATGTGAAAATGCAGAAGGATGGAAAGCACAGTTCAGGAAAAAACTGCAATGGTTTTGTGAATACTTGGAATACTATGTTTCGTATTTTCAAATAAGATCCCTCCCCTTCCCTTCCCTTCGCCGGGCGCACGTGTGCTGGTGGAGCGCTGCATGACCTTGTGTGGTGGACTATTCAAAACGTCCGTTAAACCCCGGTCGCAAAAATCAAAATTAATCAAAAAAAATCCTTATCTAACATATGACAATATGTACATCATTGGATTCGTCTTTTTACGCTCGTCATGGTGGACTGAAAAAATATGTATAGTTCCATTTGAAAAAACAAAGTTACCTAAAAAATCTCGTAAAATACAAGTAATAAAATAGAAATTAATGCACGTATCAATTAGCCCCTTTCCCTCATGCACTTTCGTGAAAACTGCATTGCAATAACTTCAACCGTTCAAAAGTTACAGGAGGTGCTAAAGTTACGTGACTCACCCTGTATGTGTATATATATATATATATAACACAAATTATTTTAAATTACATATATAGGTGTACCACAAATATATGACAAATGATATTTAGAAGTATAAAAGCAAGTAGCCCGAGGACGCAAAAATTCATTTTGTAGCTGCTAGCTGCTTTCAAAGGGCGCAAATTTCCACTTCGATAAAAAATATACTATTACAATTTGTTAGACGCACCGACACCGTAGATATTCTTAAAACAAGTTCCATGTCTTAATACATTTAATATATAAATTGAATAAATACAAGTTTTTGAAGAGTAAGCAAATAATACTTAGAGGGTAATAATATGTGTATATTCAACAAAAATTAACTACTTTCTAAGTAGAAGTTTCTAACTTCCTTCTTTCTTCTTTAAATTAATAACTTTCACAAAAAAATAGAACAATAATATTTATTATAAAAAATGTACCAAATTGGCGCCCCCCTGAGGTTTGCGCCCTAGACGGTCGCCTAGTTTGCCTATAGGTAGCGCCGGCACTGCATACTACTACATTGTTATATCGAGGTTTCTACCAGGATGCGTCTTAATTCAAATTAGTGGTGCTACAACAGCACATATTTTCTCGCATTATTGGAAACAGCTACGTAATATTGAAATATTGCATTTTGTGCGCTACTATCGTAGCTGTTATTTGAAAACGTCCAATTCAACCAAGAAGCAACAACTCACTGTTTCCATCGCAGTGTTGTCAAAACTATGTGAATTCGCTTGGCTAATAATATTAATACAGTAATTAGAATACACGCAATTGACATCAAAATAACTGGCTGCTCACTTGTGAGATCCGTTTCGTCCTAAGATAACAGTTTCTACCCCTGTTTCATCGTTTTTCTTTTATTCAACACGCAGTAAATTTCTTTAAGGATCAGATGATATTAAATGGTATATAACTAGACCCTGGAACTTCATGCACAAAAAGTTAAAAATATGAAGGCAACCATGAACTTAAAATTGGCAATATCTGCACGTAAAATGGCCAATATACGCGAATAAAACTAAGAATACGCATTAAATAAAATGAGTTAGCAACAGTTAACATTTTTAACAATATAAAGTTACAAGAAAATAAAAATTGCCTGTTTGATACAGAAGATTGCAAAAATTACTTATGTTTTTGAAAAATGGAACATGACGTTATTTGAAGATCTGTTTTTGTGAACATATTTCATTAAGAAAAAAATTGTATCTTCGTAATTGTAGTTGAAGAAAGACGCAGACATTTTTTTTGAATTTTTGAATTTATTCAATTTTTGAAAAATCAGAGTCTTTAACTAACATGAGACCTACGCCACTCTCTTAAACATCCTTCCGACTATCCAACAACAAAATTTAATAAAAATTGTTTGCGCCTTTTTTTGAAAATTTTGAAAGTGTCCCAGAGGTTTCATGTAAAGTACCCCCAAAATTAAAATATCGGTTTCAAATGACAGAGGCTTCGACATCAGCCAGATCGATCGGGAAATATCAATTTTGGGGAAAATCGGCTGAAAGGTTTAGTCGCTAGCGTTGATCACAGACAAGGACGGACAGTCGTTTTGCCATCAATCGATTTTTCGGTATCAAGGACCCATAAAACATGGATTCTGGCTGATCACGTGTTAGAGGATTCTTGCCCTAAATTTGGCATCTGGATTTATCCATTTTTTTCGTTACCAGGGCCCTGATATATGAGTTTTTCTGCCGAAAATTCGCCGTTTTTTCACGCAGCATTACATAATTTTCTTTTCTTACGATTGTCCTTCTTAAGTGCGAGAAGGTAAAAATAATTTAATGATTAACCCCACATTTGCAGGCTTACGGACACGACTGAATTTGATGAAGAGACTCGAGACCAATCTCTAATAACACATGTTCTATATTTTTTCCTTATTTGCTATGGATATTACTAATTAGAGATTAGCCTTTTATAAAAAATTCTGAAACATACCGAGAAAATTTCGTTAAAAATACACCGATAAAATAAGAAAAATCGGTAACCGAACATATACTTCGGTTTTTCTTTTTTGGCGCGTGGTGGTGTGTCATTAAAATGGAATATCGCGTCGTTCACGTTATTTCGCGTCATTTACGGTTGAGCCGCAAGGTGCGACAAGAAGTGAGAAAAAGCATTTACAATATGTTAGGCGACGAGGAAATAGAATGTAATGACAACAAGGCGGAAGACATTTTAACACTTTAACATTTTAACACAAATACTGCCTCAATTGTTCCAGAAACCCCAGGAAAAACTCTCACTTACGCCTCTTTTGTAAAAAAATCAAGTATCCTAAGTGCTCTTCTCTTATGTGTTTAATATAAATGCATTATACACACATTTTATTATTATTAAATATAAATTGTGAGTGACGAGAAAAATAAACTATGTATTGCATTTATGTTTGAATATTCGGACAATTTTTTCGAATAATCAAACGTTTTATGAAATTTTATTAGGAGACAAATACAAATTATCGTAATTACGAAATTATAAATGAAATTTCAATAGTCGATCATAAAGGTTAAAATATTATGCGAGGAGTCAAATTGACTCAATGTCAGTGTTCGCATTACTGAATTCCGTGTCTGTAGTTAAGGGTTAAAAAGAAATACATCAATACACTGAGAATACAAATTGAGAAAAAGTAAAAGTGCGAGCAATTAAAAATTGAATTAATATTCATATTTCCAATAGTAAATTACAATTAAAATTAAATGAATTATTTTTCATATCATTCATTCAATTTTTCTCGTGGCCCGTACTTGGTGTGAAAGCTGTATATATTTCATTAATTTCAAGCAGATATTAGGCAAAAATTACTCACTTTTTCAAAAAATTGTACATGACCTTTTTTTAACAAACTAATTTGATACAACAGACTTTGACGCAAAAATCTCTATCTTCAATTTGTAGTTTTAATTTTTTTTTAATTTTCGAAAAATCGGAAAACGAAAATGAGATTTTCGACATTTTCTTAAAACGCGCCATTCAACAAAATTTAATTAAAACTAGTGGTTGTACAGAATGGCAAAGACTTTCCCGTATTTGTTTTCTATTTCCTTTGATCTCGGCTAGTTATTCGGATTTGCCAATACTCTTGCCAGCTGTCATCTATCACCGCCCAAATTCCTTTTTTTAATATTTTCTTCATTTTTCGGTTTCTCAATAATAGAACGGAAATATTATTTTAAGAATATTAAAGAACAATGAAAACTCGTCCTTAATGCCCATTTTCTTTGAAAACGTTTAAGCCGTTTTTAAGAGAATGGCGTTTAAGCGCTACTGTAAATAAGAAAATTGAAGCTCTTCTTCACAGGAATCTTTTGTGTTTTCGAAAAACATTAACTGAAGTCATTTAAAGCACTTTAACTCAAAAATGCAACAGGGTTTACAAATTGTGGGAAACTACATATTAACGGTGTGAGAGATCTTTAGAATAAAACATTTGTATTATTTTTGAAACAAAAAAACAACTACCAAAATGAACTTTACGGCATATTAAAGAGTGCAATTAGAACTATCTGATCGAAATGTTTGAAAAAAAAAAGTTGGAGCCATTTATGACTGGTGTTTGAGCGTTTCTGAAAATGCGAAATATTGAACTAGTTTTCACAGAAAACGGTCTCGAGAAACTTTGTATGACATTATTAAAAGTTCATGTATTTCTAAATATAATAATGTGAAAAAATCGCTGCTAATGTAAATATCAACAACGTGAGAGACAAGTAAAAAAAATTCATTTGTACTTTTGGAAAAAACAAAAGAATAGAGCATTATGGCGTCAAAGAGTACATGGAGTACTATATCTACTTAGAGAAAAGTTGGAGCCGTTTTTCAGAAAATTTTGTTTCTGTAATTTTGTGATAATAATTTCACAAACTTTGCAGTGTGTCTTTTTGCATACATTTTTGAGAATTAAAAAATAGTGCTTTTTCGAAAATCTGTAGCTCGCTTGGAATTAGTTTCGAAGAAAAAAAATTTAGGACATTTTTTCCTGTTTAAAATTGGTTGGAATAATTCTTGCACAGAACTTAAGGTTAAAGAGCTGGATAAAACGAAACACGTCAGAAAAAATACCGGTTTTTCGGGCTTCCCGGAGTGAGCACAGGGTCCAGGAGAGGTCGAAAGCTTGGAAGTTTTAACTAATGCCTGCGTACATACAACATTCTCACAGAAAAACATGTTGGTCTTTTTTCGGGTAAAACGTGCTTACCGACTGCACTATAAGCGATATTGTCGGGCGTTGCGGGGTATGTCCCAGGCGGGTTCCGGGCAGAGCACGCGATGCGAGAAGAATCTGCGATCGCTGGGCTGGGACGGCGGAGCTTGATTAGTAGATAAGTGTCGAAACGTTTCCAAGAAAGATTACTGTGCGCTAGATCAAAAAGGAATCCACTTTACCTGGGGAAACTGGTGATTGTCAAGAGATCCTCGCCCGGCTTCAGCAGCTGCCGGGCTTCGTCCCGTCGGTTCCGCATGTTCGCTTCCACCACGTTGAAATGGGCCAACAGCCCTCCGTACGGCTTCCCAGGGGTGCCTTCAATCATGTATGCTCCATACTCCGGCCGCCACAAGGACCTCACTTGTCTGTCGTTGCAAAAAAAAAGTATAAGACAATCCCTTCGTGACGTGCGCAAAGGATTGAGAACTGCCACATGCATGCCTACGATACATACTCCGGATTTTTCGCTTCCTTTTCCTGAAGAACATCCAGGATTTCCTTGGCCCGCAAGGAAACACGAGCGATTTTCTTCTCATCGTCAAATTTCACTAAAATGTATTCCACCTGCGAGAAAATTTATGCTGTTGATTTTACATTCATTAAAATTTGTCATTTATCCTATTACTTTGGGGTACTAGTGAAATAAAAACAATTCACAAGTCGTTTAGGATTGAAACAGAAATATATTGCACGTCAATAATAGAACTTTAAACAGCCACTAATAAAAACTGTCTTTCAGGGCAAGCGCAGTGTGCCTGGAAGTTAAATTTTTAGCACTAGTGTTAAAAGTGATATTACGCCCAAGTGTTCGCATACATCTGTGATTGCAACAAAGAAAACAAAATACTTTCGTCTGATAACAGTAAACCTCTGACAATGTATCATTAAGTGATTTATATAAAAGTACTGTAATTAAAATAAAATCAGTCGGTAAGGCTACGTACAAAAGATTGTAGGACATGCTAGGTAAAAGTCATTTTATTTTGTACCAAGGATTTCGCTACTCTGCCTATTGCCCTCGTTTCACAATCTTTCTTACTCAAAAAATTATAAACCACTTTTACCACTCGTCTAATAAATAACTATTATGTTCAATTTGGGAATGTTTCCAAGGGTACAGGAAGTTTTGTGAAAACTCTTCATAAATAGGCCTCCTTAACTTCCCTCCAGGTGTTTTCCTTTTTCATTTTTCTTAAACGTTTTTCCTTACTTTCTACTTCAGGAAACAGAATTATAGACATATGTAAACACAAAGACATTAGGCAATTTCTTATGTTCTCCATTTCTATTGCAATTGCCCTAACTGAACCCGTCGCCAATTCAAACCCCGCTTCTCGTCACCGCCATAAATGCCCCGGAGTCTAATCGGGCTGCGTTTCAGAACCGTCAAATGTACACCAATGTTCCACAGCAGCTACACTGAAGACCATCCTCCAGGGCCTGCACGTAGATAGCCTGCACATTTCCCACTTTTTAAGCTGACAATTTGGGTTATTGATACACGACGTTTTAGGAAGTAGCTCTCCAAACCATATAGCAACATGTAGATAGTTCAGCATGAAATAAATTGTATTTATTAACTCTATAATTCCAGTTGCAATTTCATTCTCCTTTTTGTTCTTTTATTTCCCAATAAAGTAAGAAGTGGTATAAAAACAATAAAGTTTAATGGAAAACGGGCCCAGAAACGTAGTTGCCCCTCCTTTTTAGGCGGCGCACACCTTTTTTATGTGCCTACAAAAGTACCAAAAAAACTCACAATGAATCTTTCTACCTATCTTCAAATGTACGTCATTCATTAATTATTTTATATCATCCTATAAAAGTTCCTTCTTTATTTTTATCTTCTGCCCCCCCCCCCAACGAAACTTTCATTTTTGTTCATGACTTTTTGTGAAGTGGGTGAAGAAATCTTTAAGCGAAAGTATCACCTTCAGACTTTCATTTGTACATAATATTTTACTTTCCCGTATACATATGTATATACGGAGTGTAGGGAGTTTAATGCTGCGCGAAAAAAAACAGCGAATTTTCGGCAGAAAAAAAATTCATTGCCGGGCCCTGATAACAAAACAGTGGATAAAACCAGTTGCTAAATTAAGAGAGAGAAATCCCCTACACGTGGTGTAACCCCTCTTTTATAGGCCCTTGATACCGAAAAAACAATAAAGCAAAACGTCCGTCCGGTGTATGTGAACAACATGAGCGCCTAAACCATGCATACGATTTTTTCCAAATTGAAGAAACCCCTGTCCATTTTGCCGGAGTCGAAGGTCTGATATTTTGAAAAACATTCTTCAAACTGTGGGGGTACTTTACCTGAAGGCCCCCGGACATTTTCAAAATTTTGTCAAAAACGGCTCCAAATTTTTTTCTTTAAATTTCTTGTGAGAAAAAGAGTAAAATGCAATTAAGGTGGCATACGTCCGATTTTCACGGTTAACTCTGAATTTTCGAAAATTGCAAATTTTTCGGCATCTTCCTCTAACTACAAAATTGAAGATAGAGATTTTTACTTCAAATGAAATTTGTTCTCCAGAGTGAGTTCTTTTATTAACGTCATGTTTATTTTTTTTGAAATTTTTAGTAGTTTTCGCGCAATATGAGCAATTTTAAAAAATTACGAAAACAAGATTTCCTCAAAAATAGCTCCAATTTTTTTCTTTAAACTTTTGGTAAGGATAGTGCCTAAGGTATTCTATGAGATGACATAAACGTCTATTCTTTTGTTTTTTGAAAAATTACAAAAATGACTACATTTTCTGACTCGTCTCTCACGTCGTTAATTTTTACATTCGCGGCAATTTGTTCACATTATTGTATTTATGAGTTCATGGGCTTTAAATAATGTTTCTCGAAAACGCAACCGTTTTCCGTGAAACCTAGCTCAAAATTCCGCATTTTCAAAAATGCTCAAACGCCATTTTCTCAAAAATCGCTCCAATTTTTTTAGAAATTTTCGAATGCATAGTACTAAATGCACTCTTTAATATGACGTAGAGTTTATTTTGAGGTCTTTTTTTGTTTTTGTTTCCAAAAATTACACAAATGTAATTTTTTTGAAAGATTTCTCACATCGTTAATATGCACATTTCCAACAATTTGTAAACACTATTGTATTTGTGAGTTGATGTACTTTGAATGACTTCAAATGAATTTGTTCGAAATCACAAAATATTCCTGTGAAAAAGAGCTTCAATTGTCTCATTTAGGGTAGTGCTTATACGCCATTTTCTTAAAAACGGCTCCAAATTTTTCAAAGAAAATTGCCATTTAGGAGAAGGTTCTACTGTTCTTTCATATTCTTAAATTAATATTTCCTTTCTACTATTAGGAAACCGAAAAAATTAAGAAAATGTCAAAAAATGTAGTGGGCGGCGATAGATGGCAGCTAGCAAGCGTATGTGTCAAGTCCGAATAGCTAGCCGAGACCAAAGGAAAAAGAAAACGAACAGAGGAAAGTGCCATTCTGTAGCACCACTAGTTCAAAAATAAATATTGTCTAAAACAATCTTCAAAAGCATCTTTGAAAATAATGACAAGCAGAGTAAAATTTGTTCCCGTCCAATGACGGGCAGCCTTTGACAAATCAATAAGGAAACGTCTGAGAAATGAACACGTTCTACGTTTATAACATTTATAAAATACTCCCTACTAGTAAATCACCTCTTGAAAAAAAATTCCTAAATTCCTAAATTTTGTAAATTTCATATCCTCGTTTCGCAGACTAAAAGGTTTACGTTTTTAATGAAGTATGAATAAGTATTTCTAAAGTTTCCGATGAAATTAAATTGCATACCGAATCACGACTTCGTCACATTTCGTAAATATCTTTTTACATTTCTTGCATAATATACAATAAATCCATACTCCAAATAATTATAAAAAACCTAATTTCGTCATAAAATGGATACAAAGTTCTACGAAATTATAATTGATACATTTCTATAGCAAATCTAGACGATTCATTTGAAAATAGTCATATAATACAATCATGTGAAATCTATAAAACACGATCAGTGTTATTTTCACCAAATGCTTATCTTATGCCAACTTCATTTCTTTTTAGGCCTACTTCGGAAGTCTCTTTTCGATTAAAAACTAGGGTCTATAACAGTAACAAAGATTTGGAGGAAAAACATTAACATAAAAAATCCTTTGGTCTGTTCAGATCGGTAGACTTTTTTTTTGACAGCTCTTAAAACAGTTGAGCATTGCCAATGAGTGCATCGCTCTAAGAAATGTATTCGTCCGTCAGCCAATATAAATTGGAGCCCCAGGCTGTTAATGCCTCAAAATGTCATTTCAATGCATATAATTGGAGGTTAGGGATCATTTCCAGGATTGATATATTTTGTACAATATCGTCATTAAAAATAATGTTGCAAAGAAGTTACAAATTACGTTTAATAACAGATGAAAATATGTATGCGTGCGTGAATTGTCATCAAACTGATGTAAACAGACAGGCCATAGCGAATTTCCAATGAGCTTAACCCTAGAAAGGATACACGAATGCTACACCGATAGATGCATGCGTGAGGTAATCTGTTATCCCAAAGTATAGAATCAAAATACAAAATATAAGGTGACTGAATATTTATATAAAGTAAACAGCAATTTTGTTTCACTTATAATGAGTTGATGTTGCAAGAAAAACACATGTTTAATCCGTGTTCTTGGAAGGCTAGGTTGTGGCACCTGAGGCATGCATTTTTTGCATGTTCTCTGACCTTGCACACACATTTCATTTCGGTCATTCAATTATTTTTGCTTCGTTCATACGCTAGTTAATACGTATTAGTCATAGTACATAGTCGAGAGTAACAAGACAGTTTTCACGGTTGAGAGCAAAATAAGATTTTTTTCATTTTTACGGGGAGGGGGCGGCGATTATTACGCGGGTATTACGTTACCCCCAACTTGCTTCTAATTTCCTTTAAGAGAGTGGCAGACAAACAACAACACATGCGACAGACGAATCCTAATGTCAAAGGAGAATAAACATAATTTCACGCTCGCGAATCTTTCATTCGCGAAAACTCGAAACGAAAAAAGTGCGAAAACATATTATTCCTGTATACTTTCTAGGGTTAAGTTACACAGAGAGGAATTGTGAGCAAATACTGCACTCCTGCTTGAAGCAATTTGCATTTCTGGCAGTCTTGTTTTCTGATGGCAAAACAGAGTTGTTACGGGTTTGCATAATTAGGGCAATTTTTTGGCATAGTGTTTGTTGGTGAGCGACATTAAAGCAATCCTCTTGTTCGGCATATAATACGCACGAATAAAAGCGACCAAAATATTGGAAGCGGAAAGGGGGATAATTTATTTTAATTTCGCGTATCTAATGTATAATTATATTAATATTTATAGAATTAATAATAGATTTGGCTGTTAGAGAATTGTAACCAAGTTTAGTCCACATTTGTTATTATCATAGGCCTACATTAGGCGCTGGTAAAGGTGTAGTATATTACATTAGAATGTATCAAAACAGATTAAGTTCGCTAAAATATTTATTTTAATATCAGAATTTCAGAGACTGCGGTTTGTCTCAAATTTACTGTTAAGCACAACATTTCCGTACAGATCAATTAAATTTAAAGTTTTAATAATGAACATTAATACTCAGAACTCTAAGATTCATTTTTTTTAAATCAAGTGTCACTAAGAAGAAAATACACGAAATTAATTTGTCCTACGTACAAAGCAAACTAAACTCAATTCTTTAAATTAATTTAGACTACGTTCAACAGGATATAAATATTACGACTCTTCTAAGTAACTTGATCTTTGTTCGATTAAATTCGCTATTACGCGAACATTCTGATATTATCCACAGAAAACAGGGCGATTGTCCCTATCAAAAAGCTTCAAATATAGGCGGACACATCGCCAATCTATAGGTATCCATTGCTCTATCGTGTTGCGTATTTCAAAGACCCCTGTTGTTTACCTTCCTTATGGTTTCAATTAAATATTCAATATACGACATTGTAAGGACAGGCTTAGGCATGTAAATAATATTTCTTAAGGTTTTACAGTGTACTATTCTCATTTTAGCTACATAAATATATTGATATCATGCGAACATATTCTAGCAGGCGGAATGCCAAAAATAATAGGGAGAATAACAGCTCCAGGCGCAAATTAGCCAATAAATGCGAATAACTTCTACGAATTACTCGCCGACCACGCCCCTTCCACACACACCTAGTTTAGTTTGGCATCATTGAGAGTAAAAAAAATCGCTCACATGACAGTATAGATAATATGAATGTTTGTCCCAAGCAATTTCAATACAATAATGTACGAATACTTTTGTGCAGACGAGAAAAATCTGGAGTGAGAGGATCGCGATTCAAGATAGTAGTATTACCTTTTCCAAAATTTGGTTTAATGCAACCCGCAATGAATTCACGGATTGCGGGCAGGTGATGGTGCAGGGGGAGTACCGCGGCGTCGGAGAGGCAGCGCGAGGCGGGAAATGGAAGAGGCAGGGCGGGATGAATATGGTGAGGAGGAGGTTCGGAGCGGAGCTGTGAGCATACAGAAAGGCTGGTCCTTTCCCTATGTTACAAGGACGGAGCTTGATTGAGATGCTGGATGGCGAGAGCGGGCGAGATTGGCGAGAGCGGGACGGGGGGCGAGGCGCGGCGGCAATGTAAATGAAATTCTTTCCATTTTACACCGTGGACAGAATTCGTTCCTTGGATGATTTTGAAAAATACACGGGCAACGCTGTGTTACTTTAGTATGAATATAAATATTGCAGCAACGAAAATTAGCTTAAATGCTTTCTAATTGCTACCATAGCCAGACGTTTTGGGGGTGGGTAGTTATAATTAGTCTATAGGCCCTTAGTGTGTAGTTGTAATTAGTATTAATAGTACTATAACTATAACTAGGGTGCAGTCAACTTGATGTTTTCTTATGGAGAATTTTGCATTTATGCTGGATTTAAAGGTATTTTATACTCTGTTTATTCTTATTTATAAGTATTAAAGTGCGATAATAAATCATCTTTGTCGGTATTGGAAATATTTTGTGATGTATAGTAAACTAGCGGTGCTACAAGAGCACGTTCTTCCTCGGCCTGTATTTTCAAGCAAAATTGTGTGAAAAGTACGCGAATTTACGCAAATCACGCAAAATTATGCGATTACCAACGATGCACGATGCGTATTTTGTCCGTAAATAAAATTATTAGTACATAGTAATGCGAAAGAAAAGGCAGAAATCATTATGGCCTTCAGTGCGTTACAACAATGGGTTACAAGCAACAATGACCGCTAATTCGTATGGGATACACATTTGCCAATTAGCATTGTTGATACCGCTGTCAAGAAAATTAAAATAGAAAAAATATAATAATTAAATATAATATTTTTAAAAATATCAAAATTACTCGGTTTTTACATGCATTACCTTTTATTCCCATATCTTATCAAGCAAAGCGAAATCATATATTTCTTTTCTCATTTCACTCAATTACAGGACAAAATTTAAAATAAGTTTTAAATAATTTCTAAAAGATTTAAAATTTTTAACAAAAGCTCGAAGGAGAAACGAACAAATATGAAATAATATACAAATTCTAACTTACGTAGCATCCAAGTGCTTAGAGTCACAATCAATTTTATGTACAAGAAGCATAGTAAATTGGGAGCGGTCGACCATTTTGTCGCCAAACTACTCAAAACATACTCATGTTTTCGTAAAATTCAAATGACCTTATTTGAAGATTTGCTTTTGATGAACACATTTCATTAAGAAAAAAAACGTATCTTCATAATTGTAGTTGTAGGAAGAAGCCAAAAAAATTGATTTTTTTATTTTTCGGAAAATCAGAGTTTTTAACCAACATGAGACCTACTACCATTCTCTTAAACGTCCTTTAGACTATCCAACAACAAAATTCAATCAAAATCGATGGCGCCATTTTTTTTGAAAATGTCCCATGGGCTTCATGTAAAGTACCCCCCAAAATTACACTATCGGTTTCAAATTCAAGGGACCACGACATCAGCCAGATCGATTGGGGAATATCAATTTTGGAAAAAATCGGGTGAACAGTTTAGTCGCTAACGTTGATTACAGACACAGATAGTTGGACAGACGTTTTGCCAGTCAAGCGATTTTTCGGCATCAAGGACCCATAAAACATTAATTCTGGCTGCACCACGTTAGAGGATCCCCCCCCCTGAATTTAGCAACTGGATTTATCTACTTCTCGTTACCAGGACCCTGTAATAAGTTTTTCTGCCAAACGCCGTTTTTTCGTGCGGCATTACATAACTTTCTCTTCTTAAGAAGTTCCTTCTTAAGTGCGTGAAAGTAAAAAATGATTGCAAATTTGTATCATAGGTTTCAGGGGAGGGGAGGAGGCTGAAGCCCCATTGACCCCCCATCCCCATTGGTATGCCACTGTCTCTGAATGTGTTCAAACAGGACCGGACAAAGTGAGGGAGGTCGTGTAGCAGAGGGTAGTCTAACACTCCTTTTTGGACTTGGCGGAAACAATAACATTAAATAAAAAACTTTGCTATTAAATTTTTATTCGGTTACTTGATGTGCATACATGGGAAAACAAAAATGGAAAGCAGACTTAGAAATGAAATAGACGAGTACTACTTCTTTAAAACGCATCATACGCATCATACATTCTATTTAGAATAACAACCAAAATAGTAATTAATTATATTGGTACATGACGAATTTTCTTCTCCACAAAGAAACGGAGGGCGTCACCACCGACGTCATGCTATATTATTTCTATGCACTTCAGAGTAGATTAGGCCAGTTTATAGTTTCAACGAAGCTTTGACAGATATGCAACACAGGAAAATAAGAACTCGAAGAAAAAAATAAATTAATACCACTGAACCGATAAGCACACGCGGAGTCCACCACACGCGCGCTGTGAGTCACTTTATAGTAATTAAGAGACAGTAATATAGATTTTTTGCTCACTTTAGCACTGAAAAACACTGTTTTCATTACTAGTTTGACCCTGGAATAAATACTCAACAGCATCCGGTACGTTGAGATACCAAAACATAATGATCACAAAACAAAAGCAATTGGCCAGTTGCTTACAGCGTGACTCACAGCGCGCGTGTGGTGGACTCCGCCTGTGCTTATCGGTTCAGTGGTATTAATTTATTTTTTTCTTCGATTTTCCTATTTTCTTGTGTTGCATATCTGTCAAAGATTCGTTGAAACTTTAAATAATTACTTACTGATTTAAATAATTTACACAAAGTAGTGAAAAGACATTCATGTTGTAAGAATAATTTGACCAGCATTTGAAGTTAAAAACTTTTAATTCAACATGAACTCAGTTTTCGAGAACATGAGTCATTTGACTACACAAAATAAAGGGAACTTTCAAGATTTGGTACACTTAAAAGCAAAACGTGATCCATTTTTGGCGCATCTCAAGAATTCACATGTATTTGTTGGTATTTGAAATTTGATTCAAATGACATATCTTCCGTTGTAAATGTTTATTTCGAAAACATTAAACAGGAAATAATAATAGTAATTTAGTTGCCACTGTATTAGATGAGAGTACAGATGTTGGAAATCTAAGCCACGCGTCTAAAGCAGGGCTTTCCAACTGGCGGGCCGCGAGGTACATGGGGCCCGCCGGATCTTTTTGTGTGACCCGCAGCTGCTTTGAAAAATTGTATTATACCAATCAAATACAATTGCACGATTCAACTTATTTTTATTTAATGACATTAATTTTCTCGTTGTATGTACATTAATCATTAAGTATGTTGAATAAACGTTGTATCTAATATATACGTGTTTCAGTACTGTCTCAGTAGTTTTAGTTAGCTCATTAGTCTTAGCAGTCGTGGATAAAAACATCTTTAAATTACGGTGCGGCCCGCGGCTTAACTTGAATTTGATATGTGGCCTATAAGCCCTTCTAAGTTGGACAGCCCTGGTCTAAAGTAATGCGTTCTTTAAATGCGGAAGAAAATGTTGAAGAGAGATTCCTAGGATTCCAAGACGTCTCTTCAGACAGAACGGCAGAAGCTTTATATAGAATTGTAAGAGATATTGTTCAAGATTTAACATGTGAATCTAAACTTATTGCACAAAGTTATGATGGTGCTGCGGTGATGGCTCGTCATTTAAATGGGCTACAGGTTAAAGTGAAACAGGCATATGAGCCATTCCACGTCAAATCGCACAAGAGTTGACACGACATTTTTTTAAGTGTACGAGATTTTTTTTTCTTAAGTCTGGACGTCAAAAAAGGAGACACGTATTTTTTTTATTTGCCTGAAAATTTATTATTTGTGTAGCTACGGCTATATTAAATTTTGAAATTTACAGGTACTTCACAAAATAAGATCAATTATCTCTCCGAATGTACTAAATATAAAAATTTCTGGTTTGTATCACTTAATTCTTTAAAATGTGTATTTTAATCCTCTGTAAATAAATTTTTCAAACAATATTTTTTTCATTTAAAAAAAAAATTTTTCAAAGAATGTAAAATATCTATATAAACTCGATGAGATAAAAAGTTGAAAAAAATATAGGCGTGTTCCTTGTTCAATTTTCTATAAAATACAAGAAAAGAAGTGGGCACTCCACACATACAGTTCTAAGAACATCAATCGTAAGTATGAGGGCGCGCTCTGCCTACCGAGGCACTAACGAATTGTGTTCGGCCAGTCTTTGATGCAAGTGCTGAAAAACTAAAAAAAGAATGACCGTCTGCCTGATAAGGGTTTAAAGAGTTATTAGTATTTCAGATGTTCACTCTGCCCCCAGAATGTATGACACTTTGTCATACATACTTTTGTGGGTAACATCGTGGGTGACTTGTGGGTCACCTATGTTCTTATGGGTGAGAGCGAAACGAATTGAAATACGAGCCATTCCACGTCAAATCTCACTCGAACTGACACGACTATTAAAAAAAAAATAGCACGAATATATGGCATTCATTCTGGACATCAAGAAAGAAGGCACGTGTTTCTTTATTTACCCGAAAATTGTTTATTTGTGTAGTTTTGCCTATATTAAATTTTGAAATGTACGCGTACTTTGCAAAATATGATTAATTGACACTCTGAATGTACTTAACATATAAATTAGTGGTTTGTTTCGTTTACTTTTTTGATATGTGTATTTTATTCATCTGTAAACTACTTTCTCAAAAAATAAATATTTCATTAAAAAATTGTAATTATTTTTAAAAACGAAAATTTCTTTATGAACTCTCTCATATTAAAATTTGAAAAAATAGGCATATTTCTTGTTCAATTTTCTACAAAATATAACAAGAAAAAAGTGGGCACTCAACACGTATAGATAAAAAAATCAACTGTAATTATGGTATTCGGGCGCGTGGTTCCTGCCCCTGCACTAAAGAATTGTGTTCGATCTGTCCTGGATACTAATGCCGACGAACAATAAAAAGAATGGCCCTCTACCCGATTTAGGTTTCAGGAAACATTAGTAAATCTATGTTCACTCTTTCCCCAGAAGGGATGAGTGACTGCAAAACGTATGCTTTTTCTCGTGTCAGCGAAACGAATTTTACTGCGAGTCCCTTTGCGTCCTAGGGACGGAGTGCCCTCCTGACCTTGAAGTACAATCGACCCTGAACCCTGACTCGTGAAGTACAATCGACCACTTGTCAAGGGAGATGGTAAAATTTTCTCAACATTAGTCACAATACGCAATACTTATGAAGACAACGGTGCTAGTATTTGTTCTGTGAATCGTGTGTAGACTGTGCAACATGAGTGGCGATCAGCGTATGAGATAGATGTTTCAATCGATTTAAACATTCTGATCACGATTTTTAAAAAAGAAAATCTCCAAGGCGCGTAAACCACGATTTGCTGGTGAATTTACAGGAGTCATTAGATTGGCGAATTTGTGATTCATTTCGGAAGAAAGGGAATCGGCTTCCAAAACGACCTTTTCTTAATGAAGATAGCATCGACATCAGTGGCTCCCGTGGCATTAACGAAAGTAGCGGAACGTCCAGTGAAAAAAGTGGAAATCAAGGAAGTGACAATTTAAGCTCTTCAAATAGTTCGTCAAGTGTCTGCGAAATGAATAAAGAAAAGATAAACATGAGTTTAATTGCAATAGGAGAAACCCCCGCCACGAAAAGAAAATTGGAACAAAATGGCATCCCCATGAGATATTTTAGAAAGTACAAAGTGCCAACACAGATAATTTTTTTCACATTGAAAATCCTTCGACGTCCATCAAAAAATCAGACAAAGATACTTTTTAGTAATTGATCGATTACTTTCACTGAACAGATAACATGACGTTGAAAATTTAAATTTTGACAATTTTTGAAAGTTGGACATATAATAAAATTAAACGACTTTTTGCAGTAACCGAAGGCATGATAAAAGTGTCTAAAACGTTGACTGAAGAAAATGGAATTTTGTCCAGAACTGAAGTAAATTCGGTAAGGCATTAAAACTGTGCATTGTGACGAAAGTTCAGGAATTCTATGGTTCGCGAGTACTTGTATTTAAAGTGAGCTGTGAGGGACCAGAAAATTTCAAAATGCCAGTCAAAACCTGAATCAAGAATCCGTCATTTAATTATTTATAAATATATTAATGTTATTTATATGCATATTAATACACATAAATATTATTATTTATAAATTCAAACATGAAGTTTCACCACCTCAAGAAGTACTTAAATTACTGCTTCATCCAAAGAAACCGACGACCAGTAACGCAAAAAACGCGTCTATTGCAGCAATCTATTACACACTGGTTCGTAAAATATTAATATCTTTTAAAGCTACTGAGATCCCACTTTGGTTTTTTCTGGACTTATTATCAATACCCCAGTGCGTTTATCAATATTTTTTAAATATTTTTAGCTCATCGAGTTTACAAAAATATTCAATTTTCAAAATTTCAATTTTTAAAAAAATTGAAAATTCAAAAAATTAAATATTTTGCGAAATCTTAAAAATTAAACATGTTTTTAAGTTTCGAATGGAATTTGAACGGAATTTCTATAATTGGTGTATTCAAATGTATGATATTTTTAAGTTAGTGATGCGCCTCATTTTTAGCGAATTTCATTATACAATATTTCCGAAAATAATGAAGTAAGAAAAAAATAAAAATACACGTGTTCACTTATTTGATCCATATAACAAATAGAAAAAATTAGAAAATAAATAAAAATATGAAGGTCACATTTGGGTATTTTTTGTGCGATTTGACGTGGAATGGCTCATATCCTAATGCACTGTTTTGCTCATAAATTAAATCTGGTATTATCTCAATTCTGGGATTCAATATCTGGTATTATATCAATTTCCAAAATTAAAGAATGTAAAATATTTTTCAAATCTTTAACTGGTTTATCAACATTTTTCTCGCAGTCTCCTAAACGTTGTCATGCGCTAGACAATGAGATTAAAAAAAAAAAACCTTCCAAAAGCAGCTCCCACCCGATGGAATTACAATAGTACATTAGTTCAAACTGTGTATAAGTATCGAGAACCTCTTATGGATTTGTTTGAAAATATTGTCGAAAGCGACAGAGCAGAAACTCTCACGGCATCAAGAGGAATTTTAGAGTTACTGAAAAGAGAGTTCTAATTAAAAGTTATTACAATTACCAGCATTGTCTTTACAAGTGGTTTAAATTATCCATTTTCGCCAGATTATGTGAAAAATTAAAAATCTTCCATTTGAAATGTAATTGCTTCCCTCGAAATAAAATTTCGCCACTACAATAGATTCAGTTATTTTCTTTGTCGCTCGAAAAAAACATGAAACAACAAAACATTGAACGTATCCTGGATCCTCAGTGCGTATCATTTCGTGCCAAGGTCAAGCCTACTTTGAGATTGGGTTTGTTTACTCAAGTGCGCAGATGAATTTGATTTTTGTGGAAAGTGTTATTTTGCGATCGTGGGGAACGGGGCTGAAAAATTCCATTTTTTTCAGCTCGATTCCAAAGATGATTGAAATATTAGTGGTACATAACTGTCAATCAAAATGGCTTATAATTTTACACTATTATATAAGTTGTGCGAAAATGTTCTGTTGTTGTTGCACCACCATATAAACTTCGTATTGGTCTAATTCGTTTTTCTTCCACGTTTTTGTGCTTTAGCTACTCTACCAGTTCTAATAAATTGAACTAGTGGTACTACAGAATGGCACGGACTTTTCCGTATTAGATTTCTATTTCCTTTAGTCTCGGCTAGCTATTCGAACTTGCCACACACTCTTGCCTGCTGGCATCTATCGCCGCCCAAACTACATTTTTTTGACATTTTCTAAATTTTTCGGTTTTCAAATAGTAAAACAGAAGTATTATTTTAAGAATATTACAGTACAGTAAAATCTTGTTCTAAATGGAAATTTTATTTGAAAATTTTGGAGACGATTTTAATGAAAATAGTTTTTGAGCGCTACGTAAATGAGAAATTTGAAGCTCCTTTTCACAGAAATTTTTGAGTTTACGAAAAGTTTCATTTCAAGCACTTACACTCACAAATTCAATAGTATTTACAAATTGCTGAAAATGTGCATATTAATGGTATGAGGGAACTTTCAAAAAAATTACATTTGTGTAATTTTTGGGGAACAAATACCCCAAAATGAACTATACGTCACATTAAAGAGTGCAAATAGCACTATCTGTTCGACAAGTTCAAGAAAATATTTGGAGCCATTTTTGAGATGATTGCGTTTGAGCGTTTCTGAAAGTGCGGAATTTTGGGCTAGCTTTCACAGGAAACTGTTGAGTTTTTGAAAAACTTTATATGACATCATTCAAAGCACATGTACTCATTTACATAATAATGTGAACAAATCGCCGCTAATGTAAATATTACTGACGTGAGAGACAAAAAATTACATTTTTGTAATGTTTTCAAAAACAAAAGAATAGAGCACTATGGCGTTTATGTCATCTCATGGAGTACATTTAGCACTACCCCTACCAAAAGTTTAATGAAAAATTTGGAGCGGTTTTTGAGAAAATCTCGTTTTTGTAATTTTCTAAAATTGCACATATTGCACGCAACTAAAATTTTCAAAAAAAATGTACAAGACCTTAATGAAAGAACTCACTTTGGAAAACAAATTTTATTTGGAGGAAAAAATATATCTTTAATTTTGTAGTTGTAGAAGAGGAAGAAAAAAATTCAAACTTATACAATTTTCGAACATTCAGAGATAACCGTGAAAATCGGACCTATGCCACCATTATAAGTGTATTTTACTTTATTACTATAAGAAATTTAAAGAAAAATATTGGAGCCGTGTTTGCGAAAATTTTCAAAACGTCTGGAGGGCTTCATGTAGAGTACTCCCAAAGTTTGAAGAAAGTTTTTGAAACTGACGACGCCTTGATTGGAAGCAGATCGACAGGGGAATATCCATTTTGGAAGAAATCGTACAAGATTTTATCGTAATTTTGGAAGAAATCGACAAGGTTTTGGTGTTAGTGTTGTTCACAGACTGAGGGACGGGCGTTTTGAAAAGAACCACTTTTCCGGTATCAAGGGACCCCAAAACGTGTATTTCCGTTGATATCTCGAAATCGATTTTCCGCAGCAATACATAACTTTCCCTATACTACGTATATTACTCCGTATATACGAACGTATACGGGAAAGTAAAAATGAAGTGGAACTAAACGACTTCGTACAGAGTAGTGATACTTCGACGTCATGATTGTAAAACTCTGTACTAAACACGTCAACTTTTAGGAAACATTACAAACTAAGAATAAAACGTTGAAATTTGTTTCATTCTTTCCAGCTATCACACTATTGATTTGGATAATATTTTTCGAGATATGGGTTTTGATATCCTCTGCATGATAATATTTAAACCAATTGATCCCAATCCGTATTCCCGACGCACATTTGGATCGCAATCAAGAAATGTCTATTCGTCTTTAGTTAGCTCATCGTCCTAGTGTTAGGTGAAAAAAAAATAACACGGAAATAAGGTTTCATTTTTCCATGTAAAATTACAATTTAATGAAAATAAATACATCGTACGACCCGCGAAAATAGTATTCTAAGTTTCAGCATTTTTGGTTGTGTTTTAGTATTGAAATCAGATATTCAGAAATTTGCTGCTGGGTTATCCCTGAAGGGGACGTACGCGACAGTATCAGATATACCTAATACATTATTTTCTGGAGCTTTCGCGAACAAGCAAATGAGCTTCGTTAAGGATTATTTGGTTTGTCTTTTCCATCCGCGCCTTCATCTCGAGGGGATAATACCCATGCTTTCTGCGGAATGCGGCAACCCATGGTTCTCCGCAGTGCAGTTGCCACCGTCTGCGCAAAGCGGGTGTCTGTCAACGAAACTTATTTTTCTTTCTTTCTTCCCTTCACGCAGGATTGCCATCTTAACTGCGATTGCCTTTCAAGATCATATAATTATTTATTTGATTGTTATGGAACGTTATGTAATTTCAATTACTTGCCAAGATTTTGATTTATTTGATTTCAATGAATCTGTTTTAAAGCGCCCAAAAGCAATTTTTTTGGAAACAAACATCTGAATTTCAAAAAAAAAAAAATTCTTCTGAGAATACACTTCTTTATTTTGAGAGTAGTAATTTTTTTTTTAATTTCAACACAAATTTCCTTGGTTCTTGATGAAAATGAAATGAATTTCTAGCTAAAAGATATTCAACAAAAACATGCCATAAACAGGAAGAGTTGTGAATCTAAATTAAATTTTTATCATTGTATGATAAATCTCGAGATGAATACATTTTCATCAAGTGATTTATGTTGATTAATTCCGGTTAAAGTTGAAAAAATCAAATTGATGCAAACAATTTGTTTAAACCTTAGAAAAGGACATGGAAAAAGTGGACAAAACTTTTGAGGATTTTCAAATATGAGTGCCGATGTGCATCAGTGTAATGGTCTACTTATGAGATATGGGAAGGCCATGTGCAGGTGATGGAACACAACATAAGAAAAAATGCTTATGAAGGATATATGCTGAAAATTTGAAGTGATTTCCAAAGTCTTCGTGAAGCAAGAGGTTCTAATGTTGTGAGTAAGCTCTAAACACAGACTTAAGCAAAGTTGCTCAGCATTGAGAGAAGGATCTAATCATCTGGAAGGTCTCTTGTGCCTGCAGAAGACAAGGACAAAATATTAAAATGTTACAAGAATCTACTTTATTTTTGTACTCTAAGGAAAAGGGGGGAGTGGGAGATTTTGTCCATAGCACCTAGCTAAATAAACATAATATTTTGGAAAAATATTGACTACAGTATCAGCAAAGTGTTCTGAAACCTACAAAACGTAGTTTCCCCAGGAACAGAAGAGTTCATTGAACTGTCAAACTGGGCACAAATGGGCACAACGCTCATTTCCAGAGAGTAGTATGCTGTAATAACAGGTAAATCTTTAAATGGTAGCCTTAATCACACAAAAAACCAATTAAAATTAAGTTTCAAACACATAAGTAGAAAAAAGTTGATATTAAATCTTATTTATATACATTTTTAGTTATCTCTTTAATCAATAGTTTGTTTTCTCACAATATTACAATCATCCCAATAACTTAACTACACTTAATATTATTTAAAATGTAGTACTTTGTTCAGGAACTTTTTTAAAAATTTTGTAATTCATGAATGTAAGTTATTGAATAAGTGATAGCTGTGTATGCACAAGCAAGTCTTTAAAACTTATAAAAAGAATTTGCTTATTATCCTCTCAGATAGAAGAAACAAAGCATTGATTTTGGGTAGTTTCAAAATCCAGTTTTCAATATTTTAAGCTGTCATGTATCCATGTGGGCAAGAGTATGAGACCAACAGATGAACCATAATGAAACGCCCTCAAAACAATTGTAAGTTGGAGATATGAAATATTGATCATACTTAGTTTAGTTCAGCTGACCAAATCGTACTTTTAAATAATTGCTTTAAAAAAAATTCAAATCAATATCATAAAAAAAAATATATTCACATAGGTTACTGTTCTGCCATTATAAAATTACTCCTTTTATTAAACATTTACAGCCAGCACAATGTAAAACATACTACTTGCAAATACCCTCAAATCAAAATTGGAATTTCAAGTATTCCATAGATAACTTTTGTTTCTTACCCACAATGATTATGACATACTACATCCAATAACATATTTTCCCCTTAATATACTTTTATAATATTTTTATGAATGAAAAGTTTCAAACAGCTATTTTTTTCCCCCAACTGTCATCATACCCACTGATACAATCTGAATGAGATCCAAACACACTGTCTTGCAATGTTATTGATTTCTTCCAATTTACTTTGCACATTTCTCATTAAATTTCTACACAAAAAACAATATATACGCAAAGAAATGTAGATATTGCAAAAAACTAGGGGTGGGGTAGGTGAAATATAAATAGAAGTGTAAGTTTCTTTTGTAAATAGTAGCTGATTTTGTATTATGAAACTATGACATCTAGTGTTTTCATTTATCCATTTGGATATCTGTCAAAGATTTGAAGCTGTGTATATTTTAAGGAATTCTGAAGGAATGAACAACTTTGTTTGGGAAGATATATAGCACCAAATAACCCAATTTTTTTTCAAAACTTTCTTTTGGTTAACACAAAACTTCAAAAGCCAAATCTATTATTGTAGAGAATATAAAAGCTGAACTTGTAGTAAATAAAG
This sequence comes from Acheta domesticus, assembly GCA_031308135.1. NCBI lineage: Eukaryota > Metazoa > Arthropoda > Insecta > Orthoptera > Gryllidae > Acheta > Acheta domesticus. The sequence goes on from JAHLJT010002406.1 coordinate 131,482,256, forward strand.
ATGTATTTTTAACCACCTGTGAATTGTTTTCTTATCAGGTGTGGTAATGTATGGCTACACATGTTACATTAAAAAAGTAGTGATTTTCTGTTCAATAAGCAAAACATTGAAAATTATCTGACAGTCATTGAAAGTTGAGAAAATGAGAAACTTGCCACATCAAAAAAAGATATGTTCTCCTTTTAATGAATATTGCTAATTCAAGGTGATATATAAAGTTCACAACAATTTCTAATATATGATCTCTCAGTGTATGAATAAAAATTAAGAAGAAAGTATAGAGGCCAGCCTTATCCATACAACATGCAACCAGCATGAAATAACACAATCTACTCAAGTATTCAAGGCTCACTCAACTTTTCATATTTTGTCCCGTGTCCTGACAGTGAAGATTTTGGTTAACTTGGCAAAAACAGCCTTGACAACTGAAAAACACTTCACTTCAAGTATAAAAATGAAATGTTAAATGTTTCCCTTCAATCATTATTTGATAATATGAGATTTGCAAAGAACATACCTCATCACCCCATTTCAAGACATCTCCTTGCCTGTCTTTCAGTCGCCGATACAGATTGATAAATTGAGTAATACCATGCTGTCGCACATGCTCAGACAGTTTTTTGGTTTCCTCCCAGCTCAATGGGCTACCTTCTGTGAGTAATCCCATTTTCTGTCTGTTTTTAAAATGTACTTGAAATACTAGTTCAACACACCCACACACACACCTTCACTGCTGTTCTTCCTTTAAATAATGTGAAACACAAATCGCCGACTCTTTTTATCTGCATGACAGTTCCAAGGAAATATTACAGGACACTTTCGTCAGACATTTCTGCGTTTCATTACTTGCACCTACATTTCTATTATGCATTTCGGAAGATCACTCAGACAACCATGCAATCACATGACAACGATCTCTCTACTGAACGCAACCTACTCTTCGCTCCTCGGGCTCGTTGACGACTAACAGCGACTATCCAATGTAAGCAACAGTGTACTAAAATGCAGGAAGTCGATCGTCATTTTGCATTACTACTGCAAGAGTCGGCAGCTGATCAGCCTCTTACGCCTGACGAGAAATCTATTTTCATGAATGAGTTAACGTGATTAGATAGTATGATATGTGATTTTCAAAATGTATCGCTAAGTATGTCCAATGATTATTCTCTCTAAGAATGATGTAGCAAATTCCATCAAGAAATGCTCACTTGTATAATTGAACTTTTCGCAAGTCACGATGACACGGTAACTCATGTTTTTATAGGCAACACAAGGTCATTTTCTTCAATATCATCACAGTATGTCTTGAGTCAAGTTAACCAAAGAAATTATTTGGCGAATATGAACTCAAGTTATTTTGGAGAAATCAGTTGCGTTTTTTGTACATCATTTTTTAACTGGCGTATTGAGAATCAAAAAAACATAAGCTCTTACAATTTTTAATTCTCCCAATTCAAAAGGGGTATTACTTTCATTTTGAGAGATTTTGCAGATTTAAGCATGTCGTTATCAAGATATTGTGGTGTCATTGTCAATACCCTGAGCATATATTACTGAAGTTGTAAATCAAATTTGATAAGATCAAAAAATGTTATAGTTATAGTCAACTTTTCATGTCAAGTACAAAGTTCCATTTTTTATTAGTTTCTTTTGTACACTTAATTTTTGTCACAAAATATAAAAATATTGAGAACTTTCTAAAACTTTAGAACATTTCTTTAGGACCATTTACAGACTACAAGAGACGTGAGCAAGAAAAACTTATTTTTATTACATTTTAGTTTGGTACCAGTTTTACATGGGGTAGGCACATTACAAAAAATATCTTACACTGTGGTAGAGGCAGAAAGCTTAGGGAAGAAACATGCAAATGAAACCAATACCTTTTTTCTTTTACTGCTAATAACACAAAAGGTCACTTTTGAAAGTGAATCTTGATAGTCTAGAGTTATAATGAGACTTAGCATATCTCTTAGGTTATTACGACTTCCTTAGGTTGCACCGTACACTAGACTTTAGCCGATTTATAAAAAAATAATCTTTGGGGAAGTTGCATCATTTCCCTTTAAATAACAAGAAATCACTTAATTTGAGTTTTTGTTAAAATTAGCCTATAACTTTTTAGCCTATAATATTTTTTTTTAACTTTAAATGTGTGGCCCCTTTAAAATCCTAATTGTGTGAGGTGGTTGGTTCCTCTTGTCTTGTTAAGTACATCACCAGTGATACGCAAAACTGAGTTACTAAAGATTATTGGTGTAAGGCATGGATTCTCAGTAATTTTTTTACGCCTACTAAAAGTTTAAAAAATTGTAACAAATACTTCACAACCCCCCATCACAATGAAACCTAGTAACAAGTATTTAGCTGTGATGATAGTGAAAGCAATGATCAAGTATGTACAAAGTGTACGAACATGAGTAATTCCACAGTTCAAACTTGAGTAATTTTTCTTTGGTCTACTTGAATAATATTTGATATGAGAGAGGTGGTTAAGGGCTTTTTGTTTATGACTGCTGAATGCAGGAAATGCCATTTATCATTTGCTAACAATTTGCTTTTGGGATACAAATATGTATTCACTTATGGATACGTTTAAACGGAAAAACAAATGGAACCATCTCATAAATTAATTTGCTTTACTTGTGTAAACAAATACAAGTAAAATGTGATTAATGACTTTTTCATGAAAAATTAATTTATTGTTTTTGTCAGAAATTGTAGGCTCATTTCATAGATCCCATTGCTTATAACTGGACACCCAGGGGTCCTGACATCCAGGTTAAGATATACTGGTGTAGGGGAAATGAAACAGAGCAAGTTCATAAAAGCATAAGTTTGAGAATAAAATTCTAAAGTGAAAGAATTTCATCATCGAAAAGCTAAATACAACAATAGTAATTAATAATACAAGAGAGAGAGAGAGAGATGAATAAGATTTTATTCATGTTTAAGAAACTTGACGAATTCGTCTTTGAGACTCATTCACACAAGTAAATTTAATTCTATTCACTTTAAAGAGTCATTAATTATGTTATCCATTACTGTTAAGGAAAAGAAACCAAAAAAGTTCAAATAAAATATCAACATATTGGATGAAAGCTCTGCAATGAACTGCATTTTCCATTGCTATAATGGGATTGAAGATGAGAAAAAGTAATTGACCTATTCTGATAAGTAAATTGTATTAACAATGAATTAAAATTCATAGTAATAGATTATTTGTTTATGTGAGAAAAAAGTAATTGTTGCTGCCAGGAAAAATAAATTATGGTTTACAAAGCTTTAATGGATTTAATTAGTGGGTCATTCCATGCAAAAAAGTAGATTTTATGACATGACTCCTTCAAACTTGAACATAATTTGGGATATTGTGGTCCTTGATGCCTACATCATCGAGGTACAATATTAAAAATTTTCTAACTGATTGTTCGGCAACAATGCACTTCTTAAGTCTTCAATTTTTTTGCCCTCATATATATGTTTTTACAAATTCTAAAAATTTGCAAGTAAATACAAGATACGAAGTTAAATTATTCAGTAACTATCAAATTTATATCGTGCTCTTCTTGGCATACAATAATAAAAAACTTTTTAAAACGCAATTACTCAAACCTTTTTAAAATTATGACAATCTGCAATAATATTGCATTTAGGATGTTCCAGAAGCTTTTAAAGATTTCTTGATGATATCTTTAAAGGAACAAAAATTATCATTAAACTAGTGGTGCTACAGAATGGCACAGACTTTCCTGTGTTAGTTTTCTATTTCCTTTGGTCTTGGCTAGCTATTCGGACTTGCTACATACTCGTGCCAGCTGCCATCTATCGCTACCCAAAGTACATTTCTTTGATATTTTCTTAATTTTTCGTTTTCCTAATGGTAGAACGGAAATATTAATTTTAAAATATTAAAGGACAATAAAATGTCGTTCTAAATGGCAATCTTCTTTGAAAAAAATTGGAACAGCTTCTAAAAAAATGATGTTTAAGCACTACTAAAATTGCGAAATTTGAAGTTCTTTTTTACTGAAAACTTTTGAGTTTTCAAAAAACTCCATTTGAAGCACTCACACTCACAAATTCAATAGTGTTTACAAATTGCTGGTAATGTGCATATTAAAGATGTGAGAGACCTTTAAAAAAAATTACATGTATGTAATTTTTGAAAAAACAAAAAAAAATCCGCAAATTTAACTTTACGACATATAAAAAAGTGCAATTAGCACTATCCTTTCCAAAAGTTTGAGGAAAAAATATTGAGCCATTTTTGAGAAAATGGTGTTTGAGCGTTTCTGTAAATGCAGAATTTTGAGCGTTTTCACAAAAAAACTCTAATTTTCCAGGAATTTTATTTGACACTATCTAAAGCACATGTACTCATAAATATAATAATGTGAACAAATCGCCACTAATGTAAATATTAACGACGTGAAAGACAAGTAAAAAAAATTAAATTTTCGTAATTTTTGAAAAACAAAAGAATAGAGCAATATGGGAATTATGTAATTTCATAGAGTACATTTAGCACTATCCCTAACAAAAGTTTAAAGAAAACATTGGATACGTTTCTGAGAAAATCTTGTGTTTGTATTTTTTTATTAAATTGCACATATTGCGCGAAAACTACTATAATTTTGAAAAAAAAATGTACATGACCTTAATGATAGAACTCACTTTGGAGAACAAATTTTATTGGGAGGAAAAATATCTATCTTCAATTTTGTACTTGTAGGAAGACCCCGAAAAAATTCAAACTCTTGAAATTTTCGAAAATTTAGAAGTAACGGTGAAAATGAGACCTATGCACCTTAATAAATGTATTTTACTTCATCCTTACAAGAAATTTAAAGAAAAAATTTGGGGCCGTTTTTGAGAAATTTTTGAAAATGTTGGGGGGGGGGTATGTAAAGTACCCACAAATTTTGAAGAAAGTTTTTCAAAATCGCGGCGCCTCGAGTGGACGCAGACTGACCGGGGAATATCCAATTTGGAAGAAATCGCACGTATGGTTTAAGCGCTAGTGCCCCGAAACGCGTATTTCCGTTAAAACCTCGAAACTGATTTTCCGCAGCATTATATAACTTTCCCTATACTACGTATATTACTCCGAATATACGTACGTATATGGGAAAGCAACTAGTGGTGCTACAGAATGGCACAGACTTTCCCGTATTAGTTTTTTATTCCTTTGGTCTCTGCTAGCTTTTCTGACTTGACACATTCTCTTGTCAGCTGCCATCTATTGCAGCCCAAAGTATATTTTTTACATTTTATTAATTTTTCGGTTTCTTAGTAGTAGAAAATATTATTTGAAGAACAGAAATTGAAGTCCCGGTGCGTCATCGTTCCGCGCCCTTTGTTAAATATCCGGCCATCTGCCACGTGTTTGTCTCCGTGTTTCAGCGCGCCACGACGCTACAATATTTAGCATTATCCCTACCAAAAGTTTAAAGAAAAAAATGGAGCCCTTTTTGAGAAAATCTTGTTTTTGTAATTTTTTAAAATATGACATATTGCACGCAATATTCCGCGAAAACTACTAAAATTTTCAAAACTTTGTACATGATCTTAAAGAAAGAACTCACTATAAAGAACAAATTTTATTCGAAGGAAAAATCTCTGTCTGCAATTTTGTAGTTTGAGGAACACGCCGAATAAAATCCAAACTTTTGCAATTTTCGAAAATTCAGAGATAACAGTGAAAATCGGACCTATGCCACCTTAATAAGTGTAGTTTACTGTATTTTTACAGGAAATTTAAAGAAAAAATTTGGAGCCGTTTTTGAGAACATTTTGAAAATGTCTTGGGGACTTCATGTAAAGTCCCCCAAAAATTAATGAATGTTTTCAAAATCTCAAAGTTTCGACTCAGGCCAGATGGACAGAGGTTTCTTCAGTTTGGAAGAAATCCTGTGCATAGGTTAGGGGCTAGTGTTGTTCACATACACCGGACAGACGGACGAACGAACGGACGTTTTGCTTTCAATTGTTTTTTCTGTATCAAGGACTTACTCAAGGGATTCTGGCTACACCGCGTGCTAGAGGATTTTTTTTCTTAATTTAGCAACTGGATTAAAAAAAAACACTTTTTCGTTACCGGCCCGGCCCGGCAACGAATTTTTTTTCTGACGAAAATTGGCCGTTTTCGTACAGCATTACACAACTTTCCCTATACTCCGTATATACGTGCGTATACGGGAAAATAAACGCTCACTTGAGCCGAAAGGGGCAATATGTAACCCGCTCCAACATAATTGTTGCAGTGCCTCTCGGTAGCGTGGCAGGTGATAAACTACTCATTCACAGGTGCCTTTTGGAGAAAACTTCTTTAGGCACTTCAGTTGAATTTGATACAGGTTTACTGAAAGTTTGTTCTCAGGAAATGACAGATTTTTTGAAAATTGAAAAAGCAATTTTTTCAGGGCGTTTTCCTACAACTATAATATTGAAGATAGAGATTTTTTCCTTAATGAAGTCTATTCCTTGAAGACGGATCTTTAAATTAGTTCATGTTCGACTTTTGGAAAATATGAGTAGTTTCCGTGTAATTTTACGGTAAATTACAGGCATTTTTTCCTCAAAAACATCTGACATTTTTTTCTTTGAATTTTCTCCTGATGTGTAAAAAGGGACGGTAAAAAAATATAGTGCTAATACCATTTGCGGTTATTGTTACATTTTTTCGAAAATGCCTAAAAGTGAACATTTGAAAACTACAAAATTGACGATAGATTTTTACTTTAAACAAAGTCTTTCCAAATGAATTTTTATACAACAGCCTTTTTGATATCTAATATCGATGTATATGAAATCATTTTGAAACCAAAGAGCGTCCAACTGACGCCCTCTCCGGTACCTGGTGCCTTGCCTGGCCTTGCGACCAGTGAGCTCTATAAATATACAGAGCGTTCAGGGCAGTAAACGGCACTCTCTGGTTCAGGGCAGCATGATTTTAATGACAGCTTCTACAACAAATGTACGTCGCCGAAGACCGCATTGCTCTTCATATACTGCGATTTTCATAACTTTGTGTCAGAAGTCAGCTGTTCACGGTTTCATCCAATTGGGAGCTTGAACGTCACCATAGTGACGTCACTGTCGCGAAATATAAGCTCCTGATTGGATGGCAGCGAAACAGTTGTTCCTGTCGGACAAAGTTACGAAAATCGCAGTATAAGTTTGGTGCTCTGTTTTGCTATCCTAAATATATTCTTCCGCAGCTCAGCGGAGTAGCAGTATCAGCTGGCTGGATTTTGTAATTTAATGTATTTTCATGATGTGAAAAGTTAGAAATAGTTTTCACGAGAGATTGATTGTATTCCGTTATCGTTAGTGATGAAAAATTATACGAATTGAAACAAATAATTTCGAAATTATTTTGATAATATGTGAGACTGAGTGAATTAAGCCGTCTGGCAGGAGAATGACGACGAACCCCTTTACTGCGATTTCCATACCTTTGTCCCTGACAAGAATCAGCTGTTCACGGTTTCATCCAATAGGGAGCTTAAACGTCACCATAGTGAGGTCACTGTCGCGAAATATAAGCTCTCAATTGGATGTCAGCAAAACAGCTGATTTCTGTCAGGGACAAAGTTACGAAAATTGCAGTATACGTAGGCCTTGTGAAAACTGTCGGAATTTTGGTGGTACTTTTTGATCTTGCATTGTTCAGAACTTTCAATCATAACAATTAATGTGTGTGCTGTATAATGTTCTGCAATTATAATAATTGATGTGTATAATTTATATTGATTGATCATATGACTTGATCAATGTATTGTGTAAGTGACTTTTTATAAATTCTGAGAAAACTTTTTTTTATTCAATGTCACTGTAAAATCTTGTTACTTTGTTTCATTATTACAACCTCGGTATTTCAGTTGTTTATTAAATCATGAATTAACAGTGGCACTGAAATATAGCCTACTATAAACATGTTTTTCTCAGAATTTATAATATCTCACTTATACTGTTCTGTTTTTCACCCATTCAATCATTGATACACAGAATTGCTAGTTAATTATGAAATTATGGTAACAATACTTAAATACCGTAAATAATTGTTCAACATTTCATGACAGGTGAAGCAATGATGAAATGTTAGTCATGTGTGGTTTGTGCATAATTAACACGAAACCACCATTAATTATTATTTAATATTTTATTAAATTTTGGGTTCTTATGATTATCAACTTTGGAAAATATTCACACTATATTAAAACGTTTCTATGGGGAAAAAGATACAAGTCAGTAAACATTCTCTGGCAATTGGCAAAATACATGTAGTTAATCAAAAGATGAATAATTTCCAAGTGAATTTCTTAAATATAAAAACAGTCAGTTCTTAAAATTTAGATATTAGGCACATCATGGGTTAAAAAGGAACTATATGGGAAAAAAAAGAAAGAAAGAAAAATTGTGATTAAACAGACCCACACACTGGAAGTTTGTTTCTCACTTCTTCCTCAACTATTTTGTGTATAACAAGTCTGATAATATAATTGAATTGAATTTCATTATGCAAATTTTAGACCTAAGAAATGCAAATTGAAAGGTTTCATACCTTCAATAACTTTATTATCTATAATAAATAAAAGGCATATTTAACATGGATGAAAAGATATAACAAAATCAAATATACCTAGATGAAAAAATAATTCCCTTTATTTGTGTTGTGGTTTCTTTGAAGGATACAGCTATTGCATAACACCTTTGAAGTTTAATAAATTTTATCCACTTTAATTATTTTATGTCAAAATTTATAAAATTGAAATTACTTTCCTAAGTACTTTTAGAACATGTCCTGATTAATTAATCCATATTAATTAGCTTGAAACTCAGTCTGACAAGTTTGCCAGGATGAGGAGTAAAAAGTTCTATTTGAAATGAAAATTATACACTGGAAATTTTAAAAATGAACAAAATATGTATTGTAACATTGTATATAACAGCATTTGATTGGGTATCAAACCTGACCTAACAGCATAATATGATAACTTGTGAAGTAAGATGTCGTATGATACTTATAAGTAAGTATTAAATTCCTCAAAAGATAAAACCTTTCTTTTAATTAAATCTGTATTTCTAATTCTTTTTTATTCAAGGGAAGAATATTTTTCTATTACCTGAATTAATTTTTTATTTATATGGTGTATGTTGTCAGAATATATTTTCAACACACATTCATTCTCATCAAAAATTAACTTCACATAATTGAAAAAGTTCTTCCTTTTAATAAAAAAGAATTAGAATTTCTTTTAAATTCTTATTTTTTACAAAGGTAGTTAACATTAGCATATCTAATGAAGTGACAACTTATATCTTCTGAGAAGTATACATCTCAATACTGTAATTAGTAGGAACACTCATAATAAATAATGAAAATATTCATACATATGTGAAGAAGGATTCAGTAATTGCAAGAAAAGACTAAATTCAAAGACTAGTTATCTTGAAAGCCATCTGGTAGTTTTTATCTGTATGTTGAAAGAAAGTGTCTGTCGTTAAAGATCTGAAGTATAAAAATGTACCCACATGTATCTAATTTCATAAATGTTTATTGAAAATTAAATTCTGATGTAACATTTATTAAAGCTTTTCTACCAATCCTGATAGTATATAGTTCTTGAGTAACTTGTAAAAGTACAAATAAAAATAATGATAATAATAGTAGTAAAAATACATTTCAATAAGCCAAGATCAGCTTCATAATAATATACATTCACGATTTCACACGGAATATAATCACCCCCTTCCCCTAGTTGGAATAATATATATTTACAACTTGCGACTGTGCACCTAACAAGAATAACAGACGTCAAATATTTTTCAACCCATTTTCAGGGGCAGCCATATCCCTACAAATTAGAAACATCAGCAGATCGTGGAAAGAGGAACACCAAGGGAATCTTTGTCATCATAAGAGTCATCCTGAAAATTTATTATGACTGCAATCTGGGAAGCTTTCTTTCTTATTTCTACTCTACACTCATCATTAATATTCCTTGCAGAATGTGCCACATAATTATCCCAAATACAGAAGTGTTCAGAATAAATGAGATCCATATGTAATATTAGTAACATTTCTGGAAAATACACCGAGGAAATATTTTTATATTTATTCACTTTCTTCTTTATAGTAATAAGTTCTATTGCTTCCTTTCATTTTCATATTGCTTTGTGATTGAAAGTGGTATCATGATGGCACTGATAATATCTTTCCACCGCTCGCTCCAACTCGATAGAATTATAGTGAAAATATAGTGACAATAAGGGGGAGGGGAGAGACAGAACTCAATGACCAGCTTCCTCTATAATTTCATCTTCCCCACATCAACTAATTATTTTTATTATTATCACTCAGCCAACAACTAATATGATTTATCAAATAGTAAGAATATTGACAATTATTTTATGAAAGAAATACAAAAAATAAAATTGTATTCTATGATTTAATTCAACAAAAGTTGTTTATTTCAGTGAGAAACTTTTTCTGAACAACAGCCTCAGAAGCTTTTATATAATCTTTTAGCAAACTTAATGTTCTAATTAAAATTATATTACTGATTTTAATATAAGATCATTGAATTCTATTAAATTTAATACAGGTTGTATTCCACTCTTTATAGTGATGTAAATAATGTTGAAACAACTACTTTTGTGACTGAATTGTATGTAGCAATACCTGTTTTATTATCAGTTATATTTAAAAAAGATGAAATGAATTTCATAAATGCGTATTTTTAACATTCTTAAAAGAAATATTGTTGAAAAATTTCACTTACCAGCACTGAATGAACTGCTGTATTGTCCATTACATAAATGGATGTTTCTTACAATCAAAGTAGAAATCTTTTCACTTTTGAAAAACCTGTGCTGTCAGAGTTTCTTAATAGTCATTTATTTCTTTTGACTTGGAGAGAATAATAATTGTGTACCTTTGATGAAACCACCTGTATGTAAGAATATATATTTTCCCTTTGTCTAAACTTCTGTTCAAGCAGCACTCTCAACTATCATCTGGATCATGGCTGAGAGGCAAAAACTAAAAGGTAGATTGTTAAAAACTATATAAAATGATATATCAAAATAAAACAGTATTAAACCACAATGTAGGTGCTTCAATGTCACGAAGCAGACAAAAAGCCCGCCAAATAAACACAATTTCTGCTAGGTGAACTTCTCATTTCTGTAGGGAAGTCTCCAAATATTAACTAAATACAGCACACAGAAAGATTAACTTTTATCTTGAACATAGTTTCAAAATATTCTATCTATCACTATTCTATCACTATAACAAAACATTTTCCCGCGAACATTTTCCTTTGGCGGAATGACAATACAACAGGTGTTTTTTTTCAACATTTGTTGCGTTTTTGCGCAACGCGTCTCGAAAGCCCTTGGTTGGGCGTTGAGCGCGGAGTAATCCTCCATTAATTTATCAGCGCACTCTACTCCACATGGCGCTATGTATTATACTGTTGCGTCTCGTCAGTTGCCAAGAGGACCGCTATCCCTGGGCTCCCTGGGCATCGGCGACGCCATCCCTGGGCTCTGCTGCGACCACTCGTTTCGGTACCTGGGGGTTATCGTATTCGCCCTGGCATGATTTCGACGCCAGGGCGCTGCCGGAGACGTTTGAAGAAGTGCTGGGGAGGCTCAGGAACGCAGCTCTTAAGCCACACCAGAAGCTGCGCCTGTGGCTAGGTCTACATCCAGCCGCACTACCTGCATCAGCTTGTGCTCGCGATTCCTTCGCGTGCCACGCTGGAGCGGCTGGACGCTGCTATCCGCCGTGCCTTTAAGGGCATTTTCAAGCAGCCACGGTGCGTTGCTGACGTGCTGTGTCAAGATGGCACAACCATTATAGCACAATCACACCAAACCAAATGGAATATTTAGTACTCATGTATTACTAGTTTATTACCCGGGTCGCCTTATCACTGGGGTGTAAGATGGAGCGTTCCAGCGACGCTCTCTGCGAGGACATCACCACCAGCCCGGCCACAGCGGACAGGTTCAAGCGGTTGGCAACCTCTGCCCGTATTGCCTGGCCGTGTCATCTGGAGGAAGTCTGCAAACTGAAGAAGAGGCAGCAAAAAGAAGAACTGGCGAGGTGGGCTCGCCGCTGCTGCCAAGGGAGGGCCGCGCAGGCGCATGAGGGCGACTCGGTGGGCAATGCATTTCTTGCAACGCCCACTCTGTTGAAACCATGTCGCTTTGTCACAGCCCTCCAATTACGCACCGATACCGCGACCAACAGGACCTTCCTGTACCGGGCCATCCCGCAGAAGACCGTGGACTGCAGAAAATGTGAGCTGCACCCGAGCTTGAGCGGCGCGCATACACCGGCATGATGAGATCAAGCATTTCATCGCTGCTGATGAGATCAACGTCATCGTGCTGAATGAGGGAGGGGCCTTCGTGGTCGATGTTACTGTCCGCCACGAGGGTGGAACGGGATCGAAAGGGATGCTGAGGAGAAGACCCGGAAGTACCAGCCGGCCCTCCCGGTCGTGGAGCAGCTTCTGAAGGCATTACTATCCACCTCTCATCTATTACTTCTACTATACCTTTCGTTTTCCTAATTTCCTCCTTTTTGAGCCCCCGCGTTACATGTCAATGTGTGCAAAGGGGCGCGAGTCTTGCGGTAACGCAAAGATGGCCAAGCATTCTAAGTTGAGACCTGTGCGGCACCTCTGCATGGTTTTCCCTGGAGGCTGCTCAAGCCCCCAAGACCCCTCCAGTTCTGCTGGCCCACTTCCTAATTTTTCCAAGTCCGCTGCCTCGACAGTTGGGCTCGCAAAGGGTCGATGTGGGTGAAGGAGTCTCGTTGACCATGCAAGGGAAATTAGTGCAACCCGCTGGTCTCTAATTTGGATTTCTTTTGTCTAAATTTGCACTCACGGAACCCCGCCGTTGGGGGAAATTCGCTTAGGCGAATCGCTTAGGCGTCGGACATAGCATCTCCGCGCACGCGCCTCAGACCGCGCGCCCCTGCGTCACTACCCAGCGACCAGAATTGGGAAGGAATAAGGAAGGGTAAGGTTTAGAACACTTGGTTGGTTGAAAGGTTGGACTAGCCCTTGTGAAGCAGTCGAACTCGTTTTGTCGGTCGTGAGAATCGACGGGAATAGAAGCCGGACCTCATTGGTGAGAGGCGAGCGACTTCGCTCTGAGCCACGAGACATCCACGGTTTCACGGCGCTAAGACAAGTTAGCCAATGTTCGTGAAATAAAAGTGAATAATTTCTACGCGTTAATCACCACGCCCCTTGGCACGATCTCTGTGGTGTGGCATCAATAGCTATCAAAAAGTCGGGCACATGACTGAACGCTTTGGAAAAGTAACGCTAGAGCGGATTCGCCACTATATTGTCGAGCGTATCTCTGTCTCTCTCTAGCACCAGTATTGGGGCTTGAGGGTAGTCAGAAGTTTCGTCAAGGGGACAAAAGAAAATCATAATTATTGATAAGAAAGCACAAGTGGTATAAAAATAACAAATACAATGAATAAATTTAGATTGTATAGCATTAAAATTAAATTTCTCAAAGTTCTTAAATTATCATTAACCTTAAATCGATAAAAAATTTCATTTCTTTTAAACACCGGAATAATGAATAAACTAAAACCTTAAGCTATTTTTTTAGACATTGAAATAACTTCCTAAATTTCAATCAAATTTCTCTTTGCTATCTAGTTATGTGCCCTCTCATGGAAATAAATTACATTTCTTACCTAAAATTGAAAATATAAGGGATGTATTGGGAATAGCATTATCTACGAATATCAATAAAACAAAATGATAGTTCATAATATTTAATAACATCACACATTAAAAAATGTTACTGAAAAAAGTTTATTCAATCTGTCTTACTGAGATTTTCATTCCATGTTCATTTATTGTCACGTTTCTTGACACTGCTCTTAACTCTTTGAGGGCCAGAAAAAATAAATGAAACATTTTAATGAAATGTTTAAACAATTTTATTTATAATACTATTTTATGTTCATATTCATAAAAAATAAAGAAAAAACCATTTGTGTGGTCAAAACTATCAAAATAATTGTGGTTATGTAGACTAACACACACATAGTGATGATATTTTCTCGAATACACTGAACACTAAAATGAATATTATGCAATTAATACTGATGTTGTGATTACTTTGTGTGATAATTAATGAAACAATTTTTCTTTTATAAACAAAGTGCAACTTTGCATGTGTTCCACGCACGCACTGTTCGTATTGGTCTTGTTCTAGTGCTGCACACTGCGCATCACCGTGATGTTTTTTTGACAGGTTGATGCTTATTCGCTTCAAACCGAATTGCAGTGTCTACCGAAGGTTTATAATTGTTGATGGCAACAGTGACTTTCTGGCGCGGACTATATGATTTCGAGGAAGCCACTACTTCGCCAGGAGACACTGATAGACTTTTCTTCGAAAGTCCCTGTTGGAAAATTTTTCTATAGTTATTTCCTTATGCATAATGAAAGCATTTATTATGCAACAGTCGAGAAAATGGAAGAAGAGTAGATGCCACCATTTTTTGCTTTTTCGATCTATTTCGTAATCTGATTTCAAGCGGCCAAAATTGTCCACAAAATTCATATTTCTTTTATAGTCATCTAAAACTTTAGGGCAGGGAACATTTACTGTAGTTCCATCTTTTTCCTTTCTGCTTACGTTGATTACATCAGAAGGGTTATGAACAGATGACATAAAATTCACTCCCCTTTTATCTTTCCATCTATAAACAGAAATTCCTTGGGAACAAGCCCGAGAATCAAATTCTCCTCGTTTCATTATTTTTCATCTTGTAGTTAAGGTAACTTTCTTTTTGGATTGAGAGTCGATACAACAAATATATTTTGTCCTTTTAGCAACATAAATAAATCATCAGACGCAAAAATGTCCATATTGTGATGATTTGTATCTTTATACAACGAAAAACCGTCACAGAGGAAACCGACTTAGGAGGCGAACGCTTTTGTGTGAGAACGGACGATAGTAGATTCAACAAATGATTGCAGAATGGCATGCGGATATTTTTTGTGTAAGGTCCGATTAAATTAAGAAGGTGATTGACATTTGTGAGTGGAGGGGAGCGACGTTGCCAGGTCGCAAACCACTGAGCACGTGTTACCGGGACACGAAAACGAACACTTCAAAAAATACGTGTAAAAGTGTAAAAAATACGACAAAAGCCTAACCCCAACGCAACTCATCACAACACAGTACACATTGCGCGCGCAGCACAGGCAGAAACGCGGGCGGCGCGGCGGCAGGGAAGTCGCTTGCGATGCTCAAATGTTCCCCTTGTTCGGCAGTGGCAACTGAGCGACCTGACACGTCACGTTTTGGTCTCTGTGGTTGGCAGCTGCCATGGAAACGGGAGAGGCGTCCTGACGTCACACAGAACTATCAATCACCTTAATTTAATCTGACCTTATGGAATGTCGCGATAAATAAATTTTAGTTCAAGACCTTAAATAGCTTACGGAAAAATTAAGAACAATTTTGTACATGTAAACACGTATTTTGTAAGGCGGGCAAGTGTGTATTTTTCGATTAAACAGAGTGACTGTATTCCGCCTGTTGACAAAGATAATTGACGGAGAATCGCTGGTGCGAGTAAGTTAGGAAATTACGAAATTCGGACTGAATAATGGGAAATTTGGTTGTTTCGGACGAATAAAAGGCCGTGCTAAAACGGGAATTTTGGCAAATACCATTAAGTAAGGGGACGCCGGAGAGGCAAAAATTAGAAATATTAAGTGTGAATAAAGGACAAATGACGGAGAGAGAGCGTGTTTTGTCGAAGAATAGTTTTGCTAAAAATCTCAACAATACTTTTCGTCAGAAGATTTCCAATCTCGTAGGTGAGCGAACCGCAGGCTCTAATATGCCGTTAGATGATTTTCGGTCGTGGAGGCAAACATTTGCGAGTTCTTTTAGTAATGATAGATGATTCAGTCTAGAAGTCGTGTTTAATTACATAGTGGTCGGCGCAACCTGTACTTGGGGAAGCTGTCTTGGACATCGCAGAACGCGGGCGCAGTTGCAGCGTCGCGACGCGTCGCCCCGAAAGGGAAGTGAACTGCACTCGCATATGATAAATGCGATGAAGTTTTTTGTGTCCAAGCCAAGCATGTGAATAATTTATTAAGTTAAGCTTAATTACAAAAAAAGGCCATCAAGAGAGAATGCGCATGTCTCGACGTAGTATGAATGTATTGTAAATATTGTGTATATGAGTGTTTATTTTCTGTTGTTTTAATTTTTGTTGATGTTTTTGTGAAATATTGTTTATGTTTTGTTGGCAGAGAGTGCAATAGCCAGAGGTCACGAATAAAGAGCAACAAACACGGGGCGTTTGTTATTCTGTTTTTCAAACTGAATTTGAGTTATTATTGTAGTTTTTTGGATTTTAGTGGGTAGTATTACAAATGAAAGCAGGTCTTCATTCAGTATTGGAAACTTGCACCGAACCTATGACTTATAAATTTTTGTAATCGGCCGCATCCAAGATTAAAAATTAGTAATAATCACCCACGTCCATGGACGCTACGCCCCTGTTGACCAGTAATCCCTGTAACTAGGCATATTTTTGATTCCCATATAGAGATTGATACCCACGAAGCCTCGTACTTCATCTTCATTCACTGGTGTAAACGGTTTCTATAATCGCGCTACGCCACGATTTTCGTGAAAGTCTGGAATTGATGATACCGATAAATTTCTTCTCCCCGTAGGAATTTGAGGTAAAACGACTGGTATTTGACTGCTCGCTGCAGGTACAGCATTTGGCACTGGAGCACTAGAAGAGCGGGTGAAAATGCTGTCAATGTCAGGATCAGAATGAGAGACACTATTTTGAAGTTCTTGTTCAGGCACATTAGTACGATCATGATCAGAATCGCTAAAATAATTACCTATATCACTTTCACTTCCAGAAAATATATATACTAATAATATTTCTTCGAGTTCATTTGACTAAGATTTCTGCGCGACATGACTACACTGGACAACTGGAAATGCGCGGTGATTACTTCTATTGACCACAAATTTTGAAAAACAAAATTATAAAAATGCAAAATTATTGAGAAAACACACACTCTAGAATTGTAATAAACACTCCATCTGAAAGAAACACATAAAAAATTTTGTACACTTCAACGGAAGACCAACGGCAGAGGCCAAGTGTCTCGACCAGAAAACTTTCAATGTCTGCTCCAGTATACGTTAGCCTTTCTTCCGTTCAAATTATTTTTTCAAATCACAAGTCGTGGGATAACTACAGCCACAGAAATATGTGGGTAGCCACCGCCCACCAAAGAGTTAATCGTAGGGTGGCGTATATTCTTACAATTAACCGAAATAAAACCACAACCTTTCCACACCGTACACAACACGTACAAGTAAACACAGTGAAATACGCTCCAGGTTTGCCAACTCACCAGAATCAGGCGTCACGCTCCTGAAGGATTTCCAGCATTGCAGTTGTGGGTTCAGTTTATTTAGTTGAGATCACTGCTTCCTGCACATGCCAATGAAGCCGCCACAACTGCGCGCGCCGCCAAATTGGTGCAACACTCCTGGCAAATGTTACGTTATAAACAAGCAAAAAGACAGCAAATGTTTCATTCTTTGAGATAGTTCACTGCAAAGAGCACGATAAATAAGGGTTTTTACGATAGCAGCTCAAGCGAGATTCACGCCTAAAATTCAATCAGAAGTAGTGGTGCTTTCAACGCACATTCTCGTACTGCTACATGGTCCTAAATGCTATTCAACACCTAAATGCTAACTACTATATAAACCAACAAAAGTATTTTCTACCAGCAAACTTTTTCCGTTCCGAGACCCGAAATCTGATCCTCAAAGTTACCGAGCCGGTACTTATACCACTACGCCACATTAGCACCGTAGGGATTGAACAGAGCCATAAAATGATTCGAACCGAGCCATAAATGGTAAATGTATGATAAACAATTGAAACAATTGATTCGCTTTACAAATCCAAGAAGAGATGTGAAAAATTGTTAAAAGTTAAAAATTCGAAAATTACATACAGACACTTCCAGTTCATTTATCGTGATTGTCAATATTTGTAATTCATACGGCTTCATATGATCTTCAATACAGGTTTAGAATTCTCAATTATTATTTCCTGTGACAACAGAGAATTTTGACAAATAATATACCCGACCAGGACTCGAACCAGCGAATCCTCCCTCGGAAGAGCTGGGCCAATGCTCGCCCTTTAACGGCTGTGACCATCTTTCGCTATGCTTGGCATTTACACTTATACCTGTATAATAGTAATAAGTGTATGGTGGTTTCATTTCTAGCATTAGGAAGCCGAAACGTCCAGAGAATGTGAAAAAAATGTCCTTTGAGCGCCCAAACAAGGTATCTGGGAAGATCGTCATTCATAACAGAAAAACTAGTTCAAACTATAGAGATTAGAAAACTAAGTTCTGCGAGAAAGTCTGTGCCATTCTATAGCGCTACTAGTTTATTTTATTTATTTATTTGTCGTCTGTTATAACACATGTGGAGAAAATTTAAAGAAAAAAATTTGGAGCATTTTTTGAGGTTTTTCCCCCCGCAAATTTCAAGCGCCAATTACGCAAAAAACTACCCGTTAATTAAAAAAAATTACATGACATTTTTAAAGAACTAAGTTTGTAGAACAGATTTCGTCTCAGGCCAAAATTTCTGTCTACAATTTTGTAGTTTTAAAAATATATTTTTGAAATTTCCCAAAAACCAAGCATCACCCGGAAATAGGATTAGCGCCGTATTTTTACCGTCCCATATTACGTAAGTGAAGAAAATTTAAAGAAAAAATTTGAAGCAGTTTTTGAGAAACAAAATTTTGGTAAATTACAAACGCAATTCTCGCAAAAACAACTATTTTCTTCAAAAAAGTGTCCATGACCTTATTTAGAGTGCTAATTTTGTACAACTGACTTCGGGGTAAACATCTTTATCTTAATTTTTGCAGTTTGAAATTGGTTTTTGCAATTCTCTAAAAATTGGAGATATCAACGATGGAATCTGCATCATTCTCTTAAACGTTCTTCGCACTATTCAAAAACAAAATTTAATCAAAAATGTGGAGCCATTTTTTTGAAAACTTTGAAAATATCCAACGGCTTCTAGTAAAGTACCCCCAAAGTTAAAATATCGGTTTCGATTTCCAAGAGCCTCGACATCAGCCAAACCGATGGGGGAATATCAATTTTGAAGAAAATCGGGGGAACGGTTTAGGCGCTAGCGTTGGCCACAGACGGACGGACAGACGGACGTTTTGCCGTCGATCGGTTTTTCCGTATCAAGAAGCAATAGCACAAGGATTTTGGCTACACCACGAGTTAGAGGATTTTTTTATATTTACCAGTAGAATTTATCCACTTTTTCGTTACCAGACTCTAGCTATAAGAGTTTTTCTGGCGAAAATTCGACGTTTTCCGGCGCACGATTACATAACTTTCTCTTCTTACGAAGTATTCGTAAAGCGAGAAAGTAAAAACAATACTTTGAGAGCTACTATGTCTAGTAATAAAATACAAAATACACTCATCGTCATAAAAAAAAAGCTGCACCCAAAAGGACAAGGCGGATTGCGGTCATTGTTGGCAGGCAGGTAGAGGGTACTACGTATACAAAATGATGTTTAATCTTTGTAGGACCAACATTTATTGCGCTGCACGGTCACAGACGGTACATGTTAGTATGGCGTAGGGGCGCCATTTTAGCGAACACACGTGTTCAGACATGGAGTTGTACAGGTCTCGAATGATCTCCTGTGCTAGTCCATCCCATGCTGCTTGCACCTGAACGTGCAGTTCTTCCAGATTGGTGGATAGGGGTAGGATCCTGATCGCACGCTCCATAGCACCCACCCCAAACATTCTCGATCGGGGACAGGTCTTGCAATACTGCTGGCCATGGCAGAGTATATGTGCAATTTTAAAAAATTACAAAAACAAGATTTTCTCAAAAACAGCTCCAAATTTTTTCTTTAAACATTTGGCAGGGAAAGTGGTAAATGTACTCTATCAGATGACATAAAAGTCATATTGCTCTATAGGTTGTTTTTTTCAAAAATTACAAAAATGTAAATTTTTTCACATGTTTCTCACGTCGATAATATTTACATTAGCGGCGATTTGTTCACATTATTATACTTACGAGTACATGTGCCTTAAATAATGTCAAGTAAAGTTTCTCGAAAACACAACCCTTTTCAGTGAAAACTAGCTCAAAATTTCGCATTTTCAGAAACGCTCAAACGCCATCTTCTCATATATGGCTGCAATTTTTGTCTTGAAACTTTTATAACGGATAGTGCTAATTACACTCTTTAATATGACGTAAAGTTTATTTTGAGTTTTTTTTGTGTCTTAAAAAATTATATAAATGTAATTTTTTTAAAAGATCTCTCACATCTTTAATATGCACATTACCAGCAATTTGTAAAGATGATTATATTTGTGAGTGTAAATGTTTAAAATAACTTCAAATAAAATATTTTGAAAATTCAAAAATTTTCTGTGAAAATGAGCTTCAAATTTCGCATTTTTAGTAGCGCTAAAACGCAATTTTCTTTAAAACGGCACACAATTTTTAAAAGCAAATTGCCATTTAGGACCACGTTTTTGTGCTCTTTAATATTCTAAAATAAATATTTCCATTCTTTCAATAGGAAACCGAAAAATTAAGAAAATTACAAAAAATGTAGTTTTTGTGGTGATAGATGGCAGCTGGCAAGAAAGAGTATGGGGCAGTTCCGAATAGCCAGCGAAGACCCAAGGAAATCGAAAACTAATACGGGAAAGTGTGTGCCATTCTGTAGCACCACTAGTTTTAAAATCATTTATTTCCTGTTCAATTACAATATTATTTTTTCAGGAGTTTGAAAAGAAAAATTTACATATAACATTTTGGAAAGATACCAGAGCTTTAAAATTTGGGAAAGTATGTTTTAACCAATTTCGAAAATAAGTATGGTAAATAAGTCAATACATTAAAAATAAACTAATTGAAATGAGTAAGGTGTATAATAAAAGTTAGAAAGGATAGTTAGAGGTTAAATTTAGAACAATTGAATTAAACTGAATAAAGATGTATACATTTAAGGAGGGCGAAAAATATCTTTGGGAAAGTGTGAACGAATGCGAAGAGCAGACTAATTTTGACCTAGGGTAAAGTGTTGAGATACAGGAGAAAGGAATAATGTATTAAAGAAATTTTAAGTTTGTTTAATTATAAAGGTTATAATGGGGTCAATTTGAAGCTCTCTATGGTTTTGTTTATCGGAAATGAACCAATCTGCTTTTAGTATTTTTCTTAGGAATTCATTTTGAATAATTGGAATTTTCTTGATGTTTGTAGATGAGTGAGGCATCATACCAAATAGGACAGCGTATGTAAGATAAGGGCGAATAATGGATTTCAAAATTGAAATTCCACAATCTATCCTTAATTTTGAATTGTTGTTAAAGATAGGGTATAATTTTGAAATTTTGTGATAGGGTTTGCTAGTGATGATTTAAATATGTGATTTCCAAGTGAGACGTTGGTCTAAATATAATCCTAAATATTTAACAGGTGTATTATTGTCAAGAGGAGGTTTAGTTGGTCAACAAAGAGTAAAATTTTTGCTTGAGTTTTAGTCGGATTTATTAGTATTCTCCAGAGTTGAGTCCATATTATATATTTTTGAATAGAATTTTGTAGTGTATTACATGCAATTTTGATATTATTATGAGTAGCAAATAATGCCGTGTCATCAGCGTAGAGCGCTATTGTGTAGTAAAATGTAAGTAGGGTGTCATGTCGCGCTTGTTAGGTCGCGCAAGACTTTTGTATTTGGAGCGCGAGTGGCAAGACAGCACGCTCTGTCGGGGATCGGCGGCGGCAGCGGCAAGCCGTGGACACGGCCTAGCAGGCTCGAGCCGTGAGAGCGAGTCTCACCGCCTAGCCTCGGCCCTTTAAAGGGAGCCAGCCGGCAGCCCAAAGGCAATTTCGAGTCCAGTCCCGAGTGCAGACACGAGTCGAGTCCAGCAGTCGGTAGTCTATGGTCGTGGGGCGACGCGACGGTCACAGCCAGCAGTCGGCGGGAAACGTCCAGGAGCCGGACGTGTGGAGAAGCAGAGGATTGGAGATTGCCAAGGACTCGCAATGTGGCGGCTAGTGGTAGTTACCACCCGTCTGTCTGATGCCGTATGAAGAAGCACCTCTCAGGGAGAGGCTACTCCCTAACTCTGTGGCAACTATGAAATTAGGGAACCAATAAATTGTTGTTGAGTCAGCGTGCGACTTTCATTTACGGACATAACATAGGGAATATCTGACATGTAAATATTAAAAAGTAAAGGAGAAAGAGTAGAACCTTGGGGAATTCCTGATTGAATTGATCGTACACTGGAGAGAGAGAGAAGAGTTAATTTTAACTACGAAATGACGATCAAAGAGAAATTTTTTAATAATTTTGAATAAATATATTGGAATACCTATATCGTATAATTTAAATAAAAGACCTACATGCCAAACTTTGTCAAATGCTTGAGCTATATCTAAGAAAAGGCCGATGGTGTGTTGTTTGTTACGAAAACTATCTGCTATTAATTCTGTAACACGTAAAAAAAAAGTTGATATGTGGTGGAGTAATTTGAGCGGAAACCAAACTGATAATTAGGTAAAACTTGAATTAAAGAAATATAATTAAGAAAACGATTTAATCATAATTTTCGAAAATTTTTGATAATGACGACACAAGACTGCTGGAGCGATAGTGCATTGGGTTCTTTGCCAGCCTTGCAGATAGGAAGAACAAGAGCAAATTTCCAAGCTTAAGGGAAGTAAGAAAGACGAAGTATAGCATTGAATATTTTTGTTAATTTAGCTGCATTTGAGATATTTAATTCTTTTAGCATTTATTTGAAATTGCGTCATGACCTGAGGGTTTTTCATTTTTAATTTTTGTGTTATATTCAGTAATTCATGAGGAGAAATATACTTAATAGCTGTAGGAACAGAATAAATAGGGGAACACATAAAGATTTCTATTTTATCATTAAATTCTTGATAAATACAGGATTTGGTGTAAATGATTTTTTAAAATGGTCCGCAATCGGGTTTGTTTTTTGCTAATCGGAATATGCTGTATAATTTCCATTATTTAAAATAGGAATAGGGGAATAAGATTTCATTAGCTTTTTAATAGTAGACCATTGGGGTCTACTATTAGGGTGAATTTGTTGTATGTAATTTTGAAACTTATTGAATTCATATTAATTAATACGTGATTTAATAATTCGAGATTATTTATTTTCTTTTTAATATCTGGTCGGCGAGTTTGTTGCCAATATCCTCGTAGGTATGTTTAGATTTAATTAAGTTCAATATACATGTGGGTAATTGGGTTCGGGTTTTATATATATATGGTTTAAAATATTTAATTGAATTTTGATAGGAAAGTTGAAGAGTTTTGGTGACTTTGTCAGTTTCATTATCTATCTTGTCAGTAGTCAAATCTTGTTTAGGAAAGTTGTAATTTAAATGAATGCTGTTTCGATAAGAATCCCAGTTTATATGTTTATTGTATTGAGGATAATTAATATTTAGCATGGAAGAATTAAAAGAAATTTTAATTGAAAGATGATCTGAATCTAATTCGAGAAGGTGAATTTGATAGAAAGGAATATTTACATTTTGTGCAATAATATGTCAATATTATATTACTAGCTGAACTACGCGGCGTTGCCCAGGTATTTATTACAGTAACTTTTTAGCCAGGAAGAGGAATTCCATTTATTCATGCCGTGAAGTGGGGCCTACTTCTCTCCCATTGTATATCTGCCCCACAAAGCTAGCCCTGTCATGTCTTTCCTCCTATTTGGAAATTTCCGGTGTGCCTCGTTCACTTTCTTACTAAAGAAAGTTTACATTTTTCTAATTGGGAGTTTCAGCTCCCAAACATTCCTCACTTTATAACTAAAAACAATAAACAAATCTAAACTGTTAATACAAAATACTCGTATAATACTTGTAGACTCACATATTGGGTCATTCCACGCAAAATCGGACGAATTTGAAGGAAAATTGACCTCGATGTCTCATATCTTTCTGATTATTTTTTACAAGTTCATGAAAGCAAACTATACAACATGTATTTTTTAGTTTTGCTCAAATATTTATATTTTCGTCATTTTATTTTTTTTTTAATTTTCCGTAACTTCATACGCACTGACATGTATAATATTTTGTATCTCAAAGTCATTTTAAAATCTCGGTTTTGAGTTCCTCTTAAATCAAAGCTTATATCTGTACCTTTCATGAAATTTATCTTATTGCTTATAAAATTTTATTTTTAATGTTAATTTTTTGTTTATATATTTTTATTTATAAAATTATTAATTTTACTACAAATTAAAAATCTGAAAAAAATGAAAAGAAAATTCATACTTTCTTCTAAAGGACTGAGAAGTTTCAAAATGGCTTGTTAAAATAACTTTTTGAGAATTTTTTAAATCTTACCTCGTTCACAGCGCCGCGAGAACCTCACGCGCCCGTCGTTGTATGTACCCCTATGGAATGAAACGCAGGGGGGAACTAGCTTCACAACAGGAAGATAAGTGGAAATTTTCACTAAGCAATGAGTTTTAAAGTTCTTGTTGATATTCCAAAACATATAAAATATTAAGTTGTATCAGATTTACGTCTTTTTAAGTTTCTCTTTATATAACTTGGATAATATGTGCACTTTGTTTCAAGGAACATGTTTTAATTATTTCTTGATCTTCACAAATAGGAACAAAGAGATGTAACGAACGTGTACCACGTAGCAATTTTGCTGCATTTCTACGACTTTTAAGTGAATTCTTTCTTTTTCATGATCTTCATTGCGAAGAAGAAAAACACTATGTTTTGTATGTTTTTGTGCCCAGTCATAGAGCTTCTTGGGAGTCGTAATCGGATCATGATGTACTTGAATCGTTCAACGTGAATCCACTGCCGATACGTCACTCTGTCAATCGTTCTCTCTTCAAACTTTTCCTGCAACATTTTAAGTCGTTCTAGTCCAGGACATTTGTCACACTTTTTAAAGTAACAGTCAGCTAATGGAGGGTCAAAATAATTTTTGTTAGGCAGTACCGACAATCCTTCAATGCATTAACATCATCTGTTAACTTTGCGAGACCTCCTCCGTCAAACATTAACTTTACTCGTACGTTTTCGTGTTATAGACAAACACATACTGTATGTGTACCGTTAGCTCCTGGTAAAATGCAGTGTTTCAGTCTTAATTCAGCGAACTTTGAAAATTTGATCTTTAGATGCGGAGACTTTTCTTTAAAATGTCGATAGGTTTCTTTCATGTTGCTCAGTATCCTCTTTTGTTTGTGAATCTATCCCCCATTCTCTTTCACTGATATAAAATTATTTTTTTCCTTTATTTATTCATGAAACGGTTAACGTCATCTGAACAATAAAAAGCCACAACACATGGTGTACAGAAGCGACGATAGCTCTTCTGGATTTCACATGTGGAGTTGACAATATTCCTTTGTTGTTAGTTGTTTTGCAACAGTTATCATGTGAGTAGATGCATCGAAATGTTTTTAAACTTTAGGAAAAGACCAATCTTTGAAAATCGTTAAAATTTTAATGTTGATCATCAGCAGTTTCGTATCTTTTTTCAATTCTTCTATGATGTATTCATTTTCTTGTTCTTCTTCTACCTCTTCTATATCAAATATTCCTTTCTCTAAGGTTCGTCTTACTTTTTCCACTTTTCTACGAGGATATGCTTTTGGATCAGTTTCGTTTTTCCCAATAGGTGTTTCACTTAACATCAATATTGTTAAACTTTCTTTCAGATGTAATAATTTTACATTCTTGACTGGCGCAGCTTCTGCTTCACTAGGAGATGGATCACCATTATTTCTGATTTCAATGTTCAATTACGAATTATTGTCTTCTTCAGAATTTCTACTCTGTTGACTTGTACCAGGTTTGCTGGAAAATGTTTCAATGGTACCTTTAGAAGTTTGATTTCATTTTGTAAACCATTTTGAAGTTCTCCATCTGTATATGTTACAAATTGTCAAGTTCGGCGTAATTTGTAAGTATTGTGTGCCCAACTTTTAAAGGATACTTCGTATTACATGTCTTAAATTTTTACATTCAGTTCTACCATACTTTTCTAGATTGAAAGGATTGAAACATGAATCAAAGCGTATCTTCATTGTACCTGCCATCTTCAATTATTTTTTGTCACTCTCCTAGAAAAAAAGAAGCGCATGGGCACTCACACACGCGTCACAAACGAGGATATTATTTGCACTGTGTCACACACTCTTGGATGTAAACTGATCCCTATGTTTGTATTGCTTGGTCGACTTCCTGCCATTGCCTTGGGTGGTAAACAACCTGCTGACATCGATAAAGGGCATGGGCAGTGTTGCGCAAGGCCGCAAGTCCAGTGGAGGAAGACACAGGGAGCATTAACAAAGCGGTATGGCAGCGGCGGTCGAGAAAATACTCTGCGCTCCGTTGAATATTATTTTTTTACGTGAGTTCTAAAACAGAAGCCATTTTGAAAATTTGCAGAGATGGAGATTAAAGTCTAAATAATTTATTGCCGCCGAGTTTTAAACAAAAAATCATGGAGATCATCTTAAAAAAATCGTTTTAAAAATTATAAACAATTTAAAAAACACAATATAAAATATGCAATTATTTCTAAACACTTGTTGAAAGATTGCTTCTTTAGCTTTAATTTGAAATCAAGTTTAAGTTTTTACAAGCAGTACATTTGGAGTTAAAAATTATAAAACATCTCGACATTGGAGAAAAATTAATATATTTCAATAATTGTAACTTCAAAAATAATGTATTCTCGGCTAAACAAAAAAATATGTGTCTCTTACTTTCCATAATAGATAGTGTAAAAAATATTAGAGAATTTGAAACACTTCAAGTTTTTTTCTGTCCGGTTTTACGTGGAATGACCCATATTTTCTTTTTGTGGAGTTTTATATCCCGCCCCCGGTGGCTTATTGGTTAGCGTGCTCGCTTTCCACGAAACAACCCCGAACTCGATTCCAGGTCGGGTAAATTAGAACTGTGCGCTTTCCTTACAAATGTCTCAGTATCAACTGCTGTGTGATGATGAGAAAGCCCATCCTAAGGTTAAGAAGAGCGGTTTATACGGTAAAGGGGTGTCTTCGTGCTAACCACCCGAACACCCGTGGCCGAGAGGCTGTGCCACCTCTGGTCAGCTAAGGCCCGTAGCAGGCTGTCGAGCCAAAGGACGGGAGTTTTATATATTATACCAATACTTTAAATAAATTGCCAAATTGTCAAACTAACTCATTTTTATATTTTTTGCTTCTATAGTATTAGTAGTATTCTATAGTATTATTCTGTAGTAGAAATATTAAGAATTTATCTGCTGCCAACTCGTGACCTTGAAAGGACTTACTGTTTTCAGCAGAGTATACGAAACATCCGAGAGTTCTCGCATGGGTACGCTAGTAGGACGGATCGGGACAAATAGATATAGATGTAACGTATTTGATGAATCGTAATCATAAGAGTAAATGAAAATATCTATGCTGAAATGTAATTGCCGGTTTCTATAATTATTTTGAAGATGACAGAAATATGTATGTTAAAAGATCTATATGCTAGTAACATGCGGTATAAAACATATTTGTTTAGGTAAATCAATTCATCATATCATCGCACCATAACAGCAATACTGATCCACCAACCTGTACATTACATATACACAATAAATTGACAATGAACTGAACCACCTAACAAAACACTATTAGCTTCGTTATTTGATTTAAAGTGCTAGATACTATGGATCTTGAAATGTAAATTATAGAAACCAAGGAGTCCCAGAATTTTGTTATTAGATTAGACATAAATATTTTAGATAAATTAATTTTTGCCAGTTTATAGAAAAAATAGATGAATTAATTCACTGAGAGCAACTGACATGCGAAACAACAGCAAGACTAGTCTTAACATGTAAAGGACCATTACTTAATTACATACCACTGTAATAGTTCACTGCCCATATTGAAGAAAAATGTTCAACAGTTGACCAAAACATACAAATATTTTCCATTTTACCAATTTGAACATGAGATATGTGTAAATAGTCAACTCGAGAGTCCGAAGCGAAAAGCTGCCCTGCTTCCTAGAGAATTATTCACATTTGCTTTCTTCTTTACTATATTGTTTTCAATGGTTCGTGTTCTTCAGCAAGTCGCTCTTGCCTCTGAGTAGCCGATTTTTCATAGGCTGGCCATCTCTTAGCACTTGTATTCTGTATTGACAACTGTAACTTTCGTTACGGCATTGTTTCAAACAATTCAATTTTCACAAATTCTGTAAAAGAAGAGGTTGTTTAGAAAATATACGATACCTGTGTACGATATTTACATATTGTACATTGTACATACTGTATATTTTGTACTGTAAATTTTTGTACTTTTAACTCTCTAAATACTTTAAAACTTACATGTTTTCTTGCCCCAATTTGTGTACCAAACGGACTAAGAACAATGTTTGTACATTGACGTTCTTTACTACTTTTAGTAATAGGGATTTCGTTCAAATGTTCCACCAACGTTAAAAAAAACAAATCACCAACGATCACTCACGGACTTTATATAGCGTTGTTCAAACCCCAATGAATTTCGTAATAATTCTGGACATTGATGAAAACAGTAGAAGATCTCAGACCTCATCCTCTGGTGGCGCGCAGCTAAACTATTGACATTGATCAACTATTGAATCTGTTTATGTAAAGCCAGGCGCAAAATGTCCGGAAAAGTAACTATTTTGTGAATATAGTAAGGTTTGTGATTGTAAATCATAGCATATGTTACTCCAGACCTATAAGCGAAGCTAGTACAAAAGTATTGGTTCAGTAGGTTCAAAGATTATCGCGCTGTAAGTCAGTGCAGTTCTGTCTTTATATATTAGTATAGATTATGATTTGAATAATAAGTGGGCCAAAAAGGATCATTGATATCTCAATTATTGTGAAGAATGTATTGTTGACTGGTTCCTTGAGGATTAGTTGAATGAAATCCCCATGCCGTGTTCTTACTGTTAAAATATCCTAAAACAATAGTAGGATTAGAAGTTTGAAATATTTTATTATATATTTGAATTGGGAGGGACTTATTTGGGGGTTTGTAAACACAATAAATGGTGTGTCTTATATTGCTAATGATGAAGGGTATTGCTATACATTCTAGGTTCTCAGATAATGGATAATAATTTGCTCGTGGTATATGTTATTTTTAATAATAATGGCAACACCTCCAGAAGCGTGATTTGAAATCCGATCATTTCTGTAAATTGTAACCTTTGATATACAGTTTCTCGCCGGGAATTAAGTGAGTTTCGGTTACACAAGCAATATCAATATTGTATTTTTGTAAAAAATGATTGAAAATATTTTTTGACGTTTGATTCCATCAGAATTCCTATTAAGGAATGTAATGTAATTTAAATTTGTACTGAAATTATTTGCCATGAAGGAGAATAATTCGAACTAAGGTTTGAATATGAGGTATAATTGAGAAAAGGAGTTGTTTAACTACGTTGGAAATTAAACAGGAATAGTTAGAAATGTTTGTTTGTTGTTTTGTAACATTTGAATTAGATTTACGTGTTGTATGAGATGATGTGTGTATTCCAGTAAGGTTAGAAGTTTCTTGTATTGTAGTGTAGTTTTGAGCATTGTATAAATGATCAAGGGGTGGAAAATTTTGATCGTTGAAAGACGGAACGGGGCTAATGAATTGCTTAACTATTGTACGTGTGTTTGAAGGACAAAATTGATTTGATTTAGGTAAATCTATAAACGTTTTGCAACCTCAGTAGTTCGCAGTATGCCGCCCGTCACAGTTAACACAAACAAGGGGAGTTGATTTAGGAAAATGGGGAAATTGGAATACTGATGGTTTTCTTTGTATCTAATACAACGAGGAGTTAATCGACAGTTTGCTTGAGTGTGGTTAAACCTCTGGCATCTTTTACATTGCAAAGGGATATTATTTGTTATTTTAGCTCGAGTATAGTATTATTTAAGTATACTATGAAATAGTTTTTCTAGTTTAAAAATTCTTGAAGCTTCAGGAATTTTAATCAATTCAATTGAACAAATTTCTATTGGTTCACGTTGTTTATTACATAAACGAAATACTTTTTGCACTGGATAGTTTAATCTTGTCAGATCATTAAAAATTATTTCATTAGTATAGCAAATTGGAACACCTTTAAATATGACACTAAAAGTTTTAATAGTAGGATCGCGGTATTAGAAATATTGAATGCTATTAGTGTCACAAAATTTTTTGTAGTTTCTGAAATCATCGATAGTTTGAAAAATAATTTTTACATTATTTTTGATTGTTTTTGTTGCAAAGTCATTTTTAACTATGTGTTGAAGAACTGTAAGAAATTTTGTAAAGTTATATACAATGGAAACAATTATTGGTGGAATGTTAATGGTTTGAGATTCATCTTGAGGGTCCTGTAAACTAGATACCGATGCATATTTATTGCTAAGAGGTATAGGTGGATTAGAAGAATTCGTGGTACTAGAAGCTAGTGTTTTACCTTCAGAATGAGAGATTGATTCACCTCTTCTCTTTCTTGAATCACTTTGTTCTTGTTCTTGATTCATTGAACATTGTTCTTGAAATTGTTTGCTTCAGCTTCGATGGTGGAATTTGAAGAACAAACATGAGTTGTATTTTGCGGAGAATGTTGTACAGTTTGCGATTCATTAGTCGAACTGTTAACATGGTTGTGACTTGAAAATAAGGTAGTATTATTAATAGATGGTGCATGCAGATTATCAGAGGAATTACTTGAATATGTTTGCACATTTTGTTGAAATAATCGATGAATTTTTAATAATTTTTAAATACCAAAAAACTTAGTATCTTAAAACTGCTTTGAATAAAATTGTTGCTGTTTCCCCTGGAAAAATCAAGAAGAAACAAACATTCAGTGAACGTGAAAAATGAGTCACAGTAAATGTTTTTAAACCAAGTGTTACGATTGAGGACGTCAAAACCATTGATCTTCCACAACTAAAGTGTAATGATTTCATCTGTGGCATAGAAACCCCGAAATTCCCCATAAACAGTTTTGAAGTAAATGTAAACATTTATTAGACTATAGCTAAGCGGCCGGCCTGTACGTGAATCGATAGTGACAAAACAAAAGAATGACGCGCCGCGGAAAGTCATATTTGATAATTTTGAAAACGCGTACAGAAATAAAGTCTGACGAAATAGCGAATTAGAAATGGAATAAATAAACATTTTGGTCTTTGTTTGGACGCGATCGGACGACGGGTTCGCTTAAATTTTGAATGTGTAGATATGGAGAAAAGTTCACGTGACACGTCAAAATACAATAACATAAATGTCAAGATTTTATGAAGAAACCTTGATGTGGGCGACGAAAGGCGTTGCAAATCATCATAATTTAAAATTAACGAAATTCTGGAATACTTAAAAGACTTATAGAACGTCGGACTTATTTATTTGAAGAAATATTGTATGTTAATAATGTCAAAAACAATTGACGAAGCAGTGCATAATTTCGACATAGAAATTCATCATTTTCGGCATGTTAAGCGTTAGAAAAGTATGTTTTGGCAATAAAATTCGGACATTGAGCATAAGCAGTAATAAAGAATATAGAGTCATGTCAAAATAACTAATATTTTAGATTTTAGAAAAATTCATGAAGCAACAATAGAAGATGCAAGAATGGAATTCGCCGGCATGTAAAAACAGTAGGTAACACGAAGTTACATGGTGAATCGCCGCTGATTTCGAGCCACTTTTGAGTCAGAGCTCGTGAATGCAACACCGAATTCATGTTAGGCTGTTTTGAGATTTTTATGCAAATCGAACTTAGAACATTTTATCGAGCAGTGCAGTGCTAATGGACATAGGATTTTATCATAAGAATAGATACTGACTCCGCAAACACTTTAAAAAGGAGAAGTTTATTTTGTTTGTGCTTCAAAAAAATCGCAGTCGCGAGTAATCTAAAAAAATTCGTGGAGGCTATGGTTTTCTGGTGGAAGTTGGCGGACGCAGTGCTGGTGTGAGCTGATATGTTGGCGCGTGCAATTGGGCACGCAAACTGGTGACCGTGTTTGGGCAACGACGCCGTGCCGGCTGCATTCGACAAAGGGAAGTGCCCGCAGTTTTGTTTTGCGTAGTATTCCAAGTTAAAAAAATTCTGTACAAGACCAAGAATGTTTAGACGAATTAATGTAAACTTATTACAAATCAATTGAGAGAGATGCTGAGAAGTATTTTTAAAGCATAATGCATGCGAGTTGTTGCTGAGCAAAGTGATACAAAAAATAAATGGTTTTTTTATTATAAAAATTGGTAAACGTGCGTACGAAAAGAAATTTAGATAAATATTTTGCAAAGAGAAAGGAATTGCTGTATAAGTTAAATAGAAGTCAGTTAGTTTTGTTATTTGGATTTGAAGTGTTATTGTAGCATATGTATTGTTGACGTTGCCAAGCGAGTGTGTATGTATGAATCTTTGCATTGTTGTATTTTACATGTTGTATAGTGATCGGGTAAGGGCTTTACGAAAGCGAATGAATTCCATGTTTTGAAAGAAATAAATTAATGAGAACGGAATTTCCGAAGTTTTCCTTTTTCTCGCAAAAAGATGTGTTAATATTTTGAATTAATAGAAGCCTGGGTATGCTGCAGTATTACGCGTTAGTGTACATGTAATTCCCATAGGGGTCAGCCACGACCTGCGACCAACGAAATTTTCTGTTTCATCTCATCCTAAATGCCAATGCCGTCCTTTTCTCGTTGAAAAATTTAGAGCCATTTTTAAGAAAATGACGTCTAAGCGCTACTAAAAATGCAAAATTTGAAGATCTTTTCAGAGAAAATTTTTGAGTTTTCGAAACAATTCATCTGAAGTCATTTCTTACAAATAAAATACTGTTTACAAATTGAATTGCTGGTAATGTGCATATTAAAGATGTGGGAGATCTTTCACAAAAATTAAATTTGTGTAATTTTTGCAAAAACAAAAAATACCCCATAATGAACATTATCTCATATTGAAGAGTGGAATTAGCACTATCCTTTCCAAACTTTTGAAGAAAAAATTCGAGAGCAATTTATGAGAAAATGGCGTTTGAGCATTTCTGAAAATGCAGAATTTTTAGTTTTCACAGAAAACGGTTGAGTTCTCGTGAAACTTTGCTTGAAATTATTAAAGCACATGTATTCATTAATATAATAATATCAACAAATCCACGGTAATGTAAATATTAACGACGTGAGACGCAAGTCAAAAAATTACATTTTTGCACTTCTTGGAAAAACAAAAGAATAGAGAAATATGGCGTTAATGTCATCTAATAGAATACATTTGTCACAATCCCTACCAAAAGTTTAAAGAAAAAATTGGGATCCGTTTTTGTGAAAAAATTGTTTTTGTATTTATTTAAATTGCGCATATTGCACGCAATATTGCGCGAAAATTATTAAAATTTTCAAACAAATGACCTTAAAGAAAGAACTCACAATGAAGAACTAATTGGCCGAAGTTTTGGCCAACTCCCTTTTTTTCGAAAATTGCAAAAAGTTAAAATATCATAACTACAAAATGGTAGATAGTTTTGTGTTAAAGAAAATCTGCTGTAAAACATAAGCTTCTTTTTAAATGGTCATGAACAATGTAACTGACCATTTTGTACAAAGTACAAAAAACATGTACATTGTACATATTTTTGAAAAAAAACAACCGAGTATTTTCCCTGTGATTTGTGCTTGAAATTAATGCTATTTTAAAAAAAACGTTTCTCAAAAAGCGCTTTTTTTCTTCAATTTTTTTCACGGATGGAAGAAGGAATTCATTCAAGAATAGGCGCCGGTCTCATTTTCGTTGAGCTCTTTAAATTTTCGAAAATTGTAAATTTAGAAACAATAAGAGAAAGTAGGCGGGGTTGTAGCCCCTCTAGTTTTTTAAATTTTCTCCTTGTGTGTATCAAGGGCCGATAAAAAATACGTTACTGTCCCATTTTAAGCGAAGTCCATATTTTCGGGAAAAAAAATCAAAACTACAAAATTGAAGATAGGGATATTTGACTTAAACACAGTCTGTTCGTAATCTACAATGTTTTGAAAAAAACTAGTAGATTTCGAAACATATTTTTTTCAAAAACTGCACCAAATTTTTTCAATTTTCTCCTCGTATGTAACAATGGGCGATAAAAAATATGGTACTAGTCACATTTTCGGTGAACTGTCCGTGTCTTCGAAAATTGCAAAAATTGCGTCTTGGAATTATTGATTTGAGATAATTAAATTTTTAAGCGTCGACCCGAGTTCAGAACATACCGTCGTTCTCTAGCGTAGTGGAATGGCTGACGGCGAGTTAATTCCGAGGGTCTGAGTTCGAGTCTTCGCGAAGAAAAAAGTTTGTTGGCTGAAAATTTTCTTGCAAGTTTATGTAGAAGTATGATACGACAGAGCAATTAGAAACAATGCGAGAAAGTACCACTACTATACTTGGGTTTTTATATCTTGGCGCGTGGGGGCCTGTCTCTCGGCATGGAATATCTCACGGCATTTCACGTCTTTCGCGTTCGTGCAGCTAGATATCGCATGATCGCGACTGCATCGAGCAGTGCCGGCGATCATGCGACATCTAACGGTAGGACCGAAAAAGACGCGAAATGCCATGAGATATTCCATCGTGAAGAGAGGCCCCCATACGCCAAGAAATAAAAACCCAAGTATAGTTTCGATTTTTCTCCGAGTACCTATCTAAAAACATAGACACGTCTCACATGACCGGGATATAGATTTATTTCAATTCCTGCGCGCTTTGAAAATTAGTAATGTAGATTTCTTACGGAGTTCATCTGAGCCTTGTTTGCTAATCCGTAAGGATCAATACTTTACGTTGAGAATTCTGGTGATATTTTGTGATGGCAATCACTAAATTCTGATTGTCTGCGGTGAGTTAGAAAAGGACAAACTATATTGATGCTCGTTTTTTAATGTTGTCGTACCAGACTTACAGTTCTTCAAAATTTTCTCCTCATCATCCAATTAATTCTTCGGTAGTATTTTCACTGAACTTCGTAGGGAGTGAGACCATATAAGAATTGCATAAGGCGCTCCAACGCCAGACTTATCTCCATCCGTGACCAGAGGTCACCGTTGTGAGTTAGTCCGCTTTAAAGCAAACCACAATGTCCACGGACAGCAAACTGGTGTGTGTGCAGGATTTTGAAGATTACGCTCGCAGCATTTTACCTAAAAATGCCTTGGATTACTACCAGAGCGGTTCGGGTGAAGAGTACGGCCTGAAGTTGAAACAGAGATGCCTTTCGGTGGTGAGTAGCGTGCGTCGTTGCGTTTCGCCACGTGCCTAGGGTAGCCATCTCGTCCAGTTTGACCCGGAGTCTCACACGGGTTTCACAAGTAATCTTCGGGACTCCGGGTTAATATAAAAATCTCGACTTATACGAACAATTAATAAATTGTATGCAATTTAGCAAATTTTTCTCATTTGTTAGCCGACCATCGGAAATTGAGAGAGAGCAAATTGAGAGCACACTCGGAAGTAGATTTTACCAAACAGATAATTAAAAATAAGCTAGTGAAATAAAAAAATACTTTTTTCGTTATTGTGATTATAATGTATAGCCAGATTACAATATATGCATAGTTGCTAAGTAACAACAATTTATTAATATAATATAAACAGTATAAAATCTGCATTCTTTCATAAATATAATTAACAGTATAATTTAAATATCTTCGGGTCATGAGCTTCCAGAAGGCGGCTACACTACGGCCTTTGCATTCACTCTCGAATCTCGTTCGTGTGTGCAGGCTCCGCATTCGGCCGCGCATGCTGCGGGATGTGTCCCAGCGGGACCTCTCAGTGACGGTGCTGGGCTCCAAAGTGGGCATGCCCATCGGGGTGGCGCCCACCGCCATGCAGAGGATGGCGCACGCTGACGGGGAATGCGCCAACGCGAGAGGTAGTGGTCAGCCTACAGCACGGCAAACAGTACATAGCACACCCGTGAATGACTGATTGATAATTCCAGATGCGTCATCGGCTAAGGTCATTAGTCCCGTAAGTGTAGTGTATGATTTTATCGCACTACAGGGGGGGGGCGGTGAAATTCCCAGCCGGCTGGCAAAATCCGACGCCGTCCTATTTCGTCTTATATATATGTAGCTTCATATATGTAGTTTCAGCAGTTCGGCTTATGCGTTAGCTAGGTATTTCCCACCAGCTTGGCACTGCCCCAGCCGGGAGAAGCTCTAAGCTCCCAACTGGTCTCCCGGAGAGTGTGGTAGTACATTGCATTCGCGTATAGACAAGTGTAAGTAAGGGGTGAGGAAAGATCAAGGAAGAGGAAGGAATGTGCTCGGCCCGTTTGTTAGGGTACTTCTCCGGCATTCACCTGGTGTTGATCGGAGAAAACACGGAAAATTACTGACCTGATCAGCCTTCCGCTAAAGTTCTTCTCCATACAGAGGCTGAATTCGACTCAGCTGTGATGAAAACCCTGGCATGGCCGGGACTCGATCCCTAGGACCTCCCGGCCAGAGGCACTGAAGAGACATCTCTTGTTGCCCTGAGCAACCTTCGCCGGTACATCCGTGACGGTCAGTCTGAATGACGTTCGTCATCGGCTAGTAATTAAAATTCCGCAATACAATTTATTAAAAATCTTAAGAAATTTGTGTTAAAACACATTTAATTTTATTGATAAATAACATTCAGAAATATGAAATGTGATAATCCCTACATACGGTGACAAATTAATTAAATAAATATTATTGATGTTAGTTGGTTTTTGTGACATTATAACTGGAAAGTAGCAAGTGATATCTCATCGGTTAGTAAGTTCAATGAATTTTATAAATCAGTATCTAGAGTAAATAAACGGCATCGTTTATGGATCTTATTCCGTGCTTGACGGCAGCAAGACTGACGGCTGCGAAGCTGATAATGGTTAGTACAGCATAAATACAGTAAGAGACCACACACATGCTATGGAAATTGGAGAGCAAAAACTAAAGTATCAGTTATCATATCACTATTGTCTGATTTAATTACAGTGACTTCTGACGTTTGATAAGAGATAATGCGAACCGAAAAAAATTCGACGTTCGTCCCTTTGCCACATCGGTCCGCGGACGAACCCACATGCGTATGTTATCGGCAGCCATCTGCCGATTCTCTTCTTTATTGCCGCTCGAAGCTTATCAAGGTTGCAGCTTATGTTTTATTGAATTTTATTTTACAATGACACAGTACAACGTTCAAACACGAAGTTCTCCAGTTGATAGACCGAGTAATTTTGTCATGAGCAAAGAGTGAAGGGAGTAACTTGTAGAAGCTTCTGTGACCTTGCCAGAATAGAAGAGTTATCTCATCTCTAGAGCAATTTTATCTGAAGTTTTTACGCAAGCACTTTGCCCTTCTTTGTAAACACTTCTGTGTATCACATAGAATAAATGACAGTTTCTTTCCTTTGTCTCCTTTTCTTGACTTCAATGTCCATTTTGAAACAGCGTTAATTCGCAAATCTGAAGAACGAGATCTTCTTTCACTCGCACGTTGCAAATTTTATTTAAGGGGAGCCGGAATAGCTTATCACACAAATATTAAGGAACATTTTATCAGAAACTAATTTACACACTTGAAATTTTATGTGAGGGTAGAATTCATATTTACAAGTATTTTAACAAAGCCGTTTTTAAAAACTATGTACTAGTTTTTTAAATATTATTTTTGTCTATTGTACCAGTTTTATTATTAAAAATACTAACATTTATAAGAATATTGTCTAAGGTATTTAACATTTCATTAATTCGCCCCGCAAAATTCCGTTTAAGTATATAAATTGATGTGTTACTTGCTCTGTTAAAATTTGAGCATCCTTCTGATAATAGTTTTTGAGAAAATGTTTCATAAAAATGAAAATTTTAAACTTATGGAAAATGGCTCTTAAAATGTTCAATGCATTCCTGGTCCAAATGATGGGCAAGTATAAACACAAACATGACAATATTTTGACGCTATTCAATCCCCACTTGTTATCAGAAACAGTGTGTCTAACACTGGAAAGCAAACTATTAACAATTTCTGACAACCAGAAAGAAACGTTCAAGTAACACCCACGATGTGTCAGAATGACCACGCCCACTTCCAAGCCACATAAACTAAAAAACACACAACTTGAAGATAACATATTAAAATTAAACTTGGCTTATTTAACACAGAAAACTATACATTAATGAATTATTGAAAAAAGTAAAAATTATATATTCATTTTTTTTGCCCATTGCGGGTACCCTCAAAACTCTTCAAAAATTTGCGATAAAAAATACTGTACCGACTTCACAGCGATACATGTTGTTTTGCTGCGAAGTCTGTTCGCACAGTATTATTTACCGCGCCGTTCTTACTGGAATATTTTTAGAATGATAATCGACATTTAATTCAATTTATGCTAAAAATATATTTAAGTCCTACGTTGAGAACACACTCTCCAAAGAAAATAGTGCTATGTATTCAATATTTCAAATTCCTCGGACAATAAAATTAAGCTCATCTCTATTTTGTTTGTCAGTTTCGTCCGCGGCATCTTCGATTGCAAAATGTTTTTAATACGTTTGTGCAGTATTTGCTGTTTCGATATTGCAAAGCAAGTTATTTACGGAAACGTGAAAGCTAACTTTATAAAATTGTATAGTTTTTATATCGCTTAAATCTCGCTTAATCGTAAAGTGAGGAACTTTAGAATTTACATCCTCAATTGTTTGGGGAAGAGG
This sequence comes from Acheta domesticus, assembly GCA_031308135.1. Taxonomy (NCBI): domain Eukaryota; kingdom Metazoa; phylum Arthropoda; class Insecta; order Orthoptera; family Gryllidae; genus Acheta; species Acheta domesticus. The sequence goes on from JAHLJT010002406.1 coordinate 131,521,198, forward strand.
GAAGAAACAATCTCATTTTGCTCACTGTTATGACAGTGGCGGAACATACCGAAGAAAATTCATATATTTCAGATAAAATAACGTAACATGCTATATTTCTTCATTAAAAAAACATTATAAAATAGTTCATCATTATAGAGGGGAATAAAGAAATTACATTTTTAATGCTTTTTGGCCGAGCTTAGAAATGGGTATTGTAATTTTGATCCTCAGAGAAAAAGTGCCTTGTTTTACTGCTAGATTATAGATTCTCCCTCACCTAATCCATGTTACTGTTTGACTGTCATAAATAAGTAAATAAAAATGTTCATACAAATAAATAATGGTTATATTTTATACTAGACTGCGGAAAAACGTTTATGTAAGAGAGGAAGATATTATCTGACAAGTGATAAAGGAGGTATTGACTTATCTTGCTCAAACTGATAAATAATTTTATCACCACGTGTAATATTTGATTTTTTAGTAAAATTAGAACCAATAATTATTGTTAGATGTCAGGTTTAATAGTAATATTAATAATAATAATAACAACAACAATAACAACAACATTCCTGCGCTGCCATTAAAAGCCCACTGGATACAGCAAAATGCAGAAAGGGTATATCTAAAAAAAATTGAACTTCCGTTTGTTATTTCCTTTTTAAATTGATAGTATATAGACCTACAAGCCACCAACCTACTACACAAACTACAGACAAATGATGTGCGTTTGGAGGTTGGAATATAGGATTTCTGTCACCTGAAGTTCGTAAAAGATGCAGAAAGGGGTTTTATAACATTATTTAGACCGTGCGTTGAAAAAAAGAGGAAGAGTGGATTGTGTAGTCCATTTAATTTATTCCACACTGTCTGGAGCTTTTCGTAGCTCAGTTGAGAGCCGGCTAGCACAGGAACCGGTTGAGATGCATTCTATATGTAAACAGGCTCTTTCAATACACACATTTAATAGAACAACTTGGATACACAAATACTTCGCCTGAAAGAAAAAAACACAAATAGACCTTTACTGTGAACACTATTGTCCCGTATGAAAAAGGACAAAGCGCCTTAGAACGCTATACATCAATACTGAAGCTAGAGCTGCTGTCCAATTCTCGAAGCACCGGGTTGCGATGAGAGATCCGTAGTCACAGCGGCGACATGCAGAATTTTTCACGCACCACTCTGGACAATAGAACAAACGCACGTGATTACAATGTACACGAGACACTCGTTAACTCCATTACTGTCCAGCTGCGTGTGGCGGAGAACAAGTCGCTCGTTGCTGTGAATGAAGTTAACTGTGATCACTAAGCCCGGGCAAACGGCAAGATGCAATGGTTCGTTTTTAAAACAAGTTTTAAACATAAGTTTTAAATCACAAATTCAATAGCGCTTACGAATTGTTGGAAACGTGCATATTAACGGTGTGACAAATCTTTTAAAAAATTACAGTGTACTTTCTGAAAAAACAAATGAATACCCCGCAATGAACTTAACGCCATATTAAAGAGTGCAATTAGTTCTATCCGTTAAAAAAGTTTGAAGACAAAATTTGGAACCATTTATGAGAATATGGCGTTTTAGCGTTTCTGAAAATGGAGAATTTTGAGCCACTTTCCACAGAAAACGGTTGCATTTTTGAGAAACTTTGCTTGACATTATTCAAAGCACATGTACTTATAAATACTCTATAATAATCCGAACAATGTAAATAATAACTACGCTCATGTAAATATTAACGACGTGAAAGACAAGTTTAAAAAAATTACATTTTTGCAATTTTTGAAAAAACAAAAGAATAGAGCAATATGCCGATAGTGTCATCTCATAGAGTATACATTAGGCACTATCCCTACCAATAGTTTAAAGAAAAAATTTGGAGCCGTTTTTGAGAAAATTTTGAAAATGTCCGGGGAGCTTCATGTAAATATTTAAGAAAGTTTTTCAAAATCTCAAAGCTTCGACTAGAGCCTGATAGACAGGGGTTTCTTCAAATCTGGAAAAACTCCTACGAGTTATTTAAGCGCCGTTCACAGACGGATGGATGGGCAGAGGGACGGACGGACAGATGGACAGACGGACGTTTTGTTTTCAATTGGTTTTTCGGTATCACAGACCACCAAAACAGGTATTCTGGCTGCACCTCGTGTTAGGAGATTTCTTTTCTTAATTTAGTAACTGGTTTTATCCACTTTTACTTTACCGTATACGTACGTATATACGGAGTATGAACTTAGGATAGGGAAAGCTATATAATGCTGCGGAAAATCTATTTCGAGATTTCAACGGAAATACACCTTTTAGGGTCCCCTGATACCGAAAAAGTGGTTCTTTTCAAAACGTCCGTCTCTCAGTCTGTGAACAATACTAGCGCCTAAACCATAAACCATTTCTTCCAAAATGAATGTTCCCTGGTCGATCTGGTTCCACTCCAGGCGCCGCGATTTTGAAAAACATTCTTCAAAATGTAGGCGGACATTACATGAAGCCACCCAGACAGTTTCAAAATTTTCTCAAAAACGGCTCAAATTTTTTCTTTAATTGTTCGGTAGGGGTTGTGCCTAATGTACTCTTATGAGATGACAGAAAGGCCAAATTGCTCTATTCTCTTCTTTTCTCAAAAATTACAAAAATGAAATTTTTTGACTTATCTCTCAGGTCGTTAATTTTGCATCACCGGCGATTTGTTCACATTATGACATTTACGAGGACTTTAATAATGTCCTGAGTGCTTTAAATAATGTCAAGTAAAGTTTCTTGAGAACTAAACAGTTTTCTGTGAAATCTAGCTCAAAATACCGAATTTTGAGAAACGCTCACGCGCCATTTACTCGTAAGTGGCTCCAAATTTTTTCTTGAAACTTTTCGAACGAACAGTGCAAATTGCACTCTTTAATATGACGTAAAGTTCATTTTGGGATATTTTTTGTTTTTTCAAAAATTATACAAATGTAATTTTTTTGAATGATCTCTCAATATATCTTTAATATGCACATTACCAGCAATTTATAAACGCTATTGTATTTGTGAGTTAATGTGCTTCAAATGACTTTAAAAGACGTTTTTTGAAAACTCAAATATATTCTGGGAAAAAGTGCTTCAAATTTCGCATTTTTAGTGGCGTTTGAACGCCATTTTCTTAAAAACGGCTATAAAGTTTTCAAAGAAAATTGCCATTTAGGACAATGTTTTACTGTTCTTTAATATTCTAACGGTTAATATTTCCGTTCTATTATTAGGAAACCGAAAAAATAAGAAAATGTCAAAAAAATGTAGTTTGGGAGGCGACAGATGGCAGTGAGAGATAAGTATGTAGCAATTCCGAATAGCTAGCCCAGACCCAAAGAAATAGAAAACTAATACGCGAAAGTCTGTGCCATTCTGAAACACCACTAGTTAGAAACTATTGTCTTATCAAATGTCATATTGTCGCAACACTTTTCTCAGTTAAGATACAAGTTATATAATTAATCCTTATCTTCTTGCAGTCCCTTTTTTGCAGTTTTTGGAGCATTTTCAGGAAACAAACTTCAATATAAACTCGTGGAAAGTGGTGCTAACAATTTGTTGTCACAAGCACAAAGACATTTTGAGTTTTTCCCCATCTCCGCTCTTCCGGATTTTTTCTACGTCTAGACGTTGCTGAATGAGATGATAAACTCTTAAAAAGTGTTGCTGTGCTGCAGATTGTAGGAGAGCAGCAATATTACGCCTTGTGCCTGAAGGCACATTTAGCATACACATGAGTAATGGCAGTTCTTCCCATTGTCACTGTCTACGCTGAGTGATAGCAGTTCTTCCCACTGTAGCCGAATACCAGAAAAAGTTCACCAAAATCAGCAGCCATCCCATTGGTTGAATTGGAGAGTTTGAATAAGCTTATAGTCAGCAAGATTTGTGTCCTTGGTCAGTAAGAAATTCGCAACCATTCATTGCTTATGATAAAACAATAACATCGGTAATTGTTTCACTTACAGCAGCAAAGAGCTACATGTGGGTAAAGAAACTGTGTTTCTCGAGTATCAAAAAGGACACATTTGCATGCTTGCAGAGAGCTCTCAATATTACTCAATATACTCAATAATACTCAATATTACTCAATATTACTCAATGTCCTCACAAACTACAATCTCGATCTTATAAGTTGGATCTAACGACAAAGCTGATTCATTATCGTGAGTGTCTGCATTTTCTTTCGCTTCAGGCACGTGCCGTTCCTGCTGATAAAAACTTTGTAATCCAGCACTGCTATTAACCGTCTTCAATTATTCTTTTTACAAGATAAATTTCTTTGAAAGCCTTATGTATCAATGTATCATGAAACAATATGTATGCAATTTTTATATACCTTTTTCATCGCTAAGCACTTCAGGATAACCGTAAAAACAACTATTGCTTGTATTTGATATTTCGACACATTTTCAAAATAATGGTCGCGGATAGACTCTTGAGTAAAAAACTGAGACAAAAACTCAGCAACGATGACATAGTGAACTTGGACACTGAATTGCTTGTTTGCTATTGAATTTACATTGAATTACTTGCTTGCTATTAGTTTGAATGTTTAAAGAGTGTTCAGATTTGCCAACAAGATTTTTGCCTCGAAACACATTTTCAGCTACAAATATGTAAAAATCACTATTTTTTTCAGTGTTTTCAGTCATCCAGTAATAAAATTTGTATGTAGCAGATGTCTACGAAAACTAGAGCCTTTGAAATTTACGCGTCGGTAAAGGTGAATTCCATCGTCTTTCAAAATATTGATTTTCTTTTTTACGTTATTAATTACCTCTTTTTCTTTTAGAAATTAAGATGTATAGTGACTTACAATGCGCCATATTCATTTCAATACAACTTATTAGACGCAAATTATATATGAGAGAGGGAGGTTAAGATAAGCTGGGAAAATTCTCTTATTTCCATTTGTTTTGCTTATGTCACCGAAGTTTTTGGTGCTCTCAGGTCTAATTAATTGAAGGAAAAACATTTAATGACATTAAATATTACATTAATATAGATAATTTTATCTTGAAAAAAGTCGTGATTTTTACACTTGTCTGCTTAAAAACGTGTTTCCAGGCAACATTTTTGTTGGAAAACCTGATGTTCGCATTCAGTCGACCCAAAAACGTATAGAAACCAAATTTCAAAACTACACCAAAAACTTTCATATTTTCTACTATTTGAGTGAACTAGTAGGTGTGCTTGTCGTTTTTCAGCCGCCGGCGCTGAGGGAGCCATTTTCACTCTGAGCACATTGTCGACTAGCAGCATCGAGGAGGTCGCGATGGCCGCCCCCGACACCGTCAAGTGGTTCCAGCTCTACATCTACAAAGACAGGTACTCCAGCACACCTGCCAAGAAAAATTACGCTGATTTTTGAAAGGTTATAAGAGCGCTAAAGAAATGCAGGAAAAAAATCCACAATAATTCAGAAGTTTTGGGTTAACACTCTCTTAATTTTTCGAGTGAAAAATTTCGCTCGAAAGACGATTGAGCTACTGTTTCACGCTTATTAGAGTGAAACAGCCATCGTTTCACTCATTTTAACTTGATACAAGTGATACGAACTACTCTTTCCGGTAGAGTGAAAAATCTCATTCTCTTCGACGAACGGAGAAACCCCCCACCAGTGCGATTGCTGCCTTAGTGGGCTCCGTCGGGACATTCCACTCGAATTCGAGTAACTGGAGAGAGGAGGGGGAACTTGGGCGCCATTCTGTTTGTTTCTATGGTTATCCGAGTCCACGTGCGTGTTTTGTTCTCTCTGCTCTCTCTCGTGTTTTCTGCGTTCGTTCGAGGTGTTGTTTTGTTGTTCGAGTTGTTGTGTTCGTCGTGTTGTAATTTGCAGAAGATAAACCCAAGACGATGAGTGCAAGCTTTCCGGAGGTAAGTAATATCTTATATACTATTTAATTCAGGCGTTCGAAACCACTACTTTAGCTTACAACTACAGGAAACAAATTCTTTTGCATTGGATAAATATTTCCACCTACAATCATTTTGCATCTACTGGCGCAAAAGACTTATGAGCAACAAAAAATCATTATATGACAAAAATCAGCATGCTATTTTATAGAAAAAATAATTCAGAGTTTTTGAACCCATAAGACTACAAGCACTGGTAATTTTTGTTTTCTTTCAGAATACCCTGAATGATCCTGTTGCCTTGCGCGTTTATTTAAAAAAGAGAGGCGTGAAGGAAATTTTTTCAGATTGATTGATTTGATCACAAATTGATCAGTAAGTTAACAAACCAACCACATATTAAATTACCAACCCATCAATTAAATGAGTATTCTGTTGAATATGTTTTTGAAATTTCTGTTGTACATCTTCCTGTGCTAAATGATATTGCTTTGCATCAACAGGCCTCCAACAAAGACTGCCGCAGATTTCATTTTTTCCATAGAAAAACTAGATATTCAAAAAGTTGAAGCTTCAATATTTTGCTTTGTTGCCTATGAATTTCAATGAAGGTCAAATATTAATGTTATGTTCATTTTAAAAATTTTCCAGATTCCCTCCATTAAAATTGTAGTGTGAAGCATAATTATATGCAATGGGAGGCTACAAGTGTTCGCAAGTTTTTTAATGGATGTTAAATACGCGCCATCTCTCCTAAATTTCTACAATTTTATGGAAAGTTGCGTTTATGAACTGGCACCCCCGAAAAGCTCTTCTGATAATCTGAATACTAGATTATGCAATTTAAAGAGAATTCATGTTTTGGCATGGATATTTTTGAGTAAGTGTAATAATATTTATCTTTAAGTGAGTATGAATGGCCTAAATTATTAACTCATATTTAAATTTTGCTTTCAGGTCAGATCCAGAAACGGCTGACACCAGTGTAAATATATTGTGATTTAAGGAATGTGCGAGGAGTGATTTTTGTGTGTTATTTTTTTGTTTTACTACTTTTCTTTAAATTGGGTTTGATTGGTAACCTGTAAGAGGAACACCTTTTTCCCATATTTAACAATAAAGGAATCACCTTTTTTAATTACCATCTGTGTTTCTTATAAATGAGTATATTACCCTTGCTGTTCCTTTGTATAAAGTCATGTCATAACTTATACTTTTTGATTATGCACCAGTTTACACAACATGTTTATTATAATAAACATGTTTATTATTAATATTTTTTATTATTACATGTATCACATGTATAAACTATAATGTAATACCAAAATGATTACTGTTGACAATTATGCGCTTAATCAAAAGTTATTATACGATATGACACGACTTTAAAAATTCCCTCACCATTGTTTTACCTGCTTCCTTTTGACACCAATTTAAATGGAAGTTTTTAGATATACAATTCCGCCAATTGGTGAAATAGTTATTTTTTAGTATGGAAATATACATTAATTTTAAGGCAGCATTTAAAGGTTTTGTGATACATAACACGAAAAAAAACTTAACCACACTTTCACAAAAAGAAACAGCAAATTTGCTGTTTCTTTTTGTAAGATCATGAAAGTGTGGTTAAGTTATTTTTCGTGTTATGTATCACAATTCCCAAATATTACATAAAACCTTTAAATGCTACCTGAAAATTAATGTATATTTCCATACTAAAAAAATACGTCATTTTGACAATTTAAATATGAGGTTAGATACCATTCCACTCGAAATGGATGCCCGATATACTCGATTTAGACGGAAAATTCAGTCTCTGGAGAGTGGCCGCTTTTCACTCTAATCGAGGGAACGCGTCGTCTACCGTCGAGTGAATCATTTCGCTCGAAGACGGTAGTGAAATCCACTCGTTTCGCGAAGTTCAATTCTAGGTCGAAGGGTGAGTGAAAATTCACTCTAATCGAGTTGAATTTCACTCGCAGAAATTAAGAGAGAGCATGCGATACAGAATCCGCCACCTCTCTCTCTCTCACTCATGCACACAAACTCACTCTCTCTCTCTCTCTCTATATATATAATATATATATATATATATATATATATATATAATTTTCTCCTGTATTATTTCAGTAGTATACCTTTGCGTTGCGGCTCTTACACGCAACCATTGTTTATAAATGAGGTCTCTAAAGAAAGAGAATTTCACGGAGACGTGACGAATTGCACTTTGACATTAAAAATATGAAGGATTTGTTTAAAAAACGCATCTAAATTTTCAAGTCCAATGCAACCAGCAACACTTGCCAAAGTTTTCGTCAAATTACTCCTAAACCAAGCTTTTTAGGGCTTTAAAAGCTAAAATTTTTAGGCCGAAGCCCTCAAAGAAACGTTTTTCACTCCATAATATATAAAAAGAGACATTCCTCGACAATCAATTTAATTTTCGTTTCCGCGCTTCAATACTATCAAGGCCACCTCAGTATTTCAGCCCTTGATGCTGGTAGCCATTTTTGTGACGACACGCTTGGAAGGCTTAGATTCCTCAATCTTATATTTACGCTTTCTGTATACACCGTGGTTTGTGCAGTCTGATTAGGTTTATTTGCATAATCATTAATTCAAGATTTGCTCTCCAGCAACAACTAGAAGTACTATTACAGTTGCTTGATACCTATGAAGATTGTTTCTTATGTGTGTAGTGAAACCATTCAATTAACGTTTTGCCATGGTCTGTAAGTGATGTATACTCAATTGTAGAGGGATGTGGGTGAACAGTGAAGAGTGAAGACTGTTTGTGTTTTACCTGCACCAATATTTTCGTTATCATTCGATGAAAGTTTCAAGTGAACGGGTTCAGACACGTAACTTTCTGAAAAGTAAAAAGCTAATATTTTTGTGACTATCACGAAAAGCTAAAACCTAACTGACAAAGAATATTGAATAATTACTTCAAATGCCTTTTAAGAAGTATTAGGAATTGTTCCAAGAAAATTCTCCATGATATTGAATAAATATTTATTGAAAATTTCTTTTACACATCAATTACATTGTTCTTTAATTGTATTTGTTATTGTGTTAGTACATTGCAAGTTACTTTTATAGATTTTTGAACAATTAAACACGTTTCGTTCACTACTTTCCTGTCAGTACTTGCCCGTTCCTCTATTTTAGTACAACTTTACTTGGCTTTCTCAAGAGTAAAAACGTTTTCAATTATTTTTGTGACTATCAAGGAAAGCGAAAAGCTAACTCTCAAGGAAGATTGAATAATTTCTTCAAATGTTTTCTTCAAATGAATTGTTCCAAAAATATTTCTCTATAATGTTGAATAAACTTTTATTGAAAATTTGTTTCCAACATCAAGTGCATCAATTGCATTGTTATTTTGTTTGATATTCTGTAAGTACATTAGTAGTTCCTCTCCTTCCCTCTCCTTAGAGGATAGACAAATGGATAGGGAAAAGGTGGGGTTCAACATGCGAGAGTTCTCGCAAGGGTACGCTAGTATATATATATATATATATATATATATATATATATATATATTTATATATATATATACACACACACACTTTGTGACGTAACTTCGCCACATTATTAATGTTTTTGTTTAATTAACCAGAAGGTGCAGAGATCTTGGTAGGAAGAGACGTTGGTGAAATGGTCGTATGCGAATAAAATAGATGACCAGGTTCTGATAAAATGAGGATTTATTCAATCCCTTAATAGAACAGAAATAAATGACAGTTTCATATTCACTGAATAAATTATTGTCGACTACCTTTCGAAATCTTATTGTAAGAAGCTGATTACTTTTGCTCCTAAATGGGATCCTATGTATGACGTTATTATGGAAAATTTGGAGCCGTTTTTGAGAAAATTTCAAAAATGTCCGGGAGTGTTCATGTAAAGTACCCCCCCAATTTTGAAGGAATATCCATTTTGGAAGAAATCGCACGTATGGTTTAGGCGCTAGTGTTGTTCACAGACTGATGGACGGACAGACGGACGGACGGACGTTTAAAAAACCACTTTTTCGGTATCAGGGGATCTCCAAACGAGTATTTCCGTTAAAATCTCGAAATCGATTTTCCGCAGCATTGCATAAGTTTCCCAATATTACATATATTACTCCTTGGCTATATCCTTAAGAAGAAAAAATCTTGTAGCATGTGCTGCAGGATTGCAGTGATGCTGCAAGATCAAGAACACATGTTTTATGGGTCATTGATACCAAAAAGTCGATTGACGACAAAACGTCTGTCCATCTTACTGTCCGTCTGTGTGTGAACAACGCTAGCGACTAAACCGTTCAGCCGCTTTTCTCCAAAATTGATTCTCCTCAATCGATCTAGTTGATGTCGCGGCCCGCTGAATTTGAAACCGATATATTAATTTTCGGGAGTACTTCACATGAAGCCCCTGCGACATTTTCAAATTTTCAAAAAAAAAAATGGCCCATCGATTTTGATTAGATTATGTTGTTGGCTAGTCCAAAGAGTGCTTAAGAAAATGGTCCAGCTCTGATGTTGGTTAAAAATTCTGATTTTTCGAAAATAGAAAAAATTCAAAATTGTTTCGTCGTCTTTCTACAACAACAATTATGAAGATACATTTAAAAAAATGTGATCATAAAAAATAGATCTTAAATTAAGATCATTTTCAAGTTTTCAAAAACAAGCATATTTTTTGCGAAATTTTGGGTCAAACATAGGCAATTTGCATTTTCTTTACGCCATTTTACTTCCCCGTATACGTACAGAATATATATATATATATATATATATATATATAGATAGATAGATAGATAGATAGATAGATATAGGGAAAAGTACGGAGTAGTATAGGGAAAGTTGTGTAATGCTGCGCGAAAAGACAGCGGATTTTCGACCGAAAAAAATCATTGCCGGGTCCTGATAACGAGCTAGTGGTACTACAGAATGGCACAGACCTTCCCGTATTAGTTTTGGGTCTGCGCTAGCTATTCGAAATTGCCACATACTCTTGCCAGCTGCCATCTATCGCCGCCTAATTTACATTTTTTTTGAGAGAAAATTTTTAAGATTTCAAAATACTTCTTTTGAAGTTATTTGAAGCACTTGCACTCACCAATATAATAATCTTAACAATTTGCTGGTAATGTGCATATTAAAGAGGGTATTATAAAGTAGCAGACGAAAAGACAAAGGTATATGTAGGAATTGTACTGGTTTGGATTTCTAATCTCATTTCGTTTGGTAATTTTTATTGGTAATCACGTTTTCAAGAACAGTCTCTGATGAAGGTAGCAGAGTGTTAAAGTTTCGCACCCCAGCCCTCATAAAACCATTGGTATTCCTCGTCAAAAGTAGTGGCAACTGTTATAGGACTCTATATCGTGATTCTGTTGTTTGAAGATCAAAAGTTGGCAGGAGAGGGGGACACTGTCATCCAATGGGGAGCTTCAATACCGAAAATGTAAGTCGCAACTCCTTTCAATTGGATGACAGTATCTCTCTCTTCTTCCAGCTCGTGACCTTGATGGGACACTACATTTAAATCGGAGTATAAGTCAGCTCCCACCGCAATAAAATCAATCAAGATAAGTAGCAGAACATATTAATCCCACACTACATAAATTTATTTGATCTGTGTGTACTACCAGTGCATGTTTCGAGGACGAACATAATTTATCATGCCCACAAAAGCAAATGTTTCGAGAGTGGGGCGGTTACACTCTGATTAAAATAGGAAATCCTTTGAAGGTCACGAAATGGCAGGGGAGGAAGACATTGTCATCGAATCTTGAGATTCGTTACGATTCAAGCTCCCGATTGGATGACAGTGTCCCTTCTCTTTTTTCAGCTAGGGATCTTGAAAGGACTTAGTGATTTAATCTAAGTATAGCAGGCTCGCTCTGCCCGTCAACGTCCCGACCGCCGCGCCCTAGGCATTAGGTGCATGCGATACAGTGGGGGATATTGGGGGTTGGTAGGAGGCAGCGTGTTGCTTGTTGTGTTTCATAGGGCAAAGTTCCCTGGACGTGTTTGTATCACGTCCGGGGGCAAGCCGCTGGGCAAGCCGACGATAATAAGCATATTATCTACGCTAGAAACTTCAATCCTTTATTTGATTTGGAAAACAAACCTTTCTTTTGCTGCCAATATTAAAAACTCTTTTTGTGAGCACAATTGTATTTTCTGTTATCAACGTAAAAGTTGCCTTAGACAAGGATTTAAAAATAGTTTCCTTGCAATTTTATCGTACATTACTTGCGATAACTTGTCCTCGTTTGAGAAATATTGTGAAGACACAAAATGTCTGAGATTGTTTCCGACATACATGCCACCCTTCCTATTTGACAACCCACCGACTGTCACTCCTTCAAGTTAAACTTCTATTTTTTTACTTTAGGAAAGTGACTATGGATCTGGTTCAGAGAGCCGAAAAGGCCGGCTTCAAGGCCATCGTCCTGACAGTCGATGCTCCTGTGTTCGGCATTCGGTTGGCGGATCTGCGCAACAAATTCGTGCTGCCGTCGCACCTGCGGTAAGGCCCTCCACTCCTTTCACGTAGAAGCTCAGTTATGAATGCCTTCGAAATAATATTCTTTAAAATTGACAGGTTGGCCAATTTCGACGGTCATTTATCGACCAATGTAAATGACACTACCTCTGGATCAAGCATCAACGATTATGTTGCGAATCTCTTCGATCAATCGGTGACATGGGAAGATGTCAAGTGGTTGAAAAGGTAACATCGCTGGTAAAAGTGGTTTTCTTCAGTAAGTTATGTAAGTAATTAAATTTACATTTCTCTCCGTAGATCTACAAACCTGCCTATCGTTCTGAAAGGGATATTGACGGAAGAGGATGCCAAGATTGCGGCCGATTTGGGCGTTCAGGGTATCCAAGTGTCCAATCATGGAGCTCGGCAGATTGACGGCACGCCAGCGCCGGTAAAAGAACGACAGATTTATTAAATAGATCAACAACAATGCAACTTGTGGACTACAACAGCAAAACTGCTGCTGACAAAACCACACAAAACGGTTTTTCAAAATGAATACCCTCACTGCGCACAACAAATAAAACACTCTTGAATAACACCACAGTAAATTTAATATTTTAAGAAAAATAGTCTTAACAAATGTTGCAAAATCATAGTATGGTGAATATATACACTCATCGTGATAAACAAGGAAGGCTGCACCCAAAAGGACAAGGCGGATTGCGATAATTGTTGACAGGTAGGTAGAGGGTACCACACATACGAAATGATTACACTTTCATGTTTGTAGGACCAACATTTATTGCGCTACACGGCTACAAACGGTGCATGTTAGTATGGCGTGGGGCCGCCATGTTGGCGAACACACGTGTCCAGACATCGTAGCGGAGTAGAGTAGTTGTACAGGTCTGTAGTGAAGTTATACAGGTCTCAAATGCAGTGTGCTGTGTTAGTCCATTCTATGCAGCTTGCACCTGAGCGCGTAGTTATTGTAGATTGGTGGGTAGGGTTGGGGGTCCTGATCGCACGCTCCATAGCACGCCAAACATTCTCGATCGGGGAAAGATGCCTGGCGATGCGGCTGGCCATAGAAGCAATCCACGGCTGCAAAGCATGCTCGGGAGATGACTGCGGTATGTAGACGCGCGTTACCCTGTTGAAGTAGGGCATGGGTGTGGGCGTTCGCGAATGGTAGAGCCACCGGTTGTAGTATCTCCTAATCGTACCGTGCAGCTGTTACGGTGCCGCCGTGGAACACTAACAGTGAACGGGCACGACATCGCGCCCCATACCATCACAACAGGCTGGCGGGACGTGCATGGGATACCACAAACCGCTCGTCGTGGCGCTACCCACTGCGCCTCCAGACACGGACCCGGTGGTCGTCGCCATGAAGGTGGAAGCGGGACTCGTCCCTGAAGATGACCCGCTGCCAGTCCGCATGGACCCAGGTCCATCATTGTTGGCACAAGGCGAGTGTGTAGCGACGATGCTGGGGTTTAAGTGGCAGGCCTCGTAAAGGACGGCGTTCGGCGAGCCTTGCGTTGTGCAACCGCCTGCCGATGGTATTGGCACTTAAAAGGATGTGATAGTGCAGGCTGCACAGCCCGCTGAATAGCACCAATCGTTGCCGTTTGATCTGTTCGAGTGTGGCGGAGAATCCGTCGGTCTTTCCTCCTCGTGGTGCGTGGCGGACGTCCAGATCATGCATGTCGTGTGTGCGTGCCTTCCTCAACCCATTGCCGCCAACAGCGGGAGATGGTGGTGTCCTTACGACCGTTGTGGCTTACAATACGGCGACAGGACCAACCAGCGTCGTAACCCGCAACCAACGCAACCAGCAACCCTCTTGAACGCGTCTAACTGGACAACTGGCTGTCGAACGCGTCGCCTAAGCATAGCCCACGTAGAGGTGATGCTTTGGCTACGCCACCCGATGTTGCAATGGCCAGCGCGGCCGTTTGAGGCTCTCTGTTCTCGGCCGGTGGACGCGACGTCACGCCTCAACTCCCCCCACCAGTGTGCGGCTGACCGTGAAAACGAAATCATTGGCTTAGCGATTGGTGTGCAAAATACCCACCGAGTTTACAGAGGATCAGTAGGGTCCCGGGGTGTAGCTTCTTTTATGACGATGAGCATCTGTGTGTGTGTGTGTGTGTGTGTATATATATATATATATATATATATATATATATATATATATATATATATAGAGAGAGAGAGAGAGAGAGAGAGAGAGAGAGAGAGAGAGAGAGAGAGAGATACACACACATACAGGTAAGAGTTATTTAGATGACAAGAATATAAAAAAGTTGCTGTTTTATATCACAAAACGCGAATAGCAAATATTTAACGGCGGGCAGTCTCTTTCTTGGTGCCCAGTTGTCACTTGATGTCAGCTGCATTGTAAGCAATGACGCTTACAATATCGCTTACAAAATCGAACTGTTTCATTGTTTTTGAATTTTTCCCGATGTCCTGGATAGATAACATCACAGACACCTCTCATGAGACAGGAGGCTGAAATTTTATCGCAATTTCTGTGCGCGTTGAAAATTATAAATATAAACGCTGTAAACAAAAACTCTACTTTGCGCTCTTATATTATGTTAAATGTTACACAGATTAATTTCATGTATATTAATTATATAATTAATATATGCGGATAATTATCCGCAACTAATTGATAAATTACATTTTTAACTGTTCGTATATTCGTGGTCGACCATAGTTGAAGGACTCCTCTGAATTATGAAAGCTACCTCCTAATCTATTTTTGTGATTCTAGGTCTTTGAGAATTTTTAGGGTCTAATATTCTTCGCTCATCGTCGTTTTCGATATAAATTATTTCGTTAACAAAATTAGCTGGTCAAATTTGTATATTTCTTGTTTTGCAAATTTTTCAATGAATCTCATTTAATATTTGGAAGAATATCATAGAAGAAAGATCTTAGTAATAGCTTTTTTATTATATCTGTTGAATGTAGAATCTCCACTGCACGAATTGATTCTTCTACACAGATTTTTTTGTATGAAAATACTTTTATCATGACATCGCCCATTTTAGAAGACAAGGAAAATTTTGGAACCTAACTGCTCACTTTTTTCAGAGTGCAACGAAGCAGATTTATAACTGAGTCAGAGGTTTGTCCGCCGATGGGTGTGGTTGAGAGTTTTGTTGTTTTTTTAACTCGTAGAAAGAGAGGATTTCCCCATATGGTGAGGTCTATCGACTGATATGCTTCAATGAAGAAACGAAGTAAAATGCGAATTGCTCGAAAGTAGGGAAAAGGTAAAGAGGAAAGTTTACCTCTTTAGGCATTGAAGACAAATTCTACGACTAACATTTTAGTGATCGTAAAAGAACATAATTCAACAAATATAGAGAACTAATTCTACGAATTAATAGGGGATGCAAATACGAGTAGAAATGAAGTAATGACAGAAAATTGTTTGCAATATGATACGATTTCTTAATTAATTTTTGTAGATCTTTTAATGGGACAGTTTTACCTATAATGCACTTTGATGCCTCGAATATGAAAGAGTAGAAAAAATGTTGAATTATTATATTTATCAATTCATCGAGGTTTCTATTATTGACATGCTTGTATGTAGTGAAACAGAATTATTAATCAGTCATTAACTCAATACGGACGAATCAAAGGATGCTTTGAGGAACTGGAAGTAATTACAACCTTGTAAATTCTGTAAATATTACAAAGTATTTCCGTGCAGCTACAAAAGCGGTCAGCAGTGGTACACTGCGCACTGGCACAACAGCTCCTGACGCGACCAAGGCCTACCAGCAGCGTCCCAGCCTCGCGGCGATGGGCTAAGGGGTACGTGTGGAAAGCATATACTAAACATACCTGCGCCGCGCCGTATTCTGGTCATCTCAACGTGAGAAGTGAGCTTTCCCATCCTCACCCAGCAACAGATACTGGGACATAGCATGAAAAACGCACACTATAATCTACCCCGACCCTGAATCGAACCCGGGAGCGCGTCATGCACAGCAAGCACGGTGACCAGTGAGTTACCCGTGGGTATGGTACATATCACACAAACCTGAAATTTTCGACCATAAAATAATCAATTAACCCTCGGATGCAAACGTGGGGACAATCTGATCCCAGCATGTATTTCTCTGGTTGTGTCTTCTACAATTTTTTTCTCCGAGATTTGAGATTTCGTGAAATATTTTATTACAGTCTTATTTATTGTAAGAAGTAAGATTTTTTAACTTTCACTATTTTTAAATGCTGATTTGAAGCCTTGGTTTTTAAATAAAGAAGGCGGTTGCAATCGTGGGGACACTCTTACCTTATCTATTTATTCTATTACGGATATGTAATTGTTTTTGTAGTTCGTATTTCTTCCCTTTTGTGAGGGTGAAATGTAGTATTACTGCAAAATGATTTGTATATCATATTATGATTTTTGTTTGGTATGCGAACAGCATTGTTTGAATTTGTACGCTTAGGCGTTTGAGTTTCTTTCACGTCGCATTGTTGGTTGGATTTGTGTTGCACTGTCACAGCGTCAACAATGGCGTGGAAACCACTTAGCGAACAGGAAATAGAAAATGTCTTCATGAATACGGCTCTATTGCAAATAAAAGTGAAGTATCAGTGATAATCTCCACGAACCTCGTGATGACGCAAGATTTTCCGAATCGCTTGAAAGTTCTAGTGAGGAAGGGAAAACTGATTCTGATGAAGAAGGGAATCGCAAAGCAGCAGAAGTAATAGATAAGAGTGGTCGTTCGTGGTCCCTCCCTCCTCCTCCTTGTCAGACACAATATCTTGCATACGTCGAGTGGACCGGCTTCCGGCATTATATCCCTAACAAATAATTTGCAAACCTACTTAAATTTGCACAATTATAATAGAATAAATGTTTTGTATGTTTTATATTAATACAATAAGTTTCAATTAACTTAATAAATTAATTTACTTCAGAATCAACTTATATTGATGATTGTGCTCACTTAATTTGGGATACTTTTTTAAAATCTCTAAAAAAATGTATTTCTAAACGTCAATAAATGTCATTAAAGAATGATTTCCTATTGTGAAAACCATTAAAGATTACATTCCAGAAAAATA
This sequence comes from Acheta domesticus, assembly GCA_031308135.1. Classification (NCBI taxonomy): domain Eukaryota; kingdom Metazoa; phylum Arthropoda; class Insecta; order Orthoptera; family Gryllidae; genus Acheta; species Acheta domesticus. Next base: position 131,538,652 of record JAHLJT010002406.1, read on the forward strand.
TTCTGAGAAAGAAACCCATAACCGTAATTTTTAAGGCTGTGGTCAATCTCCATCTACCTTTGTAAAGGAGTAGGCAAATTCACGAATGCATCCGAGAGTTTAGCACTTGCCGACAGACATCTACTGAATTGATAATCACCTCACCATCGCATAGTAAACATTCTTGACAATAGTCAAAAAACAATAAGATGGAACCCACTAATTCATCTAGATTGAGTAAATGAGCGTGTTTACTTAAAATACACTGCAAGTATTAGTTGCAAATTTTCTTGGAAATACAATCTCTGACTTGCCGAGAAGGATTTCCGTTGGGCGGCTTCTCCACACAACCTTCTAAATTTGTGGGCTAATTTGCCTTGTGCTTCGTAATTTATTCAAATTGCAGTTATTTGGAATTTTAGGAGGAGCTGACTCTTCGTCTTTCTATGGTTGCCAATTCACGTGCTGAGGAGGAGGCCGAAGGGAGACTGCCGAAACGTCAGCAGCAGTTTCCTTGCTGCGGAGCCAGACGGACAGCTGAGAAAACAACGAACGAGGCTTGTTTTTCCAACTTCGAGAGGCCACATGTTCCCTCTTATCTCGCGTGTAGTCTTCAAGAAATTGTTGAGAATTTGTACTAAATGTAAGATCAATTCATTAACACTTGCATATCGAGCCTAAGTAATCATGCAGGACACTTAAGTGAGTGGAAGGGATTGGTTGTGAAATTATGAAAAATACTAGGGCTTGAGTTCTCCGGTGTTACTTTATAACTTCAAATCGCATTTCTTGTTAGTGGTTAGAGATGGACCATTCGAAAGAAAACCGTATATTTGGAAAATTATTGGAAATCTGAAATACACATTTTTGTTACTTCATTTTTGGATCTCAATTTTCATTTCTTGACATCTTTAGAAGTTTATCTACGAAATTTTCACCTATCTTTTTTTCTTTGCGAACTCCTTAAAAAATATTGACCCCTGCCTATAACTAACTTTATTCATCCAAACGAATAAAATTTAATAGTAATAGACTTCAAATATTTTACTAAGTATCAAAAAACACGTTTTATTAACTAATTAAGGAACCATTTAAAAATAAGAGTGTTGCAATAAGTGGCGTGTGCGTTTACAAATTAATCTAAATTATATGCTTTTTGGTTCTAGTGAGAATGGCACAGACTTTCCCGTATTAGTTTTCTATTTCCTTTGGTCTCGGCTTGCTATTTGGACTTGCCACATACTCTTGCCAGCTGACATCCATCACCGCCCAAAGTATATTTTTTGACATTTTTGTAATTTTTCGGTTTCATAATAGTAGAACGAAAATATTATTTCAGGATATTAAAGAACAGTAAAATCTTGTCCTAAATGGCAATTTTGTTTGAAAAGTTTTGTGTTTTTTTAGACAATGGCGTTTAAGCGCTACTGTAAATTCGAATTTTGAAGCACTTTTTCACAGAAAATGTTTTCGAAAGAGACAGAAAATGTTTTCGAGTTTTCGAAAGACGTCATTAGAAGTCATTTAAAGCACCTTAATTCACAAATTTATTACTGTTTACAAATTGCTGGAAAAGTGCTAAGATTAACTGAGAGATCTTAATTACAATTGTGCAATTTTTTAAAAAAACAAAAGTAAATGATCATAACATCACATTAAAGAGTATAATTAGCACTACCGTTCGAAAAGCTTCAAGAAAAAATTGGAGCCATTTATGAGAAAGTGGCGTTTCTGAAAACGCGGAATTTTGAGCTAGTTTTCATAGAAATCTGTTGAGTTTTCGAGAAACTTTATATGAAATTATTTAAAGCACATCTACTCATAAATATAATAATGTAAACAATTCGCAGCTAATGTAAATATTAATGACGTGAGAAGCTAGTAAAAAATACATTTTTGTAATTTTTGAAAAAACAAAGAGTTAGAGCAAACTGATGCTTATGTCATCTTTTAAAGTACATTTAGCACTATCCCTACCAAACGTTTAAAGAAAATATTTGGAGCCATTTTTGAGAAAATTTTGAAAATGTCCGGTAGGCTTCACGAAATGTACCCCCAAAATTAATAAATGGTTTTCAAAATCGCAGAGCGACTCAGGCCGTAGCGACAAGGGTTTATTCAGTTTGGAAAAAGTCGCAAGCATAGGTTAGTTGCTAATGTTTTTCACATACACCAGACAGACGGATGGATATTTTGAGGAAATTAAAACAAACATTTTTTCGGTGTCAGGTGTATTTTCGTTGAAATTTCAAAGTAGATTTTCCGCAGCATTACATAACTTTCCCTATACTACGTATTACTCCGTATATACTTATCCATACGGGAAAGTAAAAATGTATATATAGACGTATCGGCTCTCCTAAATGATTTCGTCTTTGTAAGATGAATCTTCTAATTAGAAATTTTTAATTATGGATTAATCTTCTAATTAAAGGTTTTTAATTATGGATTAATCTTGGCATTGATATTGTATAATTACAGGTGTTTATTAATACTCTAAATTCAGGGGTTTTGTCGTGTTTGCGGAACTAGTATATAGAATATTATTTGTAGAAAATAATATTCACATTTTCAAATGTGATGGCGTGCGCGCGGAATCAGTACAATGGAGAACCCTCGTGTCTTCCGCCGTCTAATGTGAGCGATGTGCTCAGATCTGACAACGCGTTCATTAGAATTCAAAGGCCGATTGAAGCAAACATCAAAGCTCGGACATTTAGCAAAGTTTATGCTGGCCAGTGAAAACCGCGAAACAAACAAAGTTCGGATTCGAACGTGGACCCACGGACCCCCTCCCATGCGCATGAGTGAGGTGGCCCCGGCGCCCAATCGCGACTCGTGACCGTTGCTGGCGCTGGCTGGTGACGCCCGCTTAAACCTTGGCCGTGGTGCAGGGCTGGCGTCGTTTAGGTAAAGGTAAAGTTATCCCCTGTGCATTGCACACAAGCCGATGTGGCCCTAAGGGGAGGTGATGGTAAGGCTTCACCTTTTCGTCGTCGTCGGCAAAAGGAGGAGGTTGTGTGGCGAGCACAACTCTCCGGCCGCCTTTACCCCGAAGAAAGATCGTGGTACCCACTTGGAAAGGAGGCTGAATCGACCCCAGCGCCGCTCTGAAGGGAAAGCACCAGAGAAAAATCCCTCCCTACGAGTCGAATCTGGGTCCTTCAGGTCAGGAAGCCAGTGCCCTTCCACTGAGCCACCGCGTCTCCTGGCGTCGTCTAACCGCCCGCATATCTAACCGCTAACGACACGGCTCTCCCTTGGCTCCGCGAAGTAGACAATAGGGCGGTGTGCATCGCCGTCGCGTGCCGAGTCGACGCCAAAAGTGCGCAATTCCTGGTCGCTCTGCTCTCAAGCTTTTAACACATGCCTTCCCGCTGCTGAACGGCCTTTTTTAAAGAAAATTAATCACAGATAGCATTTAACCCAGTAATTACTATATATATATATATATATATATATATATAGTGCTTGATTTATAAAAATTTAGGTACCGGACCGCCGTTCCGTCGCGTTCCGCCAGAAATCAAGCTCTGTATATTAAGACCAACCGTCGGAGTGGGGGATAATATCCACCTTACCATAAATCTACTCAGTCGGTTTACAAAAAGTGATAGTTGATCATATGAAAATTTCATTTTATGTGGGACTCAGGGAAATGGATTCTCTGCACTTCAGGTTCACCAATGTCATTCAGATTAAACGAATTTTCTTTTTAAAAAAATATATATTACAATTTCAATAAACTCCTCCTCTAGAAGTACATACAAAAACACACACAAATTGAAACCTTTCTTGTAAAGGAACACATAAATTCATTAATTTAATTTTCAATTACTGTAGTATACAAATCTAATGTATTGCACCTCTTTAGTTACAATGATTAAATTAATTAAAAAATTCTTTTAACTTCAACCATTGAAGATAATTCCTGTCTTTGAAATTTGAATATTAATTACAAAGTAAGCAACATACTGGTGGATAACCTTTAAATAAGAAAACCTTTCATGAATCTTCAATTTCTTTAGTATCATTTACAGTTACCATTTAACATTAATTTCTTTGAGCGAAGTGTTTTACTCAATATAAGACCTTATTATATTTCCACTTTGGTGAGTCAACAATATTGATTTACTATAAATTTCAATAACTTAACACAGTTTCGTCAAGGAAGATTGATTCACATCCCTGAATAATTCCGGAAATGGTAATCAATGCTATGTCCTACTCGACTTTCTTGACAACGTTAACGTGTCTTGGAAAGAGAGAGTTCAAATATTGAAGTTCTTACTGCGATACTCTTACTTGAACACAACCACAGCACGAAGAGAAGTCCATGTTTGAAAATCACGCTGCAGTACATTGATACCCTCGCGTCTGCTCCGTAACTTCCACCTCGTTTTGATGTCGGTCCCTGCTCAAGAAAATGCGCTCTACTGCTTTGCGTTTGCTCTCGAACCAAATATTTTCTTATAGTATTCTCTCAATTATATCGTAGATAAGGAAATAAGAGAAACTAATGTAATAAGAAAATATGTTTAAAAAATTAAAGAAAGAGAAGATCCCAGTATGAGTTCACTATTGCATTATAAGCACATGCTCTTACTTTCAAATTATTTCGAGAAATTCACTTTATGACTATTTTAAATGAATTCTTCACATTCATAATGAAATAATTCAGTGAAATAATTACTGTAGTAGATGCAGCGCGGTGGGAAGTTCCGTGCTGCGAATGCAACTTCATACAGGATCAGCACGGGTTTCAGGGGATTGTTTCTTTAGAGGCAAATGAAAGGCAATGCACTTGTGAATGAATTTAAGTTTAATTCTTGAAAATAGATAGTTAAACGAATACGTAATTTAGCAGTAAGTCGGAGGACCAATGAATGTTTATACAGTTTAAGTTTCTTCTTTCTTGAAGTTCACATTTACTCACAGATTGATGATAGTGTACAGCAAATACCAACCCAGGTCAGATGGCTAAGTGTGTATGCCGTCAGCTGAGATTGGCTGCAAAATGATACGGCTGGCGGCCTGGATTGCGCCACGGGCGGACTGCAGCGGCCCGGTACTCGGACTGACTGGAGCGGCCCGTTAGTGTAGATTTGGCCACGTGAAGACTGATTCACAGGTGGCCCAAATGTAGATCGCGGCCTGTTGGCCGCGCTGATTGATTGCCAGAGCCTTGATAGCCAAACCAAGAACAGCCGACTCGTTCGCAGGCTGTCTGGCGACTGGAGCGAGCATTGGCACTCGTCCGGTATATTGACAAATGTGTCAATGATAGTTGTTGTCTCGTAGAAGTAGACTGTAAGTTTGACCGTGATAATTGTCTCTAGTAGTTTCGAAGTGACTGTATAAGTTTCAGTAGTAGCGTAGAAGCAACTGATTGAAGTGATTGATTGAAACATTCGACTGAGAGTTTGACTGAAAAGTTTGTAGTAGTTGCGTAAAAATGACTGTTAGTAGTTGACTGAAGAAGTGACTGAGTAGTCTGACTGAAAAAGTTGTAGTAGTGACTGGTTAGAAGCGCGTGGGAGCGAAGTTGCAGTATTTATTGAAGCGTGTGTATCTGAGTGCAGAGAGGGAGGAGTCACGTGACATTTGCAGCTAGCCTATGGCATGCGGTGAGACGCAGAGTGCCGCGAGAGTTGCTCGCTATTTGCTGTTATTGTCTGAAGTGTGTCACGTGACTTTGGCGCGGCACTTGCGGTGCCCGCGATGGCTGCATCTCATTAGCAATGTTTGGGATGTTTCTCACGGGAACCGCGGTACGCCGGTTGAGAGACGGGGGCGGCCGCGCGGGCGCGGCTGCCTTGCAGATGTGTCCGTTGTCAGCGAAAAGCTAACGCCAGTATTGGTGCGGGAGGAACGTAGCGATATCTATGAATGTTTGTAAACACATCTGGCCGCCGAACGATGAGTAGAGGGTAGGTAGACGGTTAGTGGCGTGAGGAACCGGCCGCGCGCCGACGGAGGCTAAGTCCTGGGTAAATGACCTGTCGCCCCTCCCCTGGTCTACAGTACAATGGGTCGCGGCGGTTCGGCTCTCGCGGCAAAGAGGACTCAACGAGAAATGTTTTATTGCCTAAACATCTGTGTTTCACTTTTATATTTTTGTATGGACGTGCTAGACTGCCGTGAGAGTCTTTGAGGGTGGGGCAGCCGAAGAATGCTGGCCGCGCGGGTGAAAGACAATTTGGGGCTGCGCCCTGCTAGCGAATTTCCTCGTGAATGTTCGCGAGATTGAACAATTACATCTTCTTTGTTTCTTTGAAGAGTTTTATCTCGCTTCTGAAAGTACTCAGCACAGGCGGCACTGTTCATTATTACCATTACACCACACTGCTCCATATTACTTTACCGGTCGCTGGCCATTTCCGCAAGAACGAGATTTCCGGATGGCAGAGATCACTCTGCCTGTTCTCGATTCTAGCGAACTCTTTCGTTAGATTTTAACGCTTCTCTGTTGTAGAGGCTCGCGTCTTTCGAACTTCGGATTTGCTCTCGTGCCCTGGTGACATATGCGCCACGTATTCTCTAGTCTTTAGGAAAAACCGATGGTCACTAAGTGTGTGTGTGTATATTATACTATATATATATATATATATATATATATATATATATATATATATATATATAACACAAAAATGTTTTATATATATAACACAAAAAAAGAAAACGCCAATGCCTTGCATAGCCAAAAAAACTCACTTTTTGTTTATTACACTATTGTGATTAATTTTGAGAACTGCAGCAGTTGAAATAGGTCGTAAGACAATGGACTAATCAAAACCCGAATATAATGATTTTATGTACATTTGTGAAAGCGAATGCCAAGGCAGGTAGAGGTAGAGAACGTTTTTCGTTCCTCCCGAAAACTTCGGTAGATTTGACATTCGACCTATTGCGGTTACCAAGATGTTATGTGAACAACTATTTTCCTTTGCAATTTTATACATTCACCAACATGGGGTTCATTGCCTGATGGTTTGTTTGAAAAATTAGTGGTTTTAAAAGGAAATTCCCTTTGTATTAGACATATTTTTTGTATAATTTTATATTTGAAATATGCTTTTATATATATATATATATATATATATATATATATATATATATAAGCATATTTCATTTAGTTATTATTCAGAAATTTGTCTGACTGGCAATTACTAATTTATTACAATACAATATATTGTTGCAATAAAAAGATATAACAACAATTATTGTATTTACTGTATTTTGATTATTTGAAGTATTTTAAAGACGTATGTATTAGCAAAACAAAACCTGATGTATTTTGACTGTGTATTCAATTACTTGTTCACAAAGTATTTTGGTGAAGTATATAAATACTTAATTTAAAGTATTTTGCCCAACCCTGTTCGTACATGAAGTCTCTGGAGTTGTAACAAGATTTCCCACACTTCGATTAAAATGAAGATATTAATATTAACAAATAGCGAGAGACTTTGTGTGCCTGGTGTGGTCTATCGTCTTACGGCACAGAGTGTTTTTTTTTATCGTTCGCCGAAGATTCCGGCCGCGTCGCCCGGGCAGTCGAGGGCTCATTCGCCCGGCAAAACCGCTGACTCAACTCCCATGCTTTCCGAGAACTATCGCTGCGCCGCTTAAAGAAGATGCTGAAAGTGGTGTCCTTCGGCTCGAATGCATTCCTGGCACCTCCGAAACACATTCTGATTTGCCCTTTGAAGTAAGTCTCGAGGAATTGCTGCGATTTTCTCTTCAATAGAGCGCCGGAGCAGCTCTTCCTCCGAATGCGGGTTTTCTGCTTACACCTGATCTTTCAAGTATCCCCACAGGAAAAAATCACCAGGAGATAGATCAGGTGATCTAGGAGGCCATAAACCACGACTAATTATATGATCGTCACAATAAACATTATTTAAAAAGTTCATGGATCGAACAGCAGTGTGAGCAGTTGCCGAATCCTGTTGAAAGTAACCATAGTGCCTTTCTTCTGGTGTCAATTATTCGAAGAATAATGCCAATATTTGACGTATGTAAACGTCAGCAGTAACGGTGGTGTTGAAAAAAATAGGTCCGATAATTCTTGTGGAACTCAACGCACACCACACACCGATCTTTATGTCGTGAAGTGGTTGGTCGTGAAGCAGGTGAGGGTTTTCTGCACTCCAATAGCGGTTGTTTTGGCTGTTGACGTATCCACTCAGGTGAAACCACCCTTCATCAGAAAAAAAAACGTCAAAGCTGGATCAAGAACACCGTCATGTACGCTCTGCAAAAAATATTCCGCAAAGCGTCCTCGGGCTTCTGGGTCACGAGGCTGCAACGCATGAACAGTGGTCTTGTATGGCCGGAGCTTTAAAATCTTAGTGGCTGTTCTGGCTGAGCTCGTGGATACACGCGCCTGTTGTGCGAGACGCCTCAGAGACTTTCTTGGAGATGGGACCTGGTAGATATTTCATTCACCTTCTCTTGTGTCAGGACATGGGCGCTTTCGACACTTTTGTTTGTCAACTAAAATTCCGTGGGTGCGAAGTTTCTTTACAAGCTTGTTGACCGATGTGGAATATTCACGCCCGAAAATTTGTTAATAAACCTCCTGCGGCACTTACTGGCAGACTTCAGTCGAACGAAGGTGTCGTAAAGAAATATTCTCTGTTTCAAAGACGCGTCATCTTCGGCGAAAGACAAAAAAAAAACACCCGGGGTAGAACGAGAAGAGCAGCAGAATACGACAACGCCGCGTCCCGTCCCGTCGCATCATGCACACCGATATTCGTAGTTGATATAACTTTCTATTGCAGTGGATTGTGACTCATATTGTTGTCTATTTTGTTTTGTCGTGTTTCTTGTTTTGTTTTGTTGTTCTTCAGATATTGAAGGGGAAGAGCGCCAGAGTCCGACAAATTTGCGTCCCGTCCCGTCGCACCAATATTCTTTGATGTTAATATCTTTATTTTCAACTCACATTGTTACTGCTCCAAGCCTTTCATGAATAAGACCTTTATAGTAACGAGATAAGCCACTCTTTCATCGCAACCGAGACATTAATATTTACGAATAGCGGAATTTTCGTTGTAGCTTTTATGCCTTATCTTGTTCCCGCCTTAAACCCTTCGTGAACCTACGGAGTAACGAGATAAGCCACTGTGAACGCAACGGAGATATTACCATTTGCGCCTAGCGGGGCTTGTGTTGCGTGGTTGCAGATGGAGGCGCTGCCCGCGGTGGCCCGCGCGGTAGGCGGGCGCTGCGAGGTGTTCCTGGACGGCGGCGTGCGGCAGGGCGGCGACGCCTTCAAGGCGCTGGCGGGCGGCGCGAGGGCCGTGTTCGTGGGGCGGCCGCTGCTCTGGGGGCTGGCGGCGGCGGGCGAGGCCGGCGCGCGCCAGGTGCTCAGCATTTTGCGCCGGGAGCTGGACCACACCCTCGCCCTCGCAGGTGCCTGCCCCGCCCTAACCCGCGCACGGGGAGTTAGAGGCCGTTCGTAACAAACACTTTTTCCTAAGACATACACTTTTTCGAGTTTTAACGTCTACTTAACGGAACCAAGCAGATGAACGATCGATGTCCATTTAGGTTTTAACAGGCCGCCGGCTGTTAAGAAGAATCGAAACAATTGACGTAACCAAAGATGTCGTGAGAGTAAATGTTGTTTCTCGTTTCAATGATTTCTTATAGGAAAGTATTACGAAAAGTATTGAACGACACAGCCGAATAACACAAATAAGAGACACGATTTGATACAAACCGCCGGTCCTGTGTTACAAGGTTGCAGTTCTGCTTTTGAGAAATAGGCCTTTGAAGTTTTGATCATCATCGTATCTTTACTACATCATATCTTTACTACAATTTCATACATACATTTTAATTACTAAACTCAGGTGAAAACAGGACTAAAAGGGAGCTTTGGTTTCCAAATATATTTTTTCAGCAAATTATTAAAGTTTACTTTTGACTTGTATCGGACTATTCCTTGAAGCAACAAAGTAGGGAATTACACTTTGAAAAACAGGAAATATCTGTGTATTATAGGGAATGGATGTCGAAAATGTATTTGGATTATTTTAATTAAATACATTGTAAGCAAATTTAAACTAGTGGTACTGAAACACCACATACTTTCTCGTATTATTGGTGATGGTACGTAATATTATAATACACCTTTTATACTACAAGCCCTTGAACTATCACGACAAATGCAAACGTGGGACAATTCAATTGGGGACTATTCCTTTTGGAAAAATCTTGGGAGTGGTTTAGGCGCTATAATTCCTTTATTCATTATCCGTTACTCATAGAACAACGGATAAAGAGATGGCGAGATGGGCAGTAAGACGATTTGCCATTTTTTTTCGGAGTCAAGGAAATACAAAACGTAAATTCTAGAACTTTTACTTTTACAGTGTAAAGCATCCACAAAACGAGTTTTTTCTATAGAAAACACCATTTTGCACTACTGCATTACGTAACTTTCTATATACCACATACAATATTCTATATATATATATATATATATATATATATATATATATATATGCGCATACGTGAAAAAAGTGATAATTTGTTTTTGGAATTATTTTCTTTGTTTCAGGTTGCACGAAGATATCAGATATCAGACCCTGTATGATTGGATATGGATCTCCATTGCAAAAATTATAATTTTCACATAGGCAAGCAAAATTTTGTGCGAAGTAAAGTAGTTATGTTATGAGTCTACCCTACATTACAGTTGTAGACGAATCTCAATGTAATAAAATAATCCAATAGATGAAATAATTGAATTATGGTTATTATCTTCAAGTCGATGTAAAATATCAGTAATATGACGGTCCAGACAAACACGCCGCGCAAAAGATCATTTCGATACATGAGGAAAATACGTCATGTTTGGCATAGACAATTGACTTTTTATAAGCGTTTGGACATTTATTTATTACGCAGGTGTTGACGAACTGGGGAAAATCTAATCAGACCGGCATAAATAAATAAAGACAAATTTTGGACCGACAAGGAGCAAGTTGAAATTAGGTATTGGAAATATAAATTCTAAATAAATTGTAGCTTCGATCGTGAGACAAATACATTCAAAATTTATGAATTACGTGCTAAAATTTGCGAGAGATAAATAAAAATTCGTTGCCGTAGAATGCCAAGCGTGAAGCATAGTAGTTCCACCTTCGTAATCGTTATTAATTAACAAAAATATATATATGTACTTATATTACTTTTGCCCTACTTTGCTTCACGCTGGACATCTTACTGCAACGGATCTTTATTTATCCCTCGGAAATTTTAATAATAAACACAAATACTGACACACGAGGTGAAACTATGGACCATTGAGTAAATTTGTTTGATTGTGAGTGCACAAGCTCCTTCTATACAGGAAACGGGTATTTAACATTTGTTGTGGAATAATTACACATAACGTGACCTTCACTCATTCCCCTATTAAGTAAAACACAAATCTCTCAAAAACTCATTGCCACCGCCAACGCCGATGCAATGTTGCTTATTATGACAACTTTTACCCGGCGTCGTTGCTGCCTCTCCTGGCTAATACAAACATCGCATTACATAAACACAGAAACATAAATTTGTATACCCTTTGAACAAGAAACAATATAAAAATATTTGCACACATTCATACTTAACATTTGCAAATAGAAACTCATTCTCATTGGCGGGCATTCATGTTACTTTGAATTTAAAAATATTTTTGCCTTTACCCAAAATACAAAACTTGGCCTTCTCACTTAACTACTTCATCTCTTAACTACGATGAAAAGAAAAAGTATACTTTCCTGGCGACGTCTTCATGGCTGCCTGGCATGTATCTGTAATTGTCAACACTTCTATATTTTCATCATTAAAACCATTCTATCTTTTTCCGCCAATGCATATCACGGACATAGATATCTATCAATTATTAACACACACTATTAACATAGCGTTTTTCTTGTCATCACACCTCCACGAATTTCCAAAGCATTCTCACCTCTACGAAGTTCACAAGCATTCTGACTCGTCTTCCTCCTTTCACTAACGAGTCCGAAAAACAATTGACGTCTCTCTCCTTCACATTCCTTTGCACATTTTCATTAAAATCACATTTTTCTTTCTAATTTTCCCCTGCGCTCTCTCATATTCTGTACGTAAATTAATTACGTATTTTTCTCGTAATTTTTAGATACTTAAATGTCCTGTTACAGTCAATTTTATTAAATTTCCAAGTTTACTTGCAAAGAATCGTTGCATTCACTTGTCTCACGATCGAAGCTATAATTTATTTAGAATTTATACTTCCAAAACCTAATTTCAACTTGCTTCTTGTCGGTCCAAAATGTGTCTTATTTATTTATTTATGCTGGTCTGATTAGATTTTGCACAGTTCGTCAACTCCGGCGTAATAAATAAATAAATGTCCCTACACTTATACTAGTAAAAGGTCAATTGTCAATGCCAAACATGTATTTTCCTAACAAAATGTATCGAAATAATGTTTTTCGTGACGTGTCTGAAACGTCACAGTAACGACTTGCCGATACTCATTTCAGGATACCCTCGGAGTCATTAGAGCTATTCAAGAGGACACCGAAGAAGGAGAGAAAAAAGACTACAAGACATACAAGGCCTGCGCATTGCAGTTTTTCAAAGCCAATATGGCGGCTACAAAAGGCCGACTCGTTCGAGTTGAGGCGATTCAGTTGTGTACGTTGAATAACACTTGTAGCTTTCGAGTTGTAGTTATGTAGACGTAGACGGTTGTTGATTGTGAGAACTATGGTGAATAAGAGCTGTGTCCCCTGGTGAGGGAATTATGATAAAAAGTTGAGAGTGTAAGTTATTAAGTTCGGTATTTACTTTCAGATTTGTGAATTGCATTTGGCGAACATGGAAAATTGAGAAGAATTCAGTGTTCTATTGTGATAATGGACTAAAACCAGTCTTCCTTAAAACACACACGACTGTCCCGTGGAGATATGCCTTCTTTGTTGTCTAAGTGTCCTTCTTACTTGAATTGCCCAAGCACTTCTTACGGAGAAAGTCCTCAAGAAAAGAAATTGCGTGTATGCTTTCTGCTATTGAAGAAAGTGCTAAAGAAAACATTTCAAGATTAAATAAAATATCTTTCAGTACTTTTAATGAACTAAGAAGCAAATTAGAGTTGCTTATTTTGGACTATTACACAGGCCAACGACCAAAAAACTTTTTGTGTAAGTTCACGTACTTCTTATCATTTTAAGAGTGCTGATTCCAAAAAATAACATTAAAAATACAGTATCACCAACCATTTGTTCACATTTTAACATTTTCTCTACGTAGCTACACTACGTATCAACACAAGGTTCTGCTGCCTCCATTGCACATAAAATTAGGTCTCATGAAACAATTGCCTTACCTAAAGATGAACAGTGTTTCAAGTATCTTTGTGAAAAGTTTACGCAATTGTCTGCAGCAAAATTATTAAAAGAGGGTATAGTCATTGAGACTAATATTAGAAAAGTAATGTTTGATCTCCAATTTGAACTACGTATGACAAAAAATGAAAATTAATCGTAGAGTGCTTTTAATCACGTTGTGACCCAGACTATCAAGCAATTGTTGCCAATATGCTGAATGCTTTCAATAAATTGAGATGTTTAATGAGCCTCAAGGTTTACTTTTTAAACAGTCATTAACAATTCTTTCCGGACGATTTAAATGATGTAAGTGAAGAACAAGGTGCACATTTTCATTAAAATCTAAAAGTAATAAAAAACATTATCAAGGACGCTGGAACACCAATATGATGGGTGATTACTGTTGGTCACTTCACCGAGAGAGTCAGCAAACGGAGCTCCGTCAAGCTGGAACAGCCATGTCAGCTCACCGGAATGAAACATGTCTAATAATTTATTGCTAATTAATTGCCAATTAATTGCCACATTTTCGAATTAATTGCCACGTATCTTCAGGGCGAAAAGGGGGTGTGAGCTGGCTTGACGCGACGCCAGCACACACATCAGTGAAATTCGGGTCGCAGGTCCACGGAAACACTCAGATAATTTATTGCTAATTAATTGCCAATTAATTGCCACATTTTCGAATTAATTGCCACGTATCTTCAGGGGCGAAAACGGGTGTGAGCTGGCTTGACGAGAATGTTTCAGTTTTTAACAATTTTTTCTCATAAACAGCAACGGCAATTAATTTGTGTTTATTATAAAAATTAGTATATAATGTGTATTAATTATGTTCTTGGTTTAGTTCGAGTGTGCTCGTTGGTTCTCTCTACAAACGTATTTGATTTTCTCGCATGGTTGAATAATGTTTCAGTTTTTAACAATTATTTTTCCGTAAACGGCAACAGCAAATAATTTGTGTTTGTGTTAAACAATTAGTGTATAATGTGTATTAATCATGTTCTTGGTTTGGTTCGAGTGTGCTTGTTGGTTCTCTCTACAAACGTATTTGAATATCTGGCATGGTTGAATATGTTTCAGTTTTTAACAATTATTTTTCCATAAACAACAATGACAATTCGTGTTTGTGGTAAACAATTAGTGTATAATGTGTATTAATCATGTTCTTGGTTTGGTTCGAGTGTGCTTGTTGGTTCTCTCTACAAACGTATTTGAATATCTGGCATGGTTGAATATGTTTCAGTTTTTAACAATTATTTTTCCATAAACAACAATGACAATTCGTGTTTGTGGTAAACAATTAGTATATAATGTGAATTAATTATGTTCTTGGTTTGGTTCGAGTGTGCTCGTTGGTTCTCTCTACAAACGTATTTGAATACCTGGCATGGTTGAATACGTTTCAGTCAAAAGTTTACTTTCCAACAAAATTTATCCTCCATAGTGGATTCTTTTTTTACGATCGTGTAAGTTTTTTGAAATGTTTATTTGTTTACGCGCAATATTTTGTGCAATATGTGCGGTTTAAAAAATTGCAAAACAATATTTTCTCGAAAAAGGTTAAAAGGTTTTTCTTTAAACTTTTGATAGGGGTTGTGCTAAATGTACTTAATGAGACGACATAAACGCCATATTGCTACATATTTTTTATTTTTCAAAAGTGCAAAATAATAATGTTTTTACGTGTCTCTGACGACCGTTCTTCTCTCACGCAAGAGGCTAGAGATCGCGCGCCTAATGGCCACCCACCGACCCACCCCACAGTGCAGATGTATCCCTTGCTGTCTTTTGTTGGCACTCGCCTGGGTGCGGCCTTTCACGGCAGTGAGACATACCGGATGTAGAGGCTTAACGGACAGGCCGGCTCCCGACCGCCACCAGCCCTGCCCAAACGCCGCGTGCGAAAATATGAAGAAACATCATAGCCACGCCGTCGCCGCCTCCCTTCCGATGGCTCCTTGAGAGGGTGAAAACCTCCCAAGAGGATGCGACTGCACCCACACAGGGCGCAGAGCTGTTCTCAGGAAGACCTCCGTAAAGTTAGAATCGCAAAGTTATGAAAAAAAAATTGAAATTAATCTCCCAATTTGTCGCTAATTGTTAACAACTGGAACATATTCAACCATGCCAGATATTCAAATACGTTTGTAGAGAGAACCAACGAGCACACTCGAACCAAACCAAGAACATAATTAATACACATTATATACTAATTGTTTACCACAAACACGAATTAATTGCCATTGTTGTTTATGGAAAAATAATTGTTAAAAACTGAAACATATTTAACCATGCCAGATATTCAAATACGTTTGTAGAGAGAACCAACGAGCACACTCGAACCAAACGAAGAACATAATTAATACACATTATATACTAATTGTTTACCACAAACACGAATTAATTGCCATTGTTGTTTGTGGAAAAATAATTGTTAAAAACTGAAACATATTTAACCATGCCAGATATTCAAATACGTTTGTAGCGAGAACCAACGAGCACACTCGAACCAAACGAAGAACATAATTAATACACATTATATACTAATTATTTACCACAAACACGAATTAATTGCCATTGTTGTTTGTGGAAAAATAATTGTTAAAAACTGAAACATATTCAACCATGCCAGATATTCAAATACGTTTGTAGAGAGAACCAACGAGCACACTCGAACCAAACGAAGAACATAATTAATACACAATATATACTAATTGGTTACCACAAACACGAATTAATTGCCATTGTTGTTTATGGAAAAATAATTGTTAAAAACTGAAACATATTTAACCATGCCAGATATTCAAATACGTTTGTAGAGAGAACCAACGAGCACACTCGAACCAAACGAAGAACATAATTAATACACAATATATACTAATTGTTTACCACAAACACGAATTAATTGCCATTGTTGTTTATGGAAAAATAATTGTTAAAAACTGAAACATATTTAACCATGCCAGATATTCAAATACGTTTGTAGAGAGAACCAACGAGCACACTCGAACCAAACGAAGAACATAATTAATACACATTATATACTAATTGTTTACCACAAACACGAATTAATTGCCATTGTTGTTTATGGAAAATAATTGTTAAAAACTGAAACATATTCAACCATGCCAGATATTCAAATACGTTTGTAGAGAGAGCCAACGAGCACACTCGAACTAAACCAAGAACATAATTAATACACATTATATACTAATTTTTTATAATAAACACAAATTAATTGCCGTTGCTGTTTATGAGAAAAAATTGTTAAAAACTGAAACATTCTCGTCAAGCCAGCTCACACCCGTTTTCGCCCTGAAGATACGTGGCAATTAATTCGAAAATGTGGCAATTAATTGGCAATTAATTAGCAATAAATTATCTGAGTGTTTCCGTGGACCTGCGACCCGAATTTCACTGATGTGTGTGCTGGCGTCGCGTCAAGCCAGCTCACACCCTTTTTTCGCCCTGAAGATACGGGGCAATTAATTCGAAAATGTGGCAATTAATTGGCAATTAATTAGCAATAAATTATCTGAGCGTTTCCGTGGACCTGCGACCCGAATTTCACTGATGTGTGTGCTGGCGTCGCGTCAAGCCAGCTCACACCCCTTTTTCGCCCTGAAGATACGTGGCAATTAATTCGAAAATGTGGCAATTAATTGGCAATTAATTAGCAATAAATTATTAGACATGTTTCATTCCGGTGAGCTGACATGGCTGTTCCAGCTTGACGGAGCTAGCAAACGGCGCAGAGAAGAACAAGCTACACAAGAGGCTTTAAAGAAAAGAGACAAAGAAAATATACGTCAATGGACTCCTAAAGACTTTGTAGAATGTAATGTTATAGCTATTAACATACCTAGAAATGTTATGAGTGTTATTACTGCCGAGGCCATAAGTTAACTAGTGGTGTTACAGAATGGCATAGACTTTCCCGTATTAGTTTTCGATTTCCTTAGGCCTTCGCTAGCGATTTGGAATTGCCACATACTCTTTCTTGCCAGCTGCCATCTATCACCGCAAAAACTACATTTTTTTGTAATTTTCTTAATTTTTCGGTTTCCTATTGGTAGAACGGAAATATTAATTTAAGTCACACGGAATTTAAACCCAGAAAAATCCAAAGAACGATACGAAAAGGCATACCAAGAATTTAAAGCTTGGAAAACGCAGCTTTGTGTCAACGTGGCATTCACAATATTGCAGGAGTGCCAAACATTATAGCCATCTATCTTAGTGTCCCAGACCCCCAAAAATACATCGGTCACTGTTTATGAACGTCGGCTGCGGCATTGACCGATTCATGAGCATCAGTTACAGATTTGAAACGTTTTGACGGGTGTCGGAGCTCTACTGTAGGCGAATCCTAAGTTGAGGAGTCAGTGGTAAATAATGTGAAAATGGAAACAAAAAAAAAACAATCGGTGAGGAAGATGGCGCGTCGAATGGAAATGGCGACACCACATCGTCAATAACTATTATTGGAGAAGATTTTCATTTCAAGGAATGACATGAAAATGATGCTAATTTACTCAATTTTCTAATTGCAAAATTAATAATATTACAATTCACAATGAGCTTTCTTCAAAATAATGAGTTACGTTTATTCCTATTTGTCTTGTAAATTGCCGTGCGGTTTTTTCGTAATAAAGTTGGCTTGCGATGAATCGGTGGTTGTTTATTTACGTTGCTAAGGATGTTAAAACCCGTTGCTAATGATGTTTAATTTCTTAACATACATGTAGGTATAAGTGTCCTTAACAATCTTGAAGGGTTCCGAGTTAACAGGGGTTAAAGGCGCAGGTGACCGATAAAGATTTAAAAAGGTTTTTGAAACCCTTTTTTTGTTGGCCAGTGTTATTAGTCAATCATTAATTAGGAAGACGGTATTATTTTTCAACATATTAATTGTAATCGTGCCTCTAAAATTATCAATTTAGCTGTGGTGGATAAGGAATTGAAACTCAGTGTTTTTTATTGTAAAAAAGATTAAAAGTTGGAGGCACTACGATATCAAATAGTGTATCTAATACAAATGAAATTACTGTTGGTTTAGAAAATGTTAGGTTAACGTTATGTTTCAATACAAGTAGTTATAATAGTCCTTATGATGGTTTTGCTTTAATTTCGGACCTCTTACTTCAAATCGATACCACAAATTCACAATTTAACAAACCTGTTGTTTTTATGCTGGAAAACATGAAACTCTTTACTAAGAAAAGTGCATATCAGTACAGTTAATGGTTTTTCACATTGCCTTGCATGCGATTTACCATATTCTTATAAATATTTCAAACATTTAGGGTTCATAATATTTCTTCATCCTCATGCAATTACGAGATTTTGTTCA
The DNA here is from genome assembly GCA_031308135.1 of Acheta domesticus. NCBI lineage: Eukaryota > Metazoa > Arthropoda > Insecta > Orthoptera > Gryllidae > Acheta > Acheta domesticus. The sequence goes on from JAHLJT010002406.1 coordinate 131,557,375, forward strand.
TTTCGTTTAGAACGTCAAATCAAATAAACTGATAATTTTTTTAAGTGAACAAGAAACAGACATAAATTAAGTGATAGTGATAAATTAGTGCCTCTCACGATGGGTGAATACATATAAAATCAAGACTTGCAAAATATTTTGAAAAAAAAGTATATTCAGAATAGAACAGATAGGATTTCATTTACTGTGCGTTGTAAGTGATAATAATAGTTTTATTAGAAAGTACATGCAGCTTTTTTGTCTGAAAAAGAACATATTTATGAACAATATTTCAGTTGAAGAAAGTAGACATTTTTTCTTCTTATTTGATAGTGTAATTTATTATATATATTTTCGTCTGATAACCACAATTTGACTTAGCATTTCAGTTTGAATGGCCTTCTCATGCGGCCATCTTGAACGACTGCTCAGGCCTTGTAAAGTATGTCTAGGTGGTGTTGGTATAACCCAGGGTTGTTAATAATAATAATAATAATAATAATAATAATAATAATATAATTCATTCTTACCATATAATAATAATAATAATAATATAATTCATTCTTACCATATAATAATAATAATAATAATAATATAATTCATTCTTACCATATAATAATAATAATAATAATAATAATAATAATCATTGATATCACGCATCCATCAGATTACAACATTGATAAGGAAGAAAGAAAAAAAATCATCAAATATACCCCCTTGCCCATAGAATACACAGAAACACATCGACTTAATTCTGTTGAGGTTACACCATTTGTCATCACAGCAACTAGTCTGGTCAATACAAACTTGAAAAAGTATATACAAAAATTACAACTAAACCCTAATTCAATAATTCTTAAATATCAAAAATCTGTTATCTTGGAAACATGCCTAATAGTTGATGCCGAACACCTTGATGAATTTACCATGAGCTGTAACAAAAGTATGTGATTTGCCAATGTTGGCCCCACACACCTGAGAAAACCGGACGATTTCCGAGACTAACTAAGGAGGCAGAGAAACGTCTTAAATACATGAGTTTGAAAATCGAGAACAGCCGAATGTGGGGAGTAAAAGCACATGTCGTCCCGATAGTTATCAGAGCTCTGGGGTTTGTTCCGCAAAATTTGAGTTAGAACTTGTCTAAACTTCCAGGTAATTCAAAAGACTGGGAAGTGTAAGAAATTGCTTTATTTGGAATAGCCCACATTTTGCACTAAGTATTGTAGAGGCACCGACAGCCCCTAGATCTTCTCCTTAGGTAGCTAGTTGCAACCTGGAGTAGATTTTATTTGGAGCTGACTCATAACATGTTTAGTCGTGATGTAGTGGAATAATAATAATAATAATAATAATAATAATAATAATAATAATAATAATAATAATAAGAACTATTTACTTTTAATTTGTAAATTAATTTAAGTGTCAAAATTTATATTTGTAGAATTGTTTACTCCCTGATTAGTTTAATTAAAATTATTGTACTACGGAAGTCATGCTTTGATAGAAATATTTGTATGACTCCTACAACTTGTACCAGGAAGCTGTGAAAAATAAACGATAACAATAATAATAATAATTTTATTGCTTGCAGCCTTAATGCCAAGAAAGATCAATTTCAGAAGATCAGACCTCGCAATTTTTAATAATATTAATTAGGGCCTAGATAACAACATGAATAATGTTAATATAATTGAAAATTATGGTTAATAAACAATATCAAATAAGTAAAAATACATATTAACTCACAAAAGTGTATAATAACTCCGATAATTTAATAAACTTACAGTAACAAAATACTAAACTTAAAGTAGCATATCAATTAGCCTGTAAAAGATTATAGGAAAACAAAATTGTAGCAGTTTGCAATAAAAATTACATTTATTTCCAATATTTTATCTATTAACTAATGATAACAATGCTTTTCACATAGAAGTTCAAATAATACGAGAAATATGAGGATGTAGTTCAAATAATGTGTTTAGTAACAAATATATAATAAATTTAAACGCGTGTAACGCGCATAACAAATTGAAATGCGTGTGTAGCAATTGTATGAATTGCAGGTATTATCACTTAATATGACTTAAGTTGAAAATATCGGAGTATTTTAGTGTATCAATTAGATTTCTATATACTGTTTACGCACTGTGAGGTATGAATTCATTTACTCTACCCGTTATTGCATAACAATCTAGTTTCATTAATTTCGTGTGATATCCTATCAGATACTTTTGAAAGGTCAAGTCTGCTGCTTTTCTGCTTTGAAATTTGCTTCCAAATTTAGGGGAAGAAACGACAACAATTTAGGGGAAACACCTTTATTTGGAAATCGTGTTTTAAATAATATTAGTTTCCAGGAAATTACTGAATCTTGCGAAGATAACTTTTTCATTGAGTTTGCTAAATTTAGAGGTGGAGGCTTTAGCTCTGTAGTTCTATTTGTCTTTTACATCTTTTTTCGTGGCCAGAGGACTAATACCACTAATTTTTAGGGAGTTGGGAAAAATCATGCAGATACAGACGAATGAACTAAAATATTGAGTTGAGAAGCATTAGTTGTTTTAACATCATGTGTGGAACAGAAGATTAACTTTCAGTTGATTTTTATATCTTTACTGGGGTTCGTACCAATTTGAACAATCCTTTATGCAAAAATATTTATCGGATTATAAAAATGTATAGTTTAAAATATTTGCTATAATTTGATGTTTTAAAATGTGATTTTTGTATTAACCATACAAACAATATTCTGATACTGTTGACTTAAGTAAGAGCGGAAAGAGTTTTAGGAGTTGCATGATCCTAAGTTAGCTGAATGAACTCAGGTGGGGAGAAGTCGCTACAATGGGTAATGATAATATTGGTCTGATGAAAATACATCATAAAGAAGGTAAAAATACGTCTTTAATTTTCGAAAAATTGAAGGGGTCGGGAGAAGATCGCACCAACCCTCATTTCATAAATCCAAACCAAAGATCTTAGAATGTCTCCTAAAAATGAACATTATGATCGATATGCTGAACAAAAGTGCTCATAGAGCTTCAGAATGTTCAGAGCTACAGAATAGAACTACAGCTCAATGAGCTATAGAAGCAGCCAGAAGTGTACATAGAACATAAGACACAGTTTATTATACTAAAACTATTTTTCCTTTGCCTGACAAAAAATATAGTCATGTGGGCGAGCATTACGTTTTCCTGACCTCTTCAATTCTGACGCTTAGCTGATCCCCAGTGGCCGAGATTGCTACGCCAGTAGTGTCATAGCGATCTCGGACCTAAGGATCGCGGGTTCGAGTCCCGCCTCAGGCATGGTTGTATTTGTGGTCACCCTTTCACCTCCTATCATCACCATATCATGTCATCTTCAGTTACCTAACGTTAATCCGATAGTGATCGCTAATGTCCTTGATGTTGATGCGACCTTAAAAAACAAAAAACAACAACAAATTCTAATATTTAAATGGCAGATGCGTTATTTGGCTTTGGATTTAGAGTTCTGTGTTCCATTCTTACAAAACGTTTAAAGGCAAAACATTACTCCAGCTGAGATTTCAACTTTAGTGCTAAAGTCCCTCAAGTGAGAATATATCTCCTTTGTGCTACTATAGATTTTACGGCTGCTACAATGAATTCTTAATGTTGCAGTGATTCTAACACCTAAGATGCAAAACTATCACCACAAGTCAATAAAATTAGCCTACAACGTCGTAACTCACAAAAACTACTATTTTGAACAACAAATTTCATTCAGAAAAATTTATGTCCTCAATAATGTAGTTGTAGACGGAATCAAAATATTTTTAAACTTTTGTAATATTCGAAAATGCAGAGGTATTCATGAAAATCGGACATGCGACATTTTATAAGCGTGCTTTACTCAATTCGAGCAAAAAATTTGAACACATTTGGAAAAAGTTTTGATAAAATTTCGAAAATGGCTTAGGAGATCCATTTAAAGTTCATCTCAAAATTAAAAGATCAGTTTGAAATTCGCAAGTTCGCGTGTTCAGCTAGATTGATGAGGAAATATTCACTTTCTTGATAATCAAATGTACGGTTGAGGCGCTAGTGTTGTTAACGGACGGACGATTTGAAAACAAAAAGCAACTATTTTTCGGTAACTGAAGCACCCAAAACTTGTATTTCCGTCAATATCTCAACGTAGATTTTATGTAGCATTTCGATACTTTCTGTACACTACGTACATACTCCGTATATACTACGCATACGAGAAAGTAAAAATTGGCCACGAAATCTTGAAGGCTGAGAGGATGCGGGATGCACGAAATATTTAAAAATACTATTTTTTAAAACCAAATGATTGGCGCACCCGATACGACCGGAAGTCTCAAGTAGCTTACTCCTTTTCCCTTTTACACGTTTCGTAAAATATTTTCGACGCACCTTCCAGAACCAAAAGGGACAGAACGTGAAAACTCACGAATGCCCCGCTAAAAAAAGGGGTCAGGGTCACCTTACAGTTCAGCCATGAATGAAAGGTTTCAGCGCAATGCGGCGAGGCGAGGCGGCGGACGCGTCGCGGCGCCGCCGGGTGCTGGAGCGCCGCGCCAACTGCCGAGAACTTTTGCCTATACTGCGATTTTTCTAAGAGCGACTCTCAAGGAAACTCAAATCCCATCTTCGCGATGGAATAGTCACGGCATTTCGCGTCTTTCTCAGTCGCTCCGCTAGATTTCGCACGATCGCGACCGTATGAAGTAGTGCTTGCGATCATGCGACTTCTACCTGCAAGACCGAGAAAAGACGCGAAATGCCGTGACATATTCCATCGCGAAGATGGGATCTGAGTTTCCTTGAGAGTCGCTCTTAGAAAAATCGCAGTATAGGGAGATAAGGCGGCCCACGCCGATGTGGCGCTCATCCGCCACGGTGCAAAATAAATGACGGTCGGCTGGTAATGCGGCCGCGCCAACTGCAGCGCCGCCGGTCGCCTTCCGGTGGGGCGGCCTCCGCGCGCGCGCACTGCTCCTCAGCTGCGCCCGCTCCACCTGCGACATTATTCAACAAAACATCCATGTTACCGTACAAAGTTAACATCGTCAAAAAGCCATAGATGTTTTAAAGCCTCTGGATTAGTAACATCCACCATTAATTTTGAAAGCAACAAAATTTAATTTGACAGTGGCTTGACTGATAGATTTTTTCGATGTTTCCGCGTGTGTCAACTGCTACTGTCATTAATCTTGTAGGGGTAAGGCATGCTTTTTCACGGGTGGGGACGGTGATTTTCTTCAGCTGAATGGTAAGATTCAGCCGACCTACACGTCACATTGCGGGATTTTTCTCTAACTAGGTATCTCCCCATCAGCGGTACACCTCCAAAACCGGGACAAGTTGTAAGTTTCCGTCTAGCCTCCCGATATGTGTAGAGGTGTAGAGCTTGTAACTGTGTAAGTAAGGGACGAGGATAGAAGAAAGAAAAGGACAGAAAGATCGCGCCCGGTCCTTAACCAATTTGTTAGGGTACTGCTCTGGTATTCATCTAGCATTGATCGGAGAAACAATGGTAAACTACCGATTAGAGCAGTTGGCTAGAATTCTCCTCGTGACAGCGGCTGAATGCGACTGAACTTTGGAATTAGCGTCGAAATCCTGCTACCGTCGGGATTCGAACCCTAAGATCTGATCAGAGACACTGTAGTAAACATCACTGAGCCACCTACGCCTGTTTGAGAGTGGCTATATTTATTAATTTGTAATTAAGATTTAACTGTAAACGAAGTTAAGAAACAATACGAACAATGAACAAAACTGAGCCTGAAAGCCTGAGAGCCGAGGGTTGTTTCAAAGGGTTAGCCTTCAGTTCCCTGAAGTTCGGGAAGAAGTGGGGGATGCCCTAAGCCTACAGCGGATGCGCTGACTGCCTCTCCATGCGCGAATGCGAGGTAAGACGTACGATATATCAGGACATTGGGAAGAAATACAGAGTTCGTTTGGTACGAACTCACAACCTGACAGTGGAACCGTCAGTCGTTATTTCATATTTACCTTTTACGAAATTGTAATAACGGAAATACTTCATTCAAAGAAACGTAAACATCGAGCATAAAAAATCGATGATTTTTTAAAAATTAACTTTAATATATGGGTGTTAAAAATGCAATACATCTAAAGAAACGAGAAAATATTTGTTTCAACAATTATTTGAACCTCGGCAATGAGGCTCTGACTTACCAACTAATGTACCGCCCGAACATTGGTGTACGTTGGATTCTTAATACATCGTGAATGTGGAACGAGACAAAATTGTCACGATATCATTCAAAATTATAAGAAAACTAATATTTTGAAAAACGTGTACATAATTTGTAAATATCTAAAATTGCATAATCTTTATATATAAAACAAAGTTGTATTAGTTACACCATATATAACTCAAGAACGGCTGAACCAATTTTACTTATCTCTGTTTTGTTGGATTCATCTCCGTCCCGAATAACAGAATAACTAATAAAATATCGAAAAAATGGCATTACACAGCGCTGAAGAATAAAAAACTTGATATTCATGCCAACGCGGCCCGCTACAAAGTTCGAATCTATTACGTTAAATAACTCCTAACGAAGCATTCTAGGGATTCACGAGATCTTTTTGAATATTCTATTACATTTTTGCTGGTCCGGCGCTTCTCAATATTACTCCACATACTGAAAGACGTGCAGATTCCAAGTGAATAAACCAAGTCGGGTTAATTAAACCATGTATAACCCAAGAACGACTGAGCCAATTTTAATTATCTCTGATTTGTTGGATTCATCTCCGCCCCAAAGAGCAGAATAACTATTAAAATATCGGAAAATTTCACGAAAAATAATTATACAGAAAATTATTCTAATATCTAAAAATCAATGTTTGTTGGTTCGTGCTCAATGCACTGCCGTACCAGGCATCTGATTGCGGTAAAAATGTGTCAGGTTATTGCTTGCACTTGCGGGAGGAACATAGGCATAGTACTATTTTTGAAACTCCAGTAAATGGCGCTATAGCACATGATGGCGTTTCAGTTAAATGCAATTCCCAATTCACGTGAGCTTCATTGTTGCTGGGCGTTGCCGTGTGCCGCAGGGCGAGGTCGAGGAATACACGAGGAAGAGGCGGAGTAAGTTGATGAGAGGAGAGGGAAAAAGAGACAGGGACAAAGAGAGAGGGAAAAAGAGAGCGGGGGAAAAGAGAGGGAAAAGAGAGAGAGGGAAAAGAGAGAGAGAGGGAAAAGAGAGAGGAAAAAAGAGAGAAAGAAAAATAGAGAGAGGGAGAAAGAGAGACGAAAAATAGAGAGGGAAAATAGAGAGAAGAAAATAGATAGAGTAGGAAATAGAGATGGAAGGAAATAGAGAGAAGGAGAAATAGAAAGAGGGAAAATAGTGAAAGAGAAGGAAAATAGCGAGAGGGGAAATAGAGAGAGGGAAAATAGAGAGGGAGAAAATAGAGGGAAAATAGATAGAGGGAAAATAGATGCGGAAATAGAGGGGGAAATATAGAAAGAGAGGGAAATAGTGAAAGAGGAAAATAGTGAAAGAGAAGGAAAACACAGACAGGGAAAATAGGGCGAGGGGAAATATAGAGGGAAAATAAAGAGGGGAAATAGAGAGAGAGAAAATAGAGAGGGGGAAATAGAGAGAGAGGAAATAGTGAGAGGGGAAATAGAGAGAAAAGGAAAAGAGAGTCAGAGGGGGGAGAAAAGTGACACAGAGGGAAAGAAGATACACAGAGGAGAAGAAGAGAGATAGAGAGGGAGAAAAGAGATGGATGGAAAAGAGAGAGAGTGGGAAAATCAGAGAGGAGGAAAAGACAGGGCGGGAGAGAGGAGAAGAAAGAGAGCGGCAAAGAGAGTGGGGTGAGGAAGAGAGGGGGGAGAGAAATATTTCCTCAATGATTTCTTCTGCGACAGCAATGCGCCGGGTACAAGCTAGTATATTACATAAATAAATAAATATTAAGCTTGAATATTGAAGGCTCAAGACAGTTTCGAAATAGAAAATAAAACAAATAGTTTAATTTTGGAAGTTTAGATATTCCATTAATTTTCATAAAAATCGGAACTGCACCATGTTTTAAGCAAACTTTATCCTATTTGACCCCCCAAAAATGATGTCGTTTTCTGAGAAATTCTTCATTAAATATTTTTGAAAAATCGTCGAAATTTGACTAAATTTTTTTCCAAATCAAATCAAAAAAATGTGAAATGAAATCCTTTGAAGATCTAATTTTGAAAAAGTTTTTATTAAAATGGAAATATACGAGGGCAATCCAGTAAGTAATTTACGTTTGTGCCTACCTTGGAGATGGGTATAGATCTAACCGCCATCTTGGCGTCAAAACGTTTCTACACTCAGAACGTATCAAGTTGTCGTAGCGTGTAGACTGTGATTTTTCTACTTCGTTTGTTTCGAATTATTGAAATGTGCGTTTTAACAGAAAATTCCGCGACTTGTGAGGTGCGTTCAATGATTTGGATTTTTTTGGTAAGAAGACTCAAACTGTACTCTCTCTCTCTCGTACGATTCGACAAAACACTCCTTCACACTTCTTGAAAACTTAGCATGTGCTGTTATTAATCACAGAAACACGTTACATGCAGTAGATACAATAGCACGGAAATAAATTTGCAGTGGTTTTGGCAGAAAGTAGATCCTACCCGGGTCTGTAGTCCAAGGGAAGGTGGCCGTGGAATTCACTCCCCCCGGACCGGCTAAGAGGTGGGCTAGGCCAGTTTGTCCCCATATCATTGACTTGCCCAACAATCTAGTGTCCTACGGGATTGTTAAGCGGTACCCGGCGAGGGGGAGGAGTCTACATGAGGGAGCAGCGAACACCGATGAGTGGACGAGTCGGTTCGCCCGGGGCTGCGGCACTCCGTCATCTGAAAATGGCGGGTGCTGCCTCGTCCCTGGTTGGTTCTAGTCACCTGTCATGCTAACTTACACGCCAAGGCTTTCACTGGTTAGTTGGTCGACTCATTCACTGGTTAGCTGGTTCCACCTATCAATGACTCTCTCGCTATGTGTTCTCGTGTCCTCCCTGCACAGGACGAAGATAAGCACTTTCCAAATTATATTTGCTTTCTATCGGCAAAAGTCGGTGGGATCTGGAAGGAAGGAGCGTAGTCGAGTCAGAGGAGTGGTAATCGCTAGCTCTGGGGTGGCGGTGCACCGTCATCAGAAACTGGCACGTGCCGCCTAACCCCTTAATTGGTCCTGCGTTGCTGCTTTGAAATCAATCAGGCCAAAGCTCGACTCACTCAGGCGGCCGATCATTGCACCCCTCTCGGGCCCTTGCGTTGGCCTCTTCAGAGTGGACGTACTCTCACACAAAGAGAAATCCCCAATCCAGACTCAGGACCTAACTTAGATAACCACAGGAAATTCAAATACTACCTAAATCACTCTATTTATTTGACACATTTTTCAATTTATGTTATTTCTACTCACGTCAGACAACTTGTAAATGCTGGAATAAAAATTAGTTGAATGTAAATGTGTCGGAAGACCAGTATTGCTTACCAAATATTCATGTTAGTTAAAAGTAAATGTATCTTCCGGCTACTATTGCCTATCAATCTCTTATCCACACATTATTTTAACATCGTAAATAGTAGGTTAGGTTATTCTTTTCAAATATTAATTTACACAATTTTCTTGCTAACGTGATGTTAAAACTTATTCGAATCCGGACGTGATCTTTCCTTCCACTTCCTTGTCCTATCCTCACCCCTTACACACACTAACATGCATTACACTATTACACATGTTGGGAGACCGGTCGGCGTTTAAGAGAATGGTGAAGGTCTCATGTTCGTTGAAAACCCTAATTTTCCGAAAATTGCAAAACTTCAAACTTTTTTCGGCGTCTTCCTACAACTATAATTATGAAGACTGAGATTTTTTCCTTAATGAAATCTGTTCCTTAAAAACAGATTTTGAAATAAAGTTATGCACAATTTTTCGAAAATTTGAATACTTTTCGCGTAATTTTGTGGGAAAATACGGGCGAGAAAGAACGTGCTGTTTTAGCACCACTTACTTTTAATCTAGATGTTACCTTTTCTAAGAAACTCCTTTGGTCCCATCACATCCAAAAAAACATTACAAAAACCCACCGTATCATCAACACCCTCTACCCAATCAATACATTCTTCCTAAAAAACGATTCCTCAAATATTACTTCTACATCCGATCTATCCTTGCTTACGCCCATCGTACATGGATATCCACCTCCCAAACCAACCTTAAGCACATCACCAAATTCGAAAAACACATCATTCACCTCATTTTGCGACCCCCCCTACACCAGATATAACGACCTCGGATCACAAAACAATATTTCTTACATCCTAAACTACATCCACGGCTCCGCCAAATCCACCATCCAAAACCTTACCAGACAACATACATTCCAAAACCTAAACATCCCGCAGAAACACATCCTCACAAACCCTCCCACGTAAAAAACATCCTCTAGATATTCTCTAACTTCCTCCTCCAGTTACCTGACAGCAGTGGACGAATGATAAAAATAGACAAAGACCGACGTCACATCGACCATCCCTTTTACTAAAAGCCAATCCCATCCTCTTCCCCCTTCCCCAACTAAATACTATAAAAAAAATTAAAAATTAACTAGTGGTGCTACAGAATGGCACAGACTTTCCCGTATTAGTTTTCTATTTCCTTGGGTCTTCGCTAGCTATTCGGAATTGCCACAAACTCTTTTCTTGCCAGCTACCATCTATCACCGCCAAAAGTACATTTTTTTTGTCATTTTCTTAATTTTTCGGTTTCCTATTGGTAGAACGGCAACATTAATTTTAGAATATTAAAGAACACAAAAACCTAGACATAAATGGCAATTTTCTTTTAAAAATTATGTGGCGTTTAAGAGAAAATGGCGTTTTAGCGCTATTTAAAATGCGAAATTTGAAGCTCATTTTCACAGAAAATATTTGAGTTTTCAAAATACTTTATTTAAAGTTATTTGAAGCACTTACACTCACAAATATAATAATGTTTACAAATTGCTGGTAATGTGCATATTAAAGATGTGAGAGATCTTTCAAAAAACTTACAATTATGTAATTTTTGAAAAAAAACAACTCAAAATAAACTTTACGCTATTCTAAAGAGTGTAATTAGCACTATCCGTTACCAAAGTTTGAAGAAAAAATTTGCAGCCATACATGAGAAAATGGCGTATGAGCGTTTGTGAAAATTTTGAGCTACTTTTCACAGAAAACGGTAGTGTTTTTGATAAACTTTACTTAACATTATTTAAAGCACATGTACTCGTAAATACAATAATGTGAAAAAAATCGCCGCTAATGTAAATATTATCGACGTGAGAAACATGTGAAAAAATTTACATTTTTGTAATTTTTGAAAAAACTAACCTATAGAACAATATGGCTTTTATGTCATCTGATAGAGTAAATTTACCACTATCCCTACCAAAAGTTTAAAGAAAAAATTTGGAGCCGTTTTTTGAGAAAATCTTGTTTTTGAAATTTTTTAAAATTGCACATATTGCACGCAATATTGCACGAAAAATAGTAAAATTTTGAAAAACATTTGCATGACCTTTATGAAAGAACTCAATATGCAGAACAAATTTTATTTGAAGAAAAAATCTCTATCTTCAATTTTGTTGACGCCGAAAAAAATTCAAACTTTCACAATTTTCGAAAATTCAGAGTTATCCGTGAAAATCGAACCTATGCCCCCTTAATAAGTGTATTTCACTCTATTCATCCAAGAAATTTAAAGAAAAAAATTGGAGCCGTTTTTGAGAAAATGTTGAAAATCCCCGGGGGGCTTCATATAAAGTACCCCCAAATTTTGAAGAATCTGTTTCAAAATCTCAAAGCTTTGACTAGAACCAGATCGACAGGGGAACACCAATTTTGGAAGAAATCGTACGTATGGTTTAGGCGCTAGCAGTGTTCACAGACGGACAGACAGACACAGACACAGACAGACACAGAGACACAGACAGACACAGACAGACACAGACAGACACAGACAGACACAGACAGACACAGACAGACACAGACAGACACAGACAAACACAGACAGACACAGACAGACACAGACAGACACAGACAGACACAGACAGACACAGACAGACACAGACAGACACAGACAGACACAGACAGACACAGACAGACACAGACAGACACAGACAGACACAGACAGACACAGACAGACACAGACAGACAGACAGACAGACGGACAGACGGACAGACGGACATTTTCCTTTCAATTGGTTTTTCGATATCAAGGACCCACAAAAGAGGGTTTCTGGCTACACCACGTGTTGGGGGATTTTTTTTCTTAATTTAGCAACTGGTTTTATTCACTTTTTTGTTTTCACGGCCCGGCAACGAATTTTTTTCTGCCGAAAATTGGCCATTTTTTCGCGTAGCATTACATAACTTTCCCTATACTACATATATCACTCCGTGTATACGTAGGTATACGGGAAAGTAAAAAATGACAATAACTATTAAAACTACAAATTTTTCCCCAAATCCTTCTTTCCAATCCTTTCTGTCCTTACCCTACCTCTCTGTCCATCGGCCTACATCCCTCTCAAAATTAATCCTAATCTACTTAAAAAAGTAACCCCACTAACACCTGGAGCTTCCCAATCCCCGTCCACGCACAGAGGAGTAAAGCAATTATTTACAACACTACAACCCTAACCCACAACCTGCTCTGAAGAGTCTTCTAAAAGGACAGGCAGATCGAGCATAATAGACCACTAGAGCAAGGAGTTTAAGTCAACCAACGTAAGGCTGCACTGAGCGTCATGTACCCACCTGGGCGAAGGCGTCTACGGCGAGTGGTGAAACACGTCGATCGCCGCCTGCCAGCGCGGGGCGCGCCGCCCCTCGGCAGGCAGGGCCGCCTGCAGGTACTGCAGGGGCGTCCAGCGCAGCAGCGTGCAGGGGCTGTGGGGCTGGGCGCCCGCCGCCAGCAGCAGGCGCATGGCCCGCGGCCGGCCGCGCGCCGCCGCCAGGTGCAGCGCCGAGCGCCCGCCCGCGTCCAGAGCTTCGGCCCGCGCGCCCGCCGCCAGCGCCGCCTTCAGCGCCGCCACCAGCGCCGCCTCGTCCTCGTCCTCCTCCTCGTCGTCCGCCAGCGCCGCCTCGTGCAGGGGCAGCCGCTGCGCCAACTGCACACAGCAAGGGGCGTTGCAGCGCTGTTCATCAGAACGCGGGGAATTCCCTTGCTATACTGCGATTTTTCTAAGAGGGACTCTCAAGGAAACTCAAATCCCATCTTCGCGATGGAATATGTCACGGCATTTCGCGTCTTTCTCAGTCGCTCCGCTAGATTTCTCACGATCGCGACGTATGAAGCAGTGCTTGCGATCATGCGACTTCTACCGGCAAGACGGAGAAAAGACGCGAAATGCCGTGACATATTCCATCGCGAAGATGGGATTTGAATTTCCTTGAGAGTCGCTCTTAGAAAATTCGCAGTATAGACTCTCCCAGTGATGTCTGTCCCATCTCCTGAGAATTACAAATTCGAGCGTCCCATATTTATCTCGAGATATACATTATATTATAATACATTCAAATATCATATTTAATGTAATACATTTTCATATTAATTTTTTAAAATTTTATTATGTAGGTATCTCAGAATAAATGTTATAAATTTCTAGGACATGTAGTGAGGTTGAAAACATAACTTTTTGCACTGGAACATAAAGCAAGAAATTTCATATAACAGAATTACACATGTGACATTCCCCCCTGACATGACAGTTAGGGAACTATAAATTGACTCTAACGGCTTAAGTGGCTCAGGGCATCAATTGATGTCACTACAGTGCCTCTGACTGGTAGGTCCTAGAGTTCGAGGCCAGACGGTGGCAGGATTTTCGACACTCGCTTGTCAGCTTGGTTGAATCCAGCCGCTGTCTGGAGAATAATTCTAGCGGCCGACTGCTGTGATCCATGGTAATTTTCCGTGGTTTCTCCACTCAACAGCAGGTGAATGTCGAAGCAGTACCCTAACAAACGGGCCAGAGACCGCGCGCAATCTTTCCTTCCTCTTCCTTGTCCTATCTTCACACCTTACTTTCACACTCACATTCACTGCACTACCACACATGTCGGGAGACCGGTGGAGAGCTTAGAGCTTGTCTCGGCTGGTGGGATATATCTGACTGGGGAAACTCCGCTAGCCAATGTTGAGGTCGGCGCTGAATCTCACTATCCAGCGAAAGATCACCATGTCCAGGGAAAACATGCACTACACTTATGGAACTAAGGACTTACATACCCGGAAACACGAAATAATGATTCGATCAAACTGAGCAGGCGCATAATTGACAAACCTTGTGCTCGAGAAAGTGTCGAACGCGTGGCAGCGCCTGCGGAGACTGGAAGAGGGCGGCGACTGCGGCGGCTGCGCTGGCGGAGAAGGCGGCGTGGTCCGCCAGCCAAGTGGCGGCGAAGAACTCCACGAAGGAGAAGTGGGCGAAGCACACGACGCCCTCGTCGCTGAGCCAGAGGAGGCCGGTCTTCTCGCAGCTGAGCACGGCGCGGTGGCGCGCCACCAGCTCCTCGAAGGGCTGCGCGTCCACGCCCTCCAGCGCCCCGTCCGACACCTGCCCAACATCATCACCTCCTCTACTATACATTTAACACTAAATTGGGTTTTTATATTGAAACAAATATGGGTTTTCGACTTAATTGATTTCTTGAGTGATTTTTACTTTAATTGAAAGGTAATTGGTCCGAAATGTGTGCCCTCACTAACCGGTTTTATAGGATAAATTCTGAAATAAATTTAATAAAATCGTAATGTTCTTTTCAATCTCACCTAATCTATTATCATCAAGAATTCGAGTTGTACCTTAGCCCATCGCCCAAACCATCACAGGCTTACAGAGAACAATGAAGTCCAGCCAAGCAAGGGCAAGGATTATTATTATTATTATTATTATTATTATTATTATTATTATTATTAACGATTATAATAACTGAAATAGTTACGGTCGCGCAACAGAGTTAACTTGCCAGAAGCAGTATGGCGCAGTGCTGGTGCACGGCGTCGAAGTCGTAGTGGAAAGGGCTGTTGTCGAGGTTGGCGAGCGCGAGGCCGTGGCGCTGCAGGTACTGGTCGCGGCGGAGGCGCACGAAGCGGCTGTAGAGCTGGAAGAGGTTGGTGCGCAGGCCGCGCAGGCGGCGGGCGCCGTCGCGGAGGGCGGCGCGCGCGTCGTCGGCAAGCGCCTCGGCCGCCATTCGCGAGTACAGCGGCACCTCGAGCAGGCTGGCGGCGGCGGCTTGACCGGCTAGCGCCTGCACCACGTCGGCCGCCAGGGGCTCCAGAGCCTCGGGCTGGGCGTCCGCCTGCGTCGCCCAGAAGCCGCTCAGGTAGCGCACCTGCGCCTCTCGCGACAGCGGCTCCAGGAAGGTGCGCGCGCAGTGGACCACGCGTTGCAGTTTCATCTGCACCTGTGCATGCCACCAGACCCGAGTTACACACTCTCTTTCGACAAACAGTTTCGGATGGATAGTTCCAGACACGTCAATAGCTACGGTCATTTCCCATTAATTCGGTGAATGTTTTATTCCGGGATTTGGCGGTGTCCCCCCACTGGATGGTGATACTTAGTGGCGACTGAACGACGGCTTGTCGAGGATTTCCTCCTCTAGGTATCTCCCTGTATAGGGCACCGCCCAGACGGGTCAAGCCCTGTCGCCCAACATGTTTGGTAATGTAGTGCATGCAAGTGTAAAGTATGTACGTGAGTGTGTGTGTGTGTGTGTGTGTGTGTATAAGGGGAAGTGATAGGTCATGGAAGAGGAACAAAATATCGCGCGGTCCGTGGGCCGGTTGTCAGGGAACTGCTTCGGCATTTGCACAGTATTCATAAGAAAAAACACGGAGAACCACCGAACAGAGCAGACGGACGTTAGAATTCTCCACCCTGCGAACGTTCGCGTGTATAGAGCGCCTGAGTGGCGAAGCCTCTGTGTACGTGCGCTTGTTCGTTAAAATTCCGAAGTCGTTCGCCGAAATGAAGTATAAATCGGGTCTAAGGGGCGCCTCACATTACAGACTATCATACGTATCGAGCGCTGTGTGGTGTGGCGTTTGGGGCGTACCTTTGAAAGATCCGCCACAGGAACACAACAGAAAGACGGTGGCAGCCCCGGAAAGTGCGGTCACTGCCCGAGAGAGGTCGCATGGGCCTGAACCGGGGTAACCGTCACGCTTCAATGGGCGCGCCAAGGCTCTCCACCGCCCCTACGAGCTGGCCAGTCGGCGAGCCTTCAGCCAGGAGGGGTATAGATCAGCCCTCGCCGGGAGGAGCGGAGTTATCCCGGCGAAGTGCGAGAAGTGAAGTGTGAAATAGTGTGCAGTGATTTACGTGACGACAACGCTCTGGGGCAAGGGAATTTTCTCCTGGACATAGTTTTCGACCACGGAGTTAATTTTTGGGACATCTTCTGGACTTCTAGTAATCTGGCTCTTCACTGGCTTTCTCTTCTGGCTATTTTGTGAACTGTTGCTCGTCTGCGGTATTCTCTCCGTATTGTGAACTGTGCATAAAAACAATTTTATGAACTTTGCTATTTTTTGGCCGCAACAATTAATAGAATTCATTCCATTTCCTGAGCAAGAATTAATTCTGATAAATACCAGGGTAACAGCGAATTATTTTAGATATTTTTAATTGGGTATATTGTAATTGTTTCATTCTTGAATGAGACAAAAAATTATGTGCTCCTAAATTTCCATGAACTTGTACTAACAATAATGTACACAACTCGTATGAAAAGTGTACGCCAAAGACTCACTTTCTATACTAGTTACATAAATAACTATTCAGCCACTAATAATTAAATTTGTTCTAAGAATTGTCAGGGGGAATTCTAAGTTAGATTAGTGGTTAGAGCAACTGGTCATAAATCAGAAGACCTGGGTTCCAATCGCAATTCTTTGAACAAATTTAAGTGTTGAAATACATCTAGTGGTCACCACTTTGATTTCTTTATTATTGTGAAACATATTTCCGAGTAGAAAAGGTGACAGGGTGGCGACCATTATTAACATTACACCTCTGGATTAGCGGTGCCCCGTCGTACCTCGGCGCGGGAGGCGATGCGGATGGAGCTGGCCTTGGTGCTTTGGATCAGAAGCTCCAGTACGCGCAGCATCTTCTCCTCGAGGGCCGGGCACACCTCGTCGATGCCGTCCACGAACACATGGACCTCGCCGCTCTCCAGCAGCGCCGCCTCCAGGCAGCGTCGCGCCGCCGGCGCCGTGGCCCCCGCCGCCGCCGCCAGCAGCTCCACCACGTGGCCCACGCCCAGCTCTGCCAACACCCACACTCACCTTTACTCGCCCACACTCCCGCTACGAAGTGACCAACGCGCAATATATATATATATATATATATATATATATATATATATATATATATATATATATCTTAAATAATGATGCAAGGAGCAGGGTTGGTTTTGGGGGTATCACATGATATGACACTTGTTGGCATGTTCTTAAATGAAATCCATTGAAAATGCTCTCTACTTCATTATTATTATTATTATTATTATTATTATTATTATACATTAGTTAAATTTGCGAGTAATTGAGTAAAACCAAAAAGCACATCTTATTCCGATCAAAGTCCTGCCAATTTAATTCAGATGAGGCCTATCCCTGTACAATTCTCCTAGCTCTACCGGGAGTGAGCACATCTAAAGATATTCAACTGCTGCTGGAGATCGGCCAAGCAGGTAAGTGGGTGGTCAGTGTCCACCGCTGCTTGCGCATTACCCTAGCGCCCAACCCTTGGCTGTACATATATATTTAATATCCACATAGCCAATCGTTCACCAATTATGGCAGACGTCAGTGAAATGCAGAGCCCGACGGCGCCGAAGGCGTAGTCAGTAGAAGAGCGTCCTATGAGCCGCTGACCGAAACACTCGCATAGGGCTCGCAGTGGAAAGTATAGTCAGAGGTTCCGTCTCCGGAACAGTTGACGACAATCAACGAGGCCGTGAAAAGTTAACCACATAAAGGCTCCAATAGACCGGCGCGAAAGTTGGCAGAATGTCCGCAGGGGAAATTTCGCGTCACGTGCCGGCTTATGAGCACGTTCAGACCTGCACGGCTACCGGATTAGCAGCATTTAAGCAGTGGCAGAATTTTGTTTCGCGGTCGCACGCGTTTTTTCCGCTGCCGCTCGAGTTTCGCTGTGGAAACCATGGCAAAGACTCGTCAGATGTCCAGAGATATTTCCAGGTCACCCGCGAATCTGACAAGAATGAGCAGTCAGAAAACATGTTTCTAATTTGGCTATGCAACTATTAATAACTAGAAAATAGGATCCACTGCATGAATAAAGCGAGAGCCTCTTCTTTTTCGAGAGAAAACTGCCACCAAACGCTGAGTCATAATTTACGCTCCGGTTGTCAACGGAATTCCGCCGTCGTGCCAAGCGCGGAACTTTCCGCGCCGCACCCGCTGCGGATGTTCCCCGCCGGTCTGTGGGAGCGTTAAATACTTTGAAACATTGTTAGCACATTTGGCCCGACGCGGGCTATATACATTAACTTTTCGCCCAGATAGGAGTCCTTTGACAAATTAGCAGCTTCCCGCCCGATCCAGGCTCTTCATGAGGTTGCAGTGGATTATGGGGGCCAAAACATGAATTTCGCGCGTCCCACTTAAAAAAATTGATTGATTGAAAAATTGATTTCCCGCTGCTCACAAATCAATACGTTAGCTCGCCGCTAGGGCTTGCTGGATGCTGCGGGCCTGACCAGATCTGATCGCTACAGCCATGGATTCGACCAGGCCTGCACAACGTACTTCCGCGAGCATTCTGCACTTGCGAGCCCATCGTCTGAGCGCGGCAACGCCGAAAGTACAAGTAATGGGGATTAGGAAGCTTTGCGGGGAGGGGAGAATACAATGATCCATGCTGCAAAATTATATTCCCATTTGTTTAAATGGATTGTGTCTAGCATTTCAAGTTACAAGGGCCGTAATTCAATGTTTATTGTTCTGTGCACTGCTGTATATCCACCTCTGTATCCACCACTGTATGTATTTTCCTTTTCTAATAAAAACATTAACATGCTCATTGTGACTCTTAAGCAATATTTTAAAGCAGTAGCTTTAAAAAAAAATTGATTCTAATGAACAAAAAAGTTCAATATAATAATTGGTTATTCACCAGGAGTGTTATAATCTCCATATCATAGCAAAATGAAAATTATGAGAGCTATGTCTCACATCAAGATTGACATAAAAATGGAATATGCAGCAATTCCAAGAAGCGTAATGTTTAAAAGCACATATATTTGTGACCATTTCCCCCATTACGAAACTGAATAAGAGAGATCAACGAGCAAACCTCTGTGACGATATGTTGCGGAAAATCTTGAAAAAATCATGGGTATTGTTAAATAGATTCCAATGGGCTTCATATTTTTATACGTAAACGACTTTGCACACTTGTAAAAAATTAGAGCAGAAAATAATCATAATTTTTTCAAGAACAATATGTTTTTGCTTTGATAGAACAGTCTTGTTCAATTAAACATAGTTAATTAAAAATAGTTTATTACTCTCATCATCAAACAAAAAAATTCAGTATCGCAATTTTGTGTTTTGCAAAACACTAAATTTGCGATTACATCGTAAAGCGCCTTATCAGCCCTACAAGATATTATAATACTTGGTGCCCAAATCTAATATATCTATACTAATATATAAAGACGAAAGTACGCTAGCTTACAGCGCGAAATTCTCAGAATCTACTAAACCAATACCATTGAAACCTTTAAGCTAGCTTCCTTTAAAGGTCTGGTGTACCACAGGCTACGATTTTTAAGGACATCACAGTTCTAATTTACCCGGCCGGGAATCGAACTCGGGGTTGCGCCGTGGAAAGCGAGCACGCTAACCAATGAGACACCGAGGATGGGATATAAAGCTCAACAAAAAGAATATAAGTGTGTCTACAAGTATTTTGTATTAATATTGTAGATTTGTTTATTGTTTTTAATTATAACGAGGAATGTTTGGGAGCTGTCACTCCCAATAAGGAAAATGTAAACTTTCTTTAGTAGGAAAGTGAACGAGGCACATCGGAAATTTCCAAATAGGGGGAAGACAAGTACGCCCCAATGTAGGGCATGAATAAATGGAATTTCTCATCAAGGCTAAAAATTTACTGTAATAAATGCCTGGGCAACGTCGGGTAGTTCGACTAGTGTGTGTATGATATATATATATATATATATATATATATATATATATATATATATACATACACACACACACACACACACACACACACACACATATATATATATATATATATATATATATATATATATATATATATATATATCCGGGGAGGAAACGTCGAAACTTGGAAAATAAGCTCTGAAGACATTACGTGGATTTTCTGAATGGTTAAGCCGCAATAAGCACTCAAAAGTTGGTTTGAAAAATTGATTTCTAGGCAAGAATTTGCATTACAGAAGCATAGAAACTCTCTAGAAACATATTATTGTTTATTATTTACATAACAAATTAACATATTTGTTCAGAAAGAAAAATTAAGCGAGAAATAAAAAAGCACTCAATTTACACAATTGACTGCTTTTTTATTTCTTGCTAAATTTTTCTGTCTGAGCAAATATATTCATTTCTTTTGTGTTCATATTTCTGGAGTGCTTCTATGCCTCCATAATGCATATTTTTGCCTAAAAATCAAACTTTTGAGTGCTAACAGCGGCTCACCCATTCGGAATATCCACGTAGTTTATTAGAGAAAATATGCTTAGAATTGTCTTAAGAGCTTATTTTCGAAGTTTCGACGTTTCCTCCCCGGACTCTCTCTCTCTCTCTCTCTCTCTCTCTCTCTCTCTCTATATATATATATATATATATATATATATATATATATATATATATATATAAATTCTCGTGTCACAGTTTCAGTTACCATACTCCTCCGAAACGGCTGGACCGATTTTGATGAAATTTTATATGTATATTCAGTATGTCTGAGAATAGGTTGTTATCTATTTTTATGCCCCTTAGTGATAAGGGTGATCCACCCCAATTTTTTTAATTTTTTCGGACAAAACGTTTTAGGCAACCCGCTACACATGGTAGGTATTTCACACGGCGGTATTTCACCCGCTACACGGTGTTTCTCCATATTACGCACCTGCTCAGCGATGTGCAGAATCTGCTATTAAATGTGAACAACACGGAGAGAGACGGGGAATGAGAGAGAAAGGCGGAGAAAGAGAGAGAGAGAGAGACGGAGAAAGAGAGAGAGACGGAGAAAGAGAGATATAGGGGCAGAACAACTTCTGCCGGGTTCAGCTAGAAAAATGTTTGTCTCCGCCATACATTGTTGCGTTAGGTTTGAGGAGTCTTAAGCATATTCGAAACTAATATATTATTAATTCTATAATTAGCATGAAAAAGAACACAGCAATTACTATTTGGCTACAGGTAGATATGACATTGGGACTAGGAATTTTCTTTTAATAATTTGTGATGTTTGTTGCTGCGAAATGTTTAATTAGCCTTAATTAATTGTTTAGTTAGCCTTCGGAAGTTGATATTAAATTCTCGAATGTACAAAATGGGGAACAGATTCATTGTTGAACAGTTAAAAATGTGTACATGTATTTTATAACTAATTATAATAAATCATGTGTACATGTATTAATTATAACTAATTATAAAAATGTTTAAATGATTGTTCTTTAGAGAAGATTTATTTATTATCGTTAATTATTTTCTGCTGCCGTCTTTTAATATATAGATTTTCGTTTTTACTGGCTTTTAGTGCAACAATAGGTAAAGAAAACACTGATTCATTTACATGATGTAATTATCACTTGATCAGTATGCCCGCAAGGCGTCTATAGTTGTGGCCAGCTAAAAAGACCAGCTAACGTGACAACTTTTGAAAAATGCCACTGTCGGATGAGAACATGTATTCATACTCCATTTAGGGTACTTTTGTTTCATTTTGTGTTGGCACATGCCGTTGCCAACCTTCACACAATTATCCTATATATATTACGTTTACTGGGTAGGGACATTTTTTAAAATTTAAGTTTGCAATGAAAAAGTGACTACTTCCGTAGATTCCGCCAACATTCAAGCCATTCACGTGGATTGTGCTCTGTCTGTTTGCTATTGTTGCTAGCGATTCGCATATTGCGGTTTACTATTTTTCATAAATCTGCATTTAGTGATTTCGTCAGGTGTATTAATTTAGTTCAACGCGTTTTTATTTTTATGTATTATTTTTGAATTGTTTTCATCACTTATCATACTGGAGTTAGTCGAGATAGTTTTATTGGTAAAGGTTAGTTTTTTCGATTTTGTATTTTTTGTGTAAAGTTAATTTTATTATATTTATTATTAATTTTTCTAAACCCAATTTATTTATCATTGAAAAATAATGGATAGACCAATTACATCTGGGTCTTTTATTAGTAATTTGTCTTTAAGGTTAAAGTGAATTCAAAGTTCTCTTCAAACGGGAATTGTGAATTTATTTTGTGGATTGTGGAAGAAAACAGTGGAAGAAGGGATACTGTTTCTCAAAGGAATCACAATTGTAATCGCAAGTCAATCACACTAATCTGATATCACAAATGGAAAATATTATTACTGGTAAGATAATTATTTTTTTCCTAAATATCTTACAAAACTGACAGGTATAATTTTCATAATTAAAATAGTTATTGGTGTATTTACTGTCTTTAACTATTAATTATCATTAGTTATACATTAATAGTAATAAATCTAATTTTCTTTTTTCAACAACAGGTGGGTGTGAAGTCTATTGAAAGAATTATCAACCGACATAAAAAGCAAGCAGCTCTGACCACCCTAGAAGGACTCATCCAGCTTCAATATTGACAATTTTATGACGGATGGAATTTCCAATAAAATACATTGTAATTTGGATGCAGAATCATTTAAAGTTTTTAATTACTTTGTTATTATAGAATTTTATTCATCTATACAATGATCGCCGTATTTTGTAGTATTTTATGTGAAGTAACATGAATGATATATTTATGTAGGTCTTTATATTATGTAGGTCTTGGTATTTCTATAAGAAACCTGTTCTTCAGAGATTGTGGGTGATGAAACATTCAATTTTCAAGACTCTCAGACCTTGAAGCGTATAGTAAAAAACATTGGTTTTATTTGTGGAGGATTTTATTAAGGAAAACAGTTATGCCCTTGTGAATGAGAGTGAAACAATTTTTAAGAGAGTACTTCCTAGGGAATTATATTAAGAACCCAAACAAAGCCCAGCATACTAAATATTGTAGTTTTTTTAATGAATCATGACAAAATTTATGAATGGCAATTTCTTATATTTTTTTCTGGAACATTAATATTGTTTCAGTTTTTTGTAGCTGTTTGTAACCGTTTGATGGTAACATTTTCAACATTATCTGTAACTTGGTTTTGGGCAAGTGGCACCACATTTCTCTCCTCAAATCCCACATGCATTTCGAAATTTTCTTTGACATAATAAACTAATTTTAATAGTGAAAATAACCATTGTCTTACCTTGAGCTTTTTCACAATTCCCATCAGCACTATAAGAGTGTAAGTGGGGTAATAAATATATTAATCTTTTACTACTTGGATGCCTTTTGGGAATAATTTGGCATGAATTGTAAAACTGGAGTATGTGGAGCATTTGGAAAATTGGAGTACACTGGAAACTAGAGTATAATATGATCATCCTGATTTGAATTATTTAGCAAGTTAATGAGATGGTTAATGCAAAATGACTGCATAATCAGGGAGTAGTTTATGGTATTGTAGTCACAATAATTGATAATACAAGAGTGCAATATCATGGTGCAACATTATACACTATTTACTATGCCATTTATATTGTCAGTATACTACATTCCTGTTAAAATAAATAAATTTAAAAAAATCAAAAGTTCTATTTATTACCATAACTATCCCTGTAACATGTACCACACCCCGTTTTAATAGAGAAGAAATAGGTATAAGCCTGTCACTGGTTAGAACACGCAACTTACTGAAGACTACTGAATGCATTTCTTAGTTTTTAAATCATAACTAACTTTTGAAAGATAATTTAATAAAGCAGCTAAATAAAATAATGCATTGCATTAATATTAATATCATTGGACTGTTAGAAACAATTAATTAGGTCACAAAAATTACCATGTATATGTGAATTAATAATCTTAAATAATTGTGGTATTTATTTTTTTCAACATAAATCTTAACTGACAGATAAATCATGAACAAATTGATAACACAATCATCTCAAAATCATTAACACAAGTCAGTAGATAACTTTTAGCACAAGACCACAGATAACTTTTAAATATATGTTTTTCATTTGCTCTTGGCGCGTGCTTTAACATCACTCACGCTTGCACTTGCCGATAATGATAACTCTTATTTGGTTTAATTGTTCACCGAGTTAATATTCGTTTCTAGATGAAAATCTTGTTTAATTTTAACGAAAAACGAGACAAACATTATTGTACTGTGAACTCTTCAACCGCGCGAGAAGTGAATGACAACAAAGAAAACAAAAGCCAGAGAGTTGGTCGGAATGATTGTTTCATAAGTTGGCTATTCCGACAGGAAATCCTTTTAGCTGCCATATTGCGAATCTAGTGCGGCCCAATACACGGCCTAGACTATACGGCGTCACTTCTGACCAGTGTTGCCAGATGTACGGCATTTCCGCATTTTATACCGCATTATTATTAACACCCAATCCGCATTAAGGCTAAATGTACCGACACTAGTTCAATTTGTCGCCACCACGTGGCAGCACCAAGTTTAGTGAATTTTACTTTACCGATTACGTCTGAACAAATGGTCCGATTTTCAATCTGTAAACGGCATTTGATTCCTGTTTATAGTAGAATTTACGCTACGAAGCCGTTTTTCAAACAAAACTAGCAGAAACTCGATTTTTAAAATTTTTCTCGTACTTCCGGGAACAATTTCAAAAATGTGGGCTTATAGCGCGATGGCGACACGCTTCCAGAATCCAACGCCGTGTCAAACATGCAAATCGGATAAATAGGAGCGACGGTAAGTGAAATTTCGAAAAACACCTCACCCCACTCCCCCTTCCCCTTCCACGCCGTCGGGACATTGTTGGCCGGCGGCGCGGTCAAGCCGGCACGGGCGAGCCGGGCGGCGGCCGCCGCGGCGCGGCGACGGGCAAGAAGACTGAACTTTCGGGGGCAGCAAGCCAGACACCCCGTCACTTCGTTGATGCTTCCGTCACTTCGCATCTCAAGATATTTTTTCCCCTCATATGAAACTAGTGATGCTGTAATAGGGGTAAACGGTCTCGTATCATCTTTAATAGTAGTATAAAACTATTACCTTATTGATATATTCCATCTTCCTTCGAATACCATCATAAGAATGTCTGAGGTATCACTCAAAACACCGATCCCGCTTTGGTGCTGATTTCAAAAAGAAAAAATCGAACTAATTGCGTAAATATCACCCATATTCCATCTCCTCACATCGTATTTTAGATATATTGTACTTCTAAGATCTTCCATTACCATTTCACTACCGGAAAAAACAAGCGGAGATAACGCAAGAGCTCTTTTATCCTACGATTCGATTTATCATTTCAAAACGGCGTTTGTCACCTTGATAGAATTCACCTGGTTAATCCTTTTCCCAGTAAAATAGCCGAATCGAATTTTTAAAATGTTTTTATACTTGCGGACATATTTGAAAAAGTGGTAAAATAGCACGCTGGCGAGATGCACCCTGAATCTAACGCCATATCATACACTGAAATCGGATAAATAGACTTCTCTAGTCATGTAAAAAATGATCTTCAATAACGTCAAAATTCTGTTTCGCGGTACTGCTTGTCGATCTCATGGCTAAAGTCCGGGTCTAATGTAATTACATATGTTTTTGTCTACTGTTCTCATTTTGTAATTTAGGCGAACTGTTGCAATCCTAACAAAATATTTAAATTTTTCGTTACAAATTTTGTACTGTATTACGTATTTTACATATTTTGCTGATCATTTAATATCTGCTTAACAGTATATTTATTATTTGCTAATTATTAAGGTATTTTCACAAATTACCAAATTTTCTTGAAATTATTTCCGGAAATATATTTAATTAATTTTGAAAAATAGTTTTTATTTAAATGTGTTTATATTTTTGCAATGAGCATATTTTGTCTAATACTAATTCAGAATTGCTGACATTCCTATGTGCTGCACGTAAAGATTTCGAACAGAGTGCTTCAAAGATTCTCCGTTCGTGTCTGCGTTTTCTACGTGCATCTCTTTGTTTTCATTGCTGATAGAAAGAAATAAAAAAAACAGTAGGCAGAAAAAGTAGTTACTTTTAAATTCGATATAATTAATATTTTATTAATGGAATTTCAAATTGTGAACATTTATTTTACTTTATCTCTCTTCTCAATCTTCATACGAAGAGAAAGTTATATCGTGCGCAGGAAAACTCTCAAAGCCGAGTCCTGATAATGAAAATGTGGATAAATCGTGTTGTTGTATAGTAAATTACTTCCTGTAACTCGTGGTGTAGCCAGAATCCATGTTTTTGTGGGTCCTTAATACCGAAAAATTGATTGACGGAAAAACGTCCGTCAGTGTCTCTGGTGTATGTGAATAACACTAGCGTTTACACTGAGTACAAATTTTTCCAAACTGGAAAACACAACAACAAAAAACAGCTGTCGATCTACTGTCATTTGAAGCTCTGCAATTTTCAAAAACGTGCATTACTTTTTGGAGATACATTACACGAACCCCCCCCCGGATATTTTAAAAATTTGCTCAAATATGGCTCCAAATTTTTTCTTTATATTTCTCGTAAAAATTGAATAAAATACACATGGCTTAGGTCCGATTTCACTGATAACTGAATTTTCGAAAATTGCAAAAGATTGAATTTTTTCGGCGTTTCCTACAACTACAATATTGACGATAGAGACTTTTCCTTTCTAAGAAATTTGTTGTACATAATTAGTTCTTTCATTAATATCATGAATTTTTTAAAAACAATTTTTGTAGTTATGGCGCAATCTTGTGTGCAATATATGCAACTTTAAAAGATAACAAAGCAAGATTTTTTCAAAATCGGCTGCATTTTTTCCCTTTAAACTATTGGTAGGGATTTTGCGAAATGTACTTTAAGAGATGACATAAACGCTATTTTGCTCTATTCTTTTGTTTTTGCGAAAATAACACAAATGAAACTTTTTGAATAGCCTGTCACGTCGTTTATATTTACATTATCGGCGATTTGTTCACATTATTAGATTTATGAGCACACGTACTTTAAATTATATCATTTAAAGTTTTCGAAAACTAAAAATTTTTTTTGGAAATGAACTCGAAATTTCGCATTTTCAGAAACGCTCAAACGCCAATTTTTTCTGAAAAGGTTCCAAATTTTTTGTTCAAAGTTTTTGTACGTATAGGGCGAAATGCACTGTCTAAGGAAACAAAAAAGTTTTGTTGTATTATTTTGTTGTTTTCTTCAAAATTTACACAAATGTATTTTTTAAATATTTCGCATGCCTTGTATGCACATTTGCAGCGATTTGTAAACATTATTGCATTTGTGAATGGAAGAGCTTAAAATATCTTAAAATAAATTTTAAAAAAAACTCTCAAGATTCCTGTGAAAAAGGGCTTCATATTTCACATTGCCACAGACGCTTCAACACCCTTTTCTTAAAAACGGTATCAAGTTTATGGATGAAAATTGTCGTAAAGGACAAGGTTTCAGTCTTCTTTAATATTCTAAAAGCAATATTTTGAATCTACCATTAGGGAACCGAATAATTGAGAAAACCTAAAAAATAAGTTGGGTGCATTAAATGGCAGGTGGCAGCTAAATCTAGCCCATGCCAACAAAATAGTAAATTTTACTACGACTAAGTCCGAATAGCTGGCTGAGACTATAGGAAATTGAAAACTAATACGGGAAAGTCTGTGCCATTCTGTAGCACCACCAGTTACTTTCTCGTGTTAGTTACTCAAAGTTATGTAATGTTGCGGAAAATCTATTTCGAGATATTAACGGAAGTACTCGTTTTGGGGTCCCCTGATACCCAGGGCCGTCTTTGGGTTTGAAAGTACCCGAGGCACTCAGATTTCGGGGCCCCTAATTCAAATTTTCGAAAACATGCGTATTTTTTGCGATATTCTGTGTCAAACATGTGCAATTTTTATTTCCTTTAAACCATTTTTTCTTAGACACCTCAGAAATTTTGATTAAATTGGGACCTTAGCATAAAGGTAGCTTAAGAGAATGGTGCATGTCTCATGTTCGTTAAATTGCCTGGTTTTGCAAAAATTAAAACAAAAATGTCGGCCACTTCTTACAATACTCCGTATATACGTATGTATAAAGAAAATAAAAATAATTGATTTAAATATAATTTGTTATTGGAAATGCCAATATTAATTCAATTTTTGCTTCCTCACACTTTAACTTATCGACAATGCGGAGGCTACAAAGGAATTCCGCTTAGCGCTCGCGAATTCCTGGGAATTAAGTACATGTCATTGTTACGAGTTGCGATAACAGCTAGAGGCGCGCAACTTAGCGACAACGCGCGGTTAGCCACCACGAGTTTGTACATTGTAGGTTCCACGAGTTCGTACATTGCTGTGTGTCTTCTGGGAGCAAATAAAAAAAACCTCACTCCTGGAAAACATTGCCTTTGATATTAACCAGCCATTCAGCAATACTGAAATTTGATGGATATATTTATTTGTGCGATATGAATGAAAAACTCAATAGCTTAGATGTTAGTAGCGCAGAAAATGCAATATCTTAATATTGCGTAGCTGTTTTTTATAATTCGGTAAAGTACCTGCTGATCTAACACCACTAGTTCAGTTTTGTTATATATTTTTTATTATCTGTGGGGGCCCTTTCATCATGGGGGGCCCTGAGGCACGAGCCTCGTCTGTCTGTGCCTAAAGTTGGCCCTGCTGATACCGAAAGGGTGTATGTGTGTTTTGACTTTTTAACGTCCGTTCGTCCGTCCATCTGTCTGTCTGCCTGTCTGGGCGTATGTGAACACCACTAGCGCCTAAACTATGTGTAGAATTTTTGCTCAACTGAATAAACCCCTGTCGATCTGGTCTGAGTCGAAGTTCTGCGATTTTTAAAAACATTCATTAATTTTTGGAGATACTTTTTATTAAGCCCCAGGGACATTTTCAACATTTTCTCAAAAATGTCAACCAGGATAGGTGGCTCAGTGCATCAACTGATGTCACTGCAATGCCTCTGACCGAGAGGTGCTAGGTTCGAGTCCCGACGGTGGCAGGATTTTTCAACACTAGCTTGTCAGTTAGATGTAGAATTCAACCGATGTCTGGAGGAAAATTCTAGCGACCGGCTGCTCTGATTGGAAGTTTTCCGTAGTTTCTCCGATCAACATCAAACGAATGCCGAAGAAATACCTTAACAAACGGACCTGGCGCGATATTTCCTTCCTCTTCCTTGTCCTATCTTCACACACACACACACACACACACACACACACACTTACTTGCACAACACTACCATATATGCTGGGAGACCAGTGGGAGGATTGGAACTTGTCCCGGCTGTGGGCCGTGCACTGCTGGTGGGAGATACCTTGTTAAGAAAGAACCCGGCAAGCCGACAGGTAAATCGGTCGGCTATTTAGAGCTTGTCCCGGCTGGGGTGGTGCCCCGCTGGTGGCAGATACCTGTTTGGGAAGCCCCGCTAGTGGACGGAAGGTCAGCGCCGGATCTCGCCATCGGCATAGCGGGCAACATCTCTTCCACCTCACGATGAAATAAACATGCATTGCACTTACGGGACTAATGACCAAAGAAGTTGACGCGCCCAAAATCACTAACAATCAATCAAAAATTACTCCAAATACTTTCCTTAAATTAATTGTAAGAATAAAGTAAAATACACTCAAGGTGGCATAGCTCTTATTTTCATTGCTGACTGATTTTGGGAAAATTGCAAAGTTCGAATTTTTTTTCGGCGTCTTCCTACAACTACAAAATTGAAGATAGAGATTTTCCCTTAAAATTATATTTGTTCTCCATACTTAGTTCTTTCAATAAGGTCATGCACATTTTTTTGAAATTTTTAGTAGTTTTCGCGCAATATTGAGTGCAATTTGTGCAATTTTTAAAAATTACAAGAACAAGATTTTCTCAAAATCGACTTCAACTTTTTTCCTTAAACTTTTGGAAAGGATAGTACCTAATGTACTCTGAGATGACATAAACGCCATATTGCTCTATTCCTTTGTTTTTTCAAAACTTACAAAAAAGTAATTCTTTGACTAGCCTTTCATTTAGTAAATATTTTCTTTAACGGCGATTTGTTCTTATTAGGGAACTTTTGCCACCTCGAACGTTAAGTACTATCGATCTTTTGTGCATGCGCAGATGCACCAAAGTGATGCGAAACTTGCACTGCGAATGAGCAGAAAATAGATAGTACGTAACGTTCGAGGGTGCAAAAACTCCCTACTATTACATTTACGAGTACATGTGCTTTACATTAGGTCTTAAAAGTTCCTCGACAACTCAGATGTTTTCTGTGAAAATGAACTGAAACTTCCGAATTTGCACAAATGTTCAAACGCCATTTTCTCAAATTGCTTCTTCAAACTTTTCGTACGAATGCTATTTGCATTCTTTAAGTTAACATAAAATTAATTTGGCTGTATTTTTTTGATTTTTCAAAAAATAAATAAATGTATTTTAAGTGTCTCTCACGCCATTAATATTCACTTTTCCAGAAATTTTATACATTATTACATTTGTGAGTAGAAGTGCTTTAAATGTCACCAAATGAAGTTGTTCGAAAACTCGAAAGATTCTTGTGAAAATTCCGAAGCTTCCATTTTCGCATTTACAGTAACGCTTAAACGCCATTTTCTTAAGAGCGGCTCCAAATTTATCAATGAAAATTCCTATATAGGACGAAGTTTTACTCTTCTTTAATATCCTAAAAGTAATATTTCGTGTCTACCATTAAGAAGCTGAAAAATGAGAAAAGTTCAAAAAATGTATTTTGGGCGGCGATAGATGTCAGCAAGATGTCAGAAGATGGGGAAAGATGGTAAAACTGGCCCAGACCAAAGATATTAGATTACTATGAGAAAGTATGTGCAATTTGTCCTAAAGTACAAAAACATTTTAAAAAATTCGATTCGGTTATTTTTCTGGAAAAAGGATTAACCAGGTGAATTCTATCAAGGTGACAAACGCCGTTTTGAAATGATAAATCGAATTGTAGGATAAAAGAGCTCTTGCGTTATCTCCGCTTGTTTTTTCCGGTAGTGAAATGGTAATGGAAGATCTTGGAAGTACAATATATCTAAAATACGATGTGAGGAGATGGAATATGGGTGATATTTACGCAATTAGTTCGATTTTTTCTTTTTGAAATCAGCACCAAAGCGGGTCGGTGTTTTGAGTGATACCTCAGACATTCTTATGATGGTATTCGAAGGAAGATGGAATATGTGAATAAGGTAATAGTTTTATACTACTATTAAAGATGATACGAGACCGTTTACCCCTATTACAGCATCACTAGTTTCATATGTGGGGAAAAAATATCTTGAGATGCGAAGTGACGGAAGCATCAACGAAGTGACGGGGTGTCTGGCTTGCTGCCCCCGAAAGTTCAGCCTTCTTGCCCGTTGCCGCGCCGCGGCGGCCGCCGCCCGGCTCGCCCGTGCCGGCTTGACCGCGCCGCCGGCCAACAATGTCCCGACGGCGTGGAAGGGGAAGGGGGAGTGGGGTGAGGTGTTTTTCGAAATTTCACTTACCGTCGCTCCTATTTATCCGATTTGCATGTTTGACACGGCGTTGGATTCTGGAAGCGTGTCGCCATCGCGCTATAAGCCCACATTTTTGAAATTGTTCCCGGAAGTACGAGAAAAATTTTAAAAATCGAGTTTCTGCTAGTTTTGTTTGAAAAACGGCTTCGTAGCGTAAATTCTATTATAAACAGGAGTCAAATGCCGTTTACAGATCGAAAATCGGACCATTTGTTCAGACATTATCGGTAAAGTAAATTCCTGCTGATGGTGCTGCGATCTATTGAATTTTCCTACAAGTTTTTTTCGGTACATTTAGCCTTAAGCGATGAGGATGCCAAAAAAATCTGCATTTCCATGACAGTGGATTAAAATCAATTTTTTTCTTTTCCTCAGTTATGACAACGAGCGTTAGATGTCCCGCTAACTATGGTTGACAAAGTTTGAATGTTCAAAATGCTGTCACTCTCTATTCGATTAATGTAGAAAGCAATAAAACACCAGTCATCTACCAATCATTAGGGCTTTATCCAATTGCCGTATTCGAAAATTGATGACCAAGCACCAAGGTGTAGTCGTGAAATCCGTCCTTTAATGTCTTACTTTTAGAGATTCAGAGGACAAATAGGTGACATGTTGGTTAGTCGTTTTCGAATACGGCAAATAAGAATACGGAACGTCGTTCGGATTCTTACTTCGTTTATTCAAGCCGGAGAAATGATGCACTTCGCGGGATATTGAACTTACGTTACTTGGCTTCATTGAGATTAAAAGTAAATTGAAAGTACATTTATAACAAAAATTACTGATATTTTATATTTTTAATTTCTTGGGTGAATCGAGAACATTATATATAGTGAGAACAAACATAGAACAAATATAGTGAGACCATATCGCATTTATTTAATTAATAAAATGGAATTCTATGTCGATATATGAATTATTGATGTTTTCCCTTATTTTTAAATTATATTGTACGTAGTAAATCCGCATTCATTAGAAGAAATTCGCATTTTCGAACTTCGCAATCGGAAGTTTTACATCTGGCAACATTGCTTCTGACCCAGTAAGCAGCATGGAATGGGGATGAGATCTCTCACACAATAAGCCGTTTCTCACTCACTCCAGTTTTCGGTCATTATTTTTATTGTGTGGGCGTTAATCGTAATTTTACAAATATCATTTTTCTATTTCGGTGTAATTTTTAAATAATTTATAATTAATTTGCAGGGCTGTAATGAAAAACGTCCTCGAAGCCATCATTTTAAATGACAAATTTCGAGGTGAGAATATATTACTGCCACGGATCCCTATTATACCCACAGATGTGCCAATTCAATTTAAACATCTTCAATTTCCGTTAAGATTGGCATTTGCGATGACTATCAATAAGTCTCAAGGCCAAACGATGTCTGTTTGTGGCTTATTGTTGAGCACACCATGTTTTTCATGTGATCAATTATACGTGGCATGCTCTCGAGTGGGCAAACCATCCAGTTTATTTGTGTTAGCTAAACATGGGATAAAAAATATTGTACACTCTATTGCGTTGAGGGATTGATATGGATTTTTTTAGTAAAATTATTATAATTAGCAATGTATATCATTTCAAAAAATAAATTACAATAAATTAAAAATATAAATGTTTGGTATTGTGTTATTTTTATATTTCATCATCGTTCACAGCACTCCATGACTCTTCAACTCATATATATCACATCCTCAAACACTGACAATAAGTTAGTCATTTTTTTCTACTAAAATAATTCTAGGCATAATTTATAAGGCAAAACAACGTTTGCCGGGACAGCTAGTATATATATAAAATTCGTTGTAGTTTCATATTTCGCACAGTCATATATCGATAACAAACATTTACAATATAATACAAAAGGCAATTTTAGTTGAACTGTTTGTGACCATCATGTTTTCGCCGATTACTCTTTAAATTTACGCGCTTTGGTTCGAATTGCGCATTCTAATTGGTGGTCCCTACTCCTGGAGTACGTTTCATCCCCACCCTTCATCGATTTTCGCGTTTGCCCCCGAGCTGCTTGCAAGCAGCTCCTGACGTCAGTGAAAGTGCAAAATGCTGTGCAGGTATGGCTTAGAGGAAGTCATGCTACAGCGCTCTTTCGGCGAGTGATTTAACTCCGTCGCTGCCGCTGCCGCCGAAGTGTAATTTGCTTTGTAATGTTTTTTTTTGGAGTGTGTAGGCAAGAGTTCAGTTTTCGTTTTGTGTCTCTGCTAATCATTCATTCCCTTTTGAAGTAAATGTGCTTGTCCTACTTAGAAATAATGATTTTCTTCGATTTGTGTTTACCCCTTTATACCAAGAGTTTTGAAAATTGTTAGAAGTTTTTCCTTTACTTGACAAACGTCGAAGTGAGCCCCTTCTTATTTGAAACGCCGACTTGAACGGAGCTATTTTTCTTGTTAGGGACGTCGAAGTTAACGGAGTTATTCTGGTTCGAAACGCTGAGGCGATTGTAGTACGAGGAAGCCATTAGACGTGAACATTATGAGTAATTGTCGGAACGTGATTTGGGGATAAGATATAACCCGCATGTGTTAGACATCATAAAAATGCGAGGGAGAGAGATGAATGTAAAGAGTATTAGTTTATCATAGAAAACGGTGCGAGAAATTGTAGTATCCATTCTATTGTTTATAAATCAGAAAATCGAATTTATTCGAGTTTCTGCAGAATCCAGTCGAAACTAAAACCTTGCGACGGACACAAGCGAAAAGGAATTATGCAATCGTGCTTTGATTTGTGAGGCAGGGAAGGGGAAGAAACGTGTAAGTGCAAACTGGTGTGGACGCGCCGTGACCGGAGGCGCCGAGCCTGACGATGCGAGGGTCACCCGAGACAGCTACCTGTGCTGCAATAGCCATAAATACCCAAAAATGGTTGCTAAACCTTAGTACAAGATAACCAGTGCCAATTTATTAACGAAACCTGAGAGCAGCGACGGGGATTTAGTAGCCGGAAATCGCGGAGCTGCGAGTGACAGAAAGAAAGAAATACGAATTTCACAGAAAGTATGTAATGTAAAGATTCGGATAATTTGGAAACAACTGAACAGAACACTGCGTGTATTCTGGAAGAAAAAATATGCAGCTCTGTAAAATGTGCTTCTTTTAGGAAGAGTATGATGAACAATAATATCGAAATGTTGTAGTCAAGTTGATTAAATGTAATTTGCTTAATAATGACGTGTTCTTGGTTGCCAATTTGTGTATGAAATCAATGTTAAGAATTTATGTTGAGAAGCAGTAAAAATTTTCAAAGTGGTAGTCGTGCCCGGAGTGAACGCACTACCACCCCTCCAAGAGAGGAGACGCGAGACGGAATTCGTGTCAGCCCTTCTTTATCAAGACTTCGGAGAGAACAGACGTGTGGTGTGGGAGTACCTGAGTGAGTAGGAGCCATCTTGGCGAGATTAGAGGACGAGTACAGTTAGTTAGCTAAGAGGTTAGAAACAAAGTTTGTTTGACGAGATATTAGAAGCAAAGTTAATTCAAATTGAATTGGAAAGTGATTGCGATAGGAGAGAGACTCGAATGCAGCTGTTTCAAAACGTGAGTTCAAACGAAAGTAACGCGTGAGAACTTTACAACACGCGTCGCAGCCCAAAAGCGACGTAGAACGAAGAGAGGGATTTGCATTTTCGGTGTCGGATGAGGCGAGGAACTGTTGGAAGGAGAACAACAGAACTGTTGGAGGGAGAGTTCGGCGCGGAATTGGTGGCAGGAGCGTTTTCGGAGACTTGGTAGAACGAGAAGCGGGAGGCGGTGTCCAGCGACTTCGTAGGGAGCGAGGCATCAAGCGACCGGAAAACGAGGCCAAGGTCGGAGGTTTGCAACGCGTTGGCCACGGACAAAGGTAGCGGCGGTTCACAGCGGCAAGGTAATAGCATATCTAAACTATTCGAACTCGAGGTTCAAAGTGACGAGTGCGCAAAGATTACAGAGACTAACGAAGTTCTTTCAAAGAGTTTGTTTTTTTAACTGTTGCCCGTAACTTTGTAACGCAGTTCATTTTCAGTACGAGCAGTTTAAACGACTGTTTCTTGTGTTGTAAATAGATTTTTTATAAAAAAGGGTTTATTTAAAAGTTTTGTTCAACATTCATACTTTGTGTAGTTATGATAAAGAGATTGGAATTGTTGTAAATATTAGAATGGAAGAAATAATCCGATCTGAGTTAATTAGGAAATAATTTGCAAAGTTACTGGCTTCAGATCAAAAACCAGGCCTGGCAAAAGTAAATTCAAGTAAATACTTTGCAGAGACAGAACTACGTTTAATAAGTACAGTAATTATTTCATGTGTCGTGTAATTTTTATGAAAGAATGTACGCAAATTTCTCTAACTTCTGTGTCTTGGGTACGCTTTCTCACCCCTAAAGATCCCGACCCTGAGATCACAAAGCTCATTACGAGCATTCTTTCTACCGCCCCCCTTTTCAGCTGGTTGATGGTGCAAGCGGTTAAAGAGAAGACCGACGCATGTAAGTCTAAAAAGGTAAGAAGGAGGCGTGTTAGAATGTGTGTGTGTGTGTGTATATATATATATATATATATATATATATATATTGAAACGAATTGTTATCAATAAAATGATAAAAATGCGTTCCTGAGTATACAGAACGTTTGAACTGCGCGGTAGCGGCCGGCACGCCGACGGAGTCGGGTGCCGGAGTCGGTTCTGTGTGAAGAACTGAAGGCCACGAATCACGGGACGGACGAACAGTGGAGCAATGGTGGAGGAAGGAAGGCGGACGGTTATGTAGTGTGCGGAAGAAAGAGCATGGACAGTAGCGAAATCTGGAACCATCGTGGAGGATAGGCATCGGGAGTGATAAGATAGTGGAATAGGGCATGAAGTGAACTAAAACGGTGATGTTACTAAAGTGAATTAAAGACTATATCGGCGCGTAAAGATATCCACGTGGGCGAGTGCGGAGGAGCGACTGTATGCGTATACCCGTGCCTCAGTCCAACCGTTAGCGCTTGGTATTCGTAACTTCGAGAACAGGTGGGAACTACGACGTCGACGAAGTGAGCGAGATTAATTATTGGAACTTGTTGAAAGTGGTGAACTCGACATTGATAAAGCAACGCACGCGGGCGGACACTAGTATAAAGTAACGCACGCGGGCGGACACTAGTATGGCATCGAGTGACTGTAGAGGAACAGCATTAAGCAGTCGGTTGAGAAACGGAGAAGAAAAGAACTTATTACGGACGGCGGAGGTGAGAAGCATTAGCGGCCAACGCACGGTAGGTCCGTTACAACGGCAGTGGACATCAAGATCTCGGCAGTCGGCGGCGTGCAGGGACGGCGGAAGATCAGCGAAGGCGGGCGGCACAGCGGGCCCCCTCCCCGCGTTGGCATCCTGCGACCCGAAGAGGCCCGAGCACGGACGGCACGGCGCGAGGCGTCGGCCCGTCGGCGGAGGGGCGAACACGATGCGATGTGATTCGGGGACTGGAGTACTGTGAGTAAAAGCGGCCGGAAAAATATCGGGAGGGAGGGTAACTAGACAGCAGATGACAGTGATCTTTATTTGAGGCCCCACAGATGTGGGAATCATAATAAATGAGTGAGATTCCAGGGTAATGGAGAGTTTATAAATGGGATGTGATTTAACATAGGGAAAGGACAAAATAAATGTTTTTGTGAGCAACAAGAATCACCAATTTTGTGTTGTAATTATTCAAGCAATAAAAATTTTACCCGTAAGTTTCCATAGTTGAACATGATTGAATCCGGAGCCCATTCCCGGGTAAGAGTCCCTGTCCCCTTTTCATAATAAATATTGTGCAGAGACAAATCAACGACTCGTTTCAGTATATATAAATGTAATATATATATATATATATATATATATATATATATATATATATATATGTGTGTGTGTGTGTGTGTGTAATACACAACATTTATTTAAATAGGTCAACTCATGTTACTGCAGTGCCTCTGAACAGGAGGTCGTAGGGTTCGAGTCTTGACGATGGCAAGATTTTCGCCACCAGCTAGGCAGCTGGATGGAATTCAATAACAGTCTGGAGGAGGAATTCTAGCGGCTGGGTGCTCTAATAGGTAGTTTTCCGTGATCTCTCCGGTCAACACCAGGTGAATGCCGGAGCATTACCCTAACAAACGGGCCATGGACCTCGGGCGATCTTTTTCTTCCTCTTCCTGGTCGTATACTCAACCCTTGCGTTCACACACACTCATATGCACTACACTACCACACTTGTCGGGAGTCTAGTCGGGAGCTTAAAGCTTGTTCCGGCTGGGGCGGTGCCACGTTGGTGAGTAATACCCGGTTGGTGAAAATCTCCGCCAGCCGTCGTAGGTTTGGGCGAAGGATTTCCCATCCAGCGAGAGATCATCGCTTTCGCCAGCGATAAAACACACACTACACTTACGGGAACAATTACATTAATAGTTATGCACCCTAATCACTGATCAATCAATATATAATAAATTTCTCGTCCCGGTCACACATTCACACCAGATATCCAGTCACCCCGGTGTAATATATATATATATATAAGTATATATGTATTGTGAATCATATAGATATGTGTATTGTTCTCTCAAATCTTGCCATGTATGACAAACATGTACAACATGCACACGCAATATGTTATTCTGTATAATTTTGCCATTGAGCATTTATGAATTGCTCTATTCATGATTTTTAAAAGGGCAAGTATTATTTGGCAGATGCACATGTAAGCAAAAGCGCCGAGGTCACGCAGAGCGCAGAGCAAAGGCACAGGCCGGATGGTGTGGGCCACTTATCAGAGATACCCTGCGCACGTCCGCACGCAGGCCAGAAAGAAGCTCTACCGGAAGCTTCTGAGACAGCGTGGGCTATTCAACCCACTCTCACTAAACAAATTCATTATATCCCCACTCCCATGAGTTGCCAGCACGTGCGTCTGACCAAGCATGCCACGCCCTGCTCGGGAGCTGATATAAGCGCCCTGGCTGTTTTCGCAGTAGACACTTGCAGTCATGTAGCGAAGGCTATCTAGTTGTTGGTTTCTCACATTAACCACTTTTCATTTACTATATATTTCAGTCTTATTAAAGATTTTGTCTTCTAAAGAGCTAGAGTTGCTCATTCACCTCGTCCTGCCCACCTCAGAGAAGTCGAAAACTTACCTTTTCGAGGATCCATTCAATTAATTGTCACTGCGCCCTGCCGCTCAAAGATAAGTGACCGGCGGCGCGCACGTTGCACCGGACTAGTCATCTGATCAACAAAGGGCAGAAACACAGCAAAAGAGCGTAGTACCTTTGGGCGGCGGGAGGTTGCGCAGCAGCTGCCGGTGGGCCAGCGCCTCCACGAAGACGCTCCAGGCAGCGGGCTGCTGTCGGCGCGCGAGGGTCGCCGCGTGGCGCAGGAACGTCGACTTGCCCACACCGGGCTCGCCGATTAGCAGCGCCACGCGCCCGAGGGCGGGCCCCGCCGCGTACCACTCGTCGCCGGCGTCGTCCCCCTGGGCCGCGTGCACGCAGCGCGGCTGGCGCAGGCAGCGCGCGCTCAGCGGCCGGACCAGCGGCGGCAGCAGCTCGGTCGGCACACTTTCCTCGCTCTTCTTCCACACCACCGTCATGTCCTCCAAAGGCACGGGGCCGGCGTCCACCCGCTTCAGCCAGTGGAGCGACCGGCCGGCCAGCAGCTCCCGCGCCGCCATCGCCTTGAACCTCTCCTCGTCGTCCGCGCGCCGCCCCTCGCCCGCCCACGACAGCACCACCCACCTGCGCATGCGCGCACCGCGTTCGCCGATGATCGCAGGAGCGACATTTTCACTGCTCTGCTGGACGATGCGGGCTTTGGGACATTTGCTCACGCGAATAGATTCTATTCCACTGGAGCGTGCATTCTTGCCATGTTATCTTAAACACTTACTAGTACCTTTAATTACAATTCAACTAGATATTGTAAAATGAAGAGGGTAGGTGTTCCGGAGCTCAAGTTAACATGACTTTATCTCTCTTGCGTCCTATACAGTTTTCACAGTTGTTTTAAATAAACAATATTTATATTTAAGTAGCATTAAATAGGTAGATGTTCTACTCCATGGGCAACTGCTAACCCCTCGGGCCAGAAACTCTCTTGCGATGTTTTATACAAAACTTTATGGTTTACTAGTCTGTTGCTGAATCAAATAATAATTTGAAAAATCTTTAAATTAATCTCGCCTGAAAAGTACAAAGATGCATCGTAATCGTCAGTTGTCAATATGGCATGAACTAGAATGCGTGTCTAATTACAACTAGTGTCTCTTTCAAATCAGGTTTGTCAAATTAACTGAATCACCTAGGATTTGGTAGGAAATATTCCAATTAACGGGGTTCAAATAGGTGAGATTCGAGTTGATTAGGTTCGACTTTATGTGGTTGCAGTGGTTGAGTTTGTAGTGGGTGAGGTTCCAAATGTTATGGTTCGAATTAGTTTCGAGTTTGTGACGTTCGATATAGCGAGGTTTGATTGAATGAATTTAAAGTGGGAAACGTTTGAGATAGAAACTTTCGAGTTAAGGAGTTTCAATTTAGACGTTCAGTTTCTAATTAGATTCTGTTTGGAGAAGTTCTAGCTAGGGGTTCAAGATTTGAGGGGTTCGAGTTAGAGAGGTTCGTATTATATAGATTCGGGTTAGTGAAATTTGAGTCAGGCACCTTTTGCGTTCGAGATAGAGATGTTTGTGATAGACATTCGAGATAGCGATGTTCTCGGTTAACTTGTTTGGGATAGAACTTTTCCAGAGAGAAATGTTCCAGATAGTTATATTCGGGATAGAAATGTTTGAGATGGAAATGTTTGAGTCCAAAGTTCGAGTTAAAAATATTCGATTTATAAATGTTCGAGATAGAGAAGACTGCGATAGTGTCGTTTGCGTAAGATCTAATTAGAAGGTGGAGTTATGAGATTCGATTAGTGATGTTCGATTTAGAGATCTTCGCTTTAGAAAGATTCGGTTTAATTTTTATGATTTAAACAGTTTTCAACGACGACGTATTTATTGTGAATGGAATTTTTTAATACATTATTATTTGTTTGCTTGATAGCGAGCTGAAATAATGTAAATGATTCAAGGAGATTAAGTATACTACAATGCAGCAGCATATTTAGGTATGGCAGGCCAGAGCAGAACAGGGCGAAAAAGTAAATGAAATTACTTTCATTTCACCAACAGACAGTTAACGCCAAACCTGGCGTTGTAATCCAAATATCTAGTAAATAAATAACAGTCACCGAGCTCAGTCACCATGCAACAGTCTCAATGCTATTTACTCAAAGAAGTGAGGTCTGGATCTTGTCGCAAGCGCAAAAGCCCCAGAAGAATATCAGATACTCCCGTCTGGTTCTCCAGTTCCTCGGTGCTACATCGTATTTGTGGCAAGGGGCGTAATGAGAAAGTGGGGACTCATGCCTTAGATCAGATCTTGGCGGTACAGTCTCCCCTCATAAAATTAAAGAGGGAAGTGTTAATGATACCCACCTGAAAAGTTGATAAACACAAACCAGGCGAAGCTGGAGTATCCGGATATGACAGCCCTCTATCATATCTGGATACCCCAGGTTATGGTCTGCCTATGTGTCATTGGGAAACTGAGATGATGGACTCGGTGATGATGGTTGAGAAAGTAATGGGGAGAGTTTAGATGTATAGCTACGGGCCCTGCCTGGTCTGAAAATCCCTAGAAATGAGTCTAGTAAGCTGCAGCCACTAGCTATTCGTTAGGTCATGAGAGCCTAGAATGGGGTCACGTGCATCCCGTGCGGCTCACCGGCTGTTCCGATCGAGGTCCTCGTCTAGGCCCAGCCGGTCGTGTAGCAGGCGCAGGTCGTCGCGCGAGAAGCCGCTGAGCGCCAGGCGGTACGAGGGCCCGTGCAGGGACAGCGCCTTCGGATCCAGCACGTTGGCGTGCCTGAGCGTGCGCGGCACGAACATGGGCACGATGGGGGCGGGCGGCGCTGCTCCTAGCTCCGCGAAGCCCCTCGTCAGCGCGCCCAGCAGCGCTCCGTCCACGTCCGTCAGCAGCGAGGGCCACGTGACCTCTAGCTCGCGCAGTTTTAGACGCGTGCCCTGCGGAAGACGCGCAATGCAATTCACCCCCCATTGTACCAGCAAGTGTCCTATTTTTACTTTCTCGCATCGGAGTAGAAAAGCGCTGCGCAAAAAAACGGCGAATTTTAAGCAGAAAAACTCCTATTACAAGGCCCTGGTAACGAAAAAGTTGGTAAATCCAGTTGCTAAATTGAGAAAAACATTATCTAACACGTGGTATTGCCAGTATCCATTAACTCCATTCCTTTGCCCATCTTGCCATACACAAGGTTTCACAAGGAAATGAATCAACTAGCAGAGATCAGTTATACAATCATTGTCAACAAATGATTTTAAATTCTCACAAAATATGCTCCAGGAAGTCAACAATAGAAGTAACTAGTGTTGCTACAACAGCACGTACTTTTCCGCCTTATTGGAAACGGCTACGTTGTATTGAAATATTGTACTTTCTGCGCTACTAACATCTTAGCTGTTATTTGAAAACGTCCAATTCAACCAAGAAGAGAACAGCTCACTGTTTCCATCGCAATGTTGTCAGAACTAAGGGAATCTTACAACTGCATAAAAATATAATACAAAAGTTTTGTAAAATTGTATTAGAAAAAAGAAGTCTGGTACCCCGTACAATATAGAAATGCAGTTCATAGGACCATGATTAGAGAAGAGTATTCTAAAACCATGCAACAAATACTCTACACACTACAAATGCATTTGGTACGAAAACTAAATATTTTCATGCAAATATCAACATAAATTTGACAATTATAACTCCTTTTCAAACAGCTACATCAAGTCACAACAATGACACTTAATTCACTGAAATTCGCAAGCACGAAACGGAATTCCATTGTTGCATTCCCTGCATTGTCGCTATTCTCTGACAGCTAATAATTTTTATTTCAAATATTTCAAAATTAAATAATGTCTAGAAGATCAATGTGTAAATGTATAACAAAAGGTCGAATGTAAGAAACGAACAAAAAAATAATTTACAAAATTTACGACGCATCCAGCTGTCAGAAAAGTAAATTTGCAGCGGGCTATTATGTTTGTCACGAAATTGTAGAAAAACTACTTGTATTTTCAAAAATTTAAACACGCTTTATTTAAAGATGTAGCTTTGATAAATACATTTCATTGAGAAAAATTGTATTTTCACAATTGTAGTGGTAAGAAGACGCCGAAAACGAAGCGCAGTGAATTCCGAGCGGGCTATTATCATTGTCAGGAAATTATTGAAAAACTACTTATATTTTCAAAATAATGAACAAGACCATATTTAAATATCTATTTTTGACGAGCATTTTTCATTAAGAAAAACAATTGCATCTTCACAATTGTAGTTGTAGAAAGACGCCGAAATTGTTTTAATTTTTAAAATTTTTGCAAACTCAGGCATTTCAAACACATGCAACCCGCACTACAACCCGCACTATTCTCTTAAGCTTCCATTATGCTATCTCAGGTCCCAACTTAATAAAAAAAAGTGCGGTTTAAAAAAATGGCTTAAAGAAAATAAAAAATGCCTATGTTTGACACAAATTTTCGCAAAAAATACTGATGTTTTAGAAAAATTGAACATGACCTTACTTGAAGACCTTTATAATTTTAGTGGTAGGAAGGTACCGCAAAAACTTTGAATTTTTTTAGTTTTCAAAAAATTAGAGTTTTCAACCAACATGAGACCTACGCCATTTTCTTAACTGACCTTCAAACTATCCAAATTTAGTCAAAATTGTTGGGGGCCATTTTTTGAAAATTTTGAAAATATACCAAGGGATTCATGTACAGGACGCCCCAAAATTAAAATACCGATTTCAAATTCAAGGGGCCCCGAGTTCAGTCAGATAAATCAGGGTATATGAATTTTGGAGAAATTAAGCTGAATGGTTGTCGCTAGCGTTGTTCACCGACGGAGACGGACAGACGTTTTGCTTTCAATTGGGTTTTCCCAAGGACTCATAAAAAAGGGATTCTGGCTACACCACGTGTTAGGAGATTTTCCCCTTAGTTTAGCAACTGGATTTATCCACTTTTTCGTCACCAGAGCCCTGTAATAAGAGTTTTTCGGACGAAAATCCTCCGTTTTTTTTGCGCAGCATTACATAACTTTGCCTACAGTACGTATATACCATATATATATATATATATATATATATATATATATATATATACGTATATGGGAAAAATACCAAATCCGACAATTTAACACTAATTCATAGTTTTATACTGTCTTTGAAACAAAAAAATTAAAAAATTAATTGTGATGCAATAATTTTTCCACCACTGTGATAATAATGTTGATAATAATAATAATAATAATAATAATAATAATAACGCAGACAACAAAATGCTATGTATTCATGTGACCAGAAGAAAATTTTCAGGCAACTCCACGATCAAAGAAAGTTGCCAGAAACAGTTCCTAAAAGTTCCGAGATGGAAGAATATTGGAGCAGTATATGGA
This sequence comes from Acheta domesticus, assembly GCA_031308135.1. Classification (NCBI taxonomy): domain Eukaryota; kingdom Metazoa; phylum Arthropoda; class Insecta; order Orthoptera; family Gryllidae; genus Acheta; species Acheta domesticus. The sequence goes on from JAHLJT010002406.1 coordinate 131,601,846, forward strand.
GCATTCCCATGACTCATGATGCTGGGGTTACTGGATAGCAGAAGAGGAACGGAAGTGTTGAGATATACCTCACATGTGGTCACCAAACATTACTCAAAGGTTATTTTTAATTCAGTCAGGAAGACGCAGAATTGGAAAGCAACAAGTACTGATGGGGTACAAAATTTTTGGTGGAAGTATTTTCCGTGTACTTATGCAGTCCTGGCCAAGTGGTTTCAAGCCGCATTCAACGATCCAACTATCATTCCGGCGTCTTTTACTGAAGGAGTTACATATATGATAAGCAAATCTAGAGACCCTAAAACTCCGAGTAACTATCGACCTATTACATGTCTTCCCACAGTATATGAGATTTTTACATCTGTGCTAGCAAATATGCTGAATATCCATCTAAATGCCAACAATCTTCTGGCACCAGAACAATATGGTTGCAGAAAGGGTGCTCAAGGTTGCAAAGAATTATTGATAGTAGACATTGTTGTAGTCAATCAGGCTAAAAAAAGACACCGTAAAATTTCTTTAGGATGGATCGACTATACAAAGGCCTCCGATTCGATACCTCATTCGTGGCTTTTGTATGTCCTTCGCCTCTACAAAGTAAATGACCAGTATGTGAACCTAATCGAACACTACATGGCAACTTGGCGTACAAAGATATGAGTCTCATTTGCTGGAGGCAGATATACCACCAAGGAACTGAGGATCAAACGAGGCATTCTTCAGGGCGATAGTCTTAGTCCCTTATGGTTTTCCCTAGCTCTAAACCCTCCTAGCAAAATGTTAAGAGATTCGGGGATAGGATTTGAAATCACCAAAAATTCCCATATCCTCATTAATCATCAGTTCTACATGGATATCTCACGTTGTACGCCAGATATAAGAACCAACTTTCCTCGTTGCTTGAACTTGTAAAGTCCTTCAGCGATTCTCTTTGCATGGAGTTCGGCATTCATAAATGCGCTGCAGTGCACGTGAAAAGGGGAAAAATCCTTGATCCTGACAAACTCGTCCTGATGTCTGGCACCAATATCCAAGAACTTGGGCAAGAGGATTCCTACAAATATTTAGGAGTGCATCAACTTTTGGCAACAAGTGAAGCAAAGATGAGGCGTGATATTCAAAATGAAGTCTTGAAAAGAGCCGCTAAAATCTGTAAAACTCTTTAAATGGAAAGAACCTCATATCAGCCTTCAACACTTGGGCAGTATCCGTGGCTGTCTATACATTTGGTGTTCTTCATTGGACAACAACTGCCGTGCAGGACCTTAATCGAAAAGTTAGGACCACTCTCACCAAGTACCAACAGTTCAATGGCAAGACTATACCTACCTCCGAACGAAGGAGGTAGAGGTCTTCTGGATTTTGAATTATTGTGTGCGAAGCAAATTAACAATCTTCGCAAATACTTCCTTCAGAAAACGACGGTTGTGCATGAAGCAATTTGTGCTACGGACAAGAATTTTACTCCACTGAACCTGAATCTAGCGGACTCTGAGAGACCATGTACCACCAAAGAAGATAGGCTGAGTGAGTGGACCCAGAAGCGTTTGCACGGCAGATTTCCTGCTGAGTTCAAAGGGAATGCTGTGAACATGGCATCGTCAGTCTCCTGGCTAACAAAATCTGGCCTCTTTGCTGAGACAGAAGGCTTCGTCATTTCTATTCAAGACGAAGTAACTTCCACTCGCAATTACCAAAGGTATGTGATTGGGGATATGAGTGTAGAGGACCGATGCCGCCTTTGAAATCAACGCGGCGAAACCTTCCAACACATAACGGGCGGGTGCTCTGCTTTGGCACAAACAGAATACCTGAGTCGGCACAACGACGTTGCTGCGGTAGTCCAGCAAGCCCTGACTGCAAAGTCAGAGATGGTACAGAAAGAGGTCCCATACAACAAGTTCAAGCCGGATTCAGTTTTGAAAACGAAACGGTGGAAGCTCTTGTCGAATGTTGCAGTCACTACTGATCGCAGGGTCGAAGCCAACAGACCTGACATAATATGGATCGACAAGTTTTCACGGAAAGGGATTATAGTCGACATAGCTATCCCTTTAGACCGAAATATAGCTGCCTCCGTTGCCGAGAAAAAGCGAAAATATCAGGCCTTGGCTATTGAACTGATCGACATGTGACGGTTAGTGGCTGTTGATGTAGTCCCTGTGGTCATCTCTGCAAATGAACTGATCTCTGAAGCACTAACTTCATCGTCTGCAAGGCTTGGCCTTAAAAACTGGCACATTCAGATAATGCAAACGGCTGTTCTCCTGAGTACTGCACGCATTGTGATAAAGTTTTTATTAATGTAACTTCTCATCGAATTCTGACCGCCCGAGTTTGCAAGCAAAGCAGGCACCTCCAAAGGTCCCGGTGTCTGTTGTAGTACACCTCGCTAGGCGAGAGACTTACAAATCCATAAAATAATAATAATAATAATAATAATAATAATAATAGCTCTGTACCCCATGGATGAACAGAATTATGAAACGGATAGCCGACACCCGGCGCGAAATATCACTCTTAGCTGAGGCATCTTCTAAATCAACGCACACCTCTAAAGTTCAACGAAAAATATTCAATGTTGAACAAAAATACCAAATTGAAAATGACACCAGCAGGCTAATGGTAGTTGAGAAGCTAAAAGAGAAAATTCAAGCATGGGCTCAAAGAATTAGACGTTACAAACGTAGAATAGATTTCCGCGTACAGAACCGGTTGTTTGAAACAGACGCCAAGAGCTTCTATCGCAATCTGACTCAAAAACCCAATGGCAAAGCTGTTACTCCTTCAAAAGATGACGTCGAAGCATTTTGGGCAGGAATCTGGGAGGAGAGCAGATCCTACAACAAAGACGCATCTTGGCTTCAATCTGAAGTTGATGCTGCCGATGAACTTATAGAAACAGTGGAAGATGTTCACCAATTCTCGGAAGAGGACCTCTTCCAAGCAATTAAGAACATGGGAAACTGGAAGTCCCCCGGGAATGATAAGATCCAGATTTATTGGATTAAGAAATTAACAGCAATACATTCTCATCTAGCAAAGGCTGTTAATAAAATTTTAGAAAACCCAAAGGAACTCCCGGAATGGCTCACACGCGGCATCACGTATCTGCTACCCAAGGAGGGAGACAGCTCTTTGGCGAAGAACTACAGGCCAATTACTTGTTGCCAGTACTGTACAAAGTGATCACTGCAGCCATAGCTGACAAAATGTACAGACATCTAGATAAGAATCATCTAATGCCAGCTGAAAAAAAAGGATGTCGTAAAGGCTCTTATGGCTGTAAGGAAATCTTGCTACTGAATAAAGTCATTTTGAATGATGTAAAGAAACGCAAACGTAATTTGAACATGGCTTGGTTTGACTACCAAAAGGCCTTTGATAGTGTACCACACGATTGGATTTTGAAGACCCTGGAGATCTATCGATTTCATCCTAGACTTATTGAATTTTGCAAGGCTAGCATGAAGTCGTGGAGTACCAGGTTACTAATACAGAGCAGAAAGGAAGCAGTACAAACCAGAAGTATTCCGATTAACAGGGGTATTTTTCAAGGAGATTCACTATCCCCTCTGCTGTTTTGCATTAGTTTGATCCCACTATCGAGACAGTTGTCGCAAGCTGACTTTGGTTTTAAGCTCCATGGTGATGAAAGGCCAGTATCACGACATCACGTATTTGCTACCCAAAGCGCGAGACAGCTCTTTGGCGAAGAACTACAGGCCAACCAATTGCCTGCCAGTAATAAACAAAGTTATAATTGCAGCCATAGCTGACAAAATGTATAGACACCTAGAGAAGAACCATCTGATGCCAGCGCACACTGACTTTGGTTACAAGCTCCATGGTGATGAAAGGCCTGTATCACATTTATTTTACATGGATGATCTTAAAGTGTTTGCTAAGAATGAAGCGATTCTCTCTCAAATGTCTGTCTGTCGTGAATGACTTTAGCAATGACATCTGCTTGAAGTTTGGTCTTGACAAGGTGTGCAAAAATCAATTTGAAAAGAGGGAAACTCACAACGTCTGAGAACATTGAAATTGATAAGCACACTGTGATTCAAGATCTTGAGCCAGGTAAACTTACAAATATCTGGGCATTGAAGAATGTGAAACCATCTCGAATGACAGAATGAAAGAGAGAATTCGTAGGGAGTATTATAGGAGAGTGAGACTGGTCCTGCAGTCCGCTCTGAATTCCAGGAATAAAATATCTGCAATAAGTAGTTTGGCGGTACCAGTAGCCGAATACAGTTTTGACTAGTGGACTGGACTGAGCAAGAAATTCGCACCATGGATCGAAAAAACCAGAAAACCTGCTAACAATGCATCATGTTTCCCACCGTCGAGCTGATATACATAGACTTTATGTGTCACGTAAGGAAGGAGGAAGAGGCCTCAGACAAATTGAGGCCTCCTGGCACAACGCAATAGTCGGGTTGGGGAAGTATGTAGTCAGCCATCAAGATGACCCTCTAATGAGGCAGGTCATGAAATCTGACCGAAGAATGGGAAACAGAGGCATTGTTAGTGTAGCAAGAAGCATTGCGAAGAAAACTAGGCAAGACATGTCGAATAACACAGACACTGAACTTCTGATGCCGCCTAAACATGAAGTGTGAGACACAAAAAATGTTAAAGAAATCGTGGAGAGACAAACACTCCACGGACAATGCCTAAAAAGAATGGACAAGGTGCAGATCAATAAAGATCAATCATTTATGTGGCTTAAAAGGGGAAGAATGAAGCCGGAATCGGAAGCACTTGTAATAGTTGCCCAAGATCAGGCTTGAGAACACGACATTATGATAAAGTGGTTCTCAAAATGTCCCAAGATGATAAATGCCGCATTTGCCAGGAGCAAGTAGAAACCATTGATCATATTGTCTCAGCTTGTCCAATCTTAGCAAAGAATACCTGAAAAGACATGACAGGGTGTGTAGCTACCTCCACTGGCAGATCTGTACCGCCCCTCGAAGTTCCAAACACATGCTCCAAGTGGTACGAACACTCACGAAAACCGGTGACGTCTGTTGGATTGTGTACGATATTGTACGACCAACAAATTCAAACTGATCGCACGATAGCGGCAAACAAACCGGATATAGTTATCCGGGATTTGGCGAAAAAATCGTGTTTACTTATCGATGTTGCTGTACCTTGCGATCAAAACGTCGTTACCAAGGAGGCAGAGAAACGTCTTAAATACAAGAGTTTGGAAATTGAGATCAGCCGAATGTGGGGCGTAAAACACAGGTCGTCCCGATAGTTATCGGAGCTCTGGGATTTGTTCCGCAAAATTTGAGTAAGAACTTGTCGAAACTCCCTGGTAATTCAAAAGACTGGGAAGTGCAAGAAATCGCTTTATTTGGAACAGCCCACTTTTTGCGTAAAGTATTGTAGAGGCACTGATAGTCACCGATCTCCTCCTTAGATAGCTGGTTGCAACCTGGAGTAGATTTTATATTCAGTCGACTCATAACATCTTTAGTCGTGATGTAATGGAAAAAAGTAATAATAATAATAATAATAATAATAATAATAATAATAAATCAATCACATCATATATGCAACTGGATATCTAGTATCTCAGATAATTTTGGGGCCAGCCAAGTACACCGACGGCCGACAGCAAAAACAGAGTAACAGCTCTGTACCCCATGGATGAAACAGAATTATGAAACGGATAGCCGACACCCGCGTGAAATATCATTCTTAGCTGAGGCATCTTCTAAATCAACGCACACCTCTAAAGTTCAACGAAAAATATTCAATGTTGAACAAAAATACCAAATTGAAAATGACACCAGCAGGCTAATGGTAGTTGAGAAGCTAAAAGAGAAAATTCAAGCATGGGCTCAAAGAATTAGACGTTACAAACGTAGAATAGATTTCCGCGTACAGAACCGGTTGTTTGAAACAGACGCCAAGAGCTTCTATCGCAATCTGACTCAAAAACCCAATGGCAAAGCTGTTACTCCTTCAAAAGATGACGTCGAAGCATTTTGGGCAGGAATCTGGGAAGAGAGCAGATCCTACAACAAAGACGCATCTTGGCTTCAATCTGAAGTTGATGCTGCCGATGAACTTGTAGAAACAGTGGAAGTATGTTCACCAATTCTCGGAAGAGGACCTCTTCCAAGCAATTAAGAACATGGGAAACTGGAGGTCCCCCGGGATTGATAAGATCCACCATTTATTGGATTTAGAAATTAACCGCAATACATTCTCATCTAGCAAAGGCTGTTAATAAAATTTTTGAAAACCCAAAGGAAATCCCGGAATGGCTCACACGCGGCATCACGTATTTGCTACCCAAAGCGGGAGACAGCTCTTTGGCGAAGAACTACAGGCCAATTACTTGTCTGCCAGTACTGTACAAAGTTATAACTTCAGCCATAGCTGACAAAATGTATAGACATCTAGATAAGAATCATCTAATGCCAGCTGAACAAAAAGGATGTCGTAAAGGCTCTTATGGGTGTAAGGAAATCTTGCTACTGAATAAAGTTATCTTGAATGATGTAAAGAAACGCAAACGTAATTTGAGCATGGCTTGGATTGACTACCACTAGGCCTTTGAGTAGTGTACCAACACGATTGGATTTTGAAGAGCCTGGAGATCTATCGATTTCATCCTAGACTTATTGAATTTTGCAAGGCTAGTATGAAGTCGTGGAGTACCAGGTTACTAATCCACAGCGGAAAGGAAGCAGTAGAAACCAGAAGTATTCAGATTAACAGGGGTATATTTCAAGGAGATTCACTATCCCCTCTGCTGTTTTGCATAGTTTGATCCCACTATCGAGACAGTTGTCGCAAGCTGACTTTGTTTTAAGCTCCATGGTGATGAAAGGCCAGTATCACATTTGTTTTACATGGATGATCTGAAAGTGTTTGCCAAGAATGAAGGCGATTCTCTCCCAATGCTGTCTGTCGTGAATGACTTTTAGCAATGACATCTGCATGAAGTTTGGTCTTGACAAGTGTGCCAAAAATTCAATTTAAAAAGAGGGAAACTCCACAATGTCTGAGAACATTGAAATTGATACGCACACTAGTGATTCAAGATCTTGAGCCAGGTAAAACTTACAAATATCTCTGCATTGAAGAATGTGAAACCATCTCGAATGACAGAATGAAAGAGAGAATTCGTAGGGAGTATTATAGGAGAGTGAGACTGGTCCTGCAGTCCGCTCTGAATTCCAGGAATAAAATATCTGCAATAGGTAGTTTGGCCGGTACCTGTAGCCGAATAACAGTTTTTGACTAGTGGACTGGACTGAGCAAGAAATTCGCACCATGGATCGAAAATAACCAGAAAACTGCTAACAATGCATCATGTTTCCCACCGTCGAGCTAATATACATAGACTTTATGTGTCACTAAGGAAGGAGGAAGAGGCCTCAGACAAATTGTGGCCTCCTGGCACAACGCAATAGTCGGGTTGGGGAAGTATGTAGTCAGTCCATCAAGACGAACCCTCTAATGAGGCAGGTCATGAAATCTGACCGAAGAATGGGAAAACAGAGGCATTGTTAGTGTGGCAAGAAACATTGCGAAGAAACTAAACTAGGCAGCACGTCGAATAACACAGACACTGAACTTCTGATGCCGCTAAACATGAAGTGTGAGACACAAAAATGTTTAAAGAAATCGTGGAGAGACAAACCACTCCACGGACAATACCTAAAAAGAATGGACAAGGTGCAGATCAATAAAGATCAATCATTTATGTGGCTTAAAAGGGGAAGATGAAGCCAGAATCGGAAGCACTTGTAATAGCTGCCCAAGATCAGGCCTTGAGAACACGACATTATGATAAAGCGTTCTCAAAATTTTCCCAAGATGATAAATGCCGCATTTGCCAGGAGCAAGTAGAAAACCATTGATCATATGTCTCAGCTTGTCCAATCCTAGCAGAAGACCGAATATCTTGAAAAGACATGACAGGGTGTGTAGCTACCTCCACTGGCAGATCTTGTACCGCCCTCGAAGTTCCAAACACATGCCCCAAGTGGTCCGAACACTCACCGAAACCGGTGAGCGTCTGTTGGAATTTGTGTACGATATTGTACGACCAACAAATTCAAAACTGATCGCACGATAGCGGCAAACAAACGGATATAGTTATCCGATTTTGCCAAAAATCGTGTTTACTTATCGGATGTTGCTGTACTTGCGATCAAAACGTCGTTACCAAGGAGGCAGAGAAAACGTCCTTAAATACAAGAGTTTGGAAATCGACAGATCAGCCGAATGTGGGGCGTAAAAAGCTCAGGAAGGTCGTCCCGATAGTTATCGGAGCTCTGTATTTGTTCCGCAAAATTTGTGTAAGACTTGTCTAACGTACGTCCCAGTAATTTCGTCGAAAGACTGGAAGTGCATAGAAATTTGCTTTTATTTGAACAAGCCCACTTTTTGCGTAAAGTATTGGTAGAGGCACTGATAGTCACCGAATCTGCTCCTTAGGTAGCTGGTGTTGCAACCTGGATAGATTTTATATTCAGCCGACTCATAAGATCTTTAGGTCGTGATGTAGATGGAAATAATATA
>JAHLJT010002406.1:131610507-131689164 GCA_031308135.1 Acheta domesticus
TTTGTGGTATTGTTAACATAAGGGACTAAGGTTAGATGAATAAGATAAAAACTTGTACTATTGGAGGGACCCTGGGTTAAAATCACATTTATGAATGTTGTTTTTGTAGTGTTACGGGGAAAATAGTCATTAAAATGTGAGAACACTGATAGAGGGTATATAAAACGTAACATAACTGTTTATCAACGTATAGTGATAAATATTTGAAATCGGCTACGAGGTAAACGCAGTAGTGGAACAGAGTAGAATGTTTATGTAATCAAAATTTGATAAGAAAGATTTAGTTATAGAAAATTCATAGCTTTGTGAAACGGTATATAGGGATAAATAGCTAACTCTATAAAGTTAGCATTACGAACCAGGGATGTAATGAGCGGTCGGCTAACAATCGGGAAATTTTTGCTCTGTGACTAATAAAGTCTGCGAAAAAAATTTCGCCCCAAGTATGGGAGAGATTGTAGCGTCACAGCCACTGGCGCGACGATCCGCACAAGTCGTGCAAGGGGGAGGGGTTGGTCCTCTCGTGCCGCTCAGGGGCGGATGGACCCCCGGGGTCTCTCGAGGGTCTCTCCGCTGGGGCGTGTCTGAGAAGGCGGCTGTCCGTTCGCACTAGTGATTGTGACGACAGAAATCGTTCGCAGGTGGACGCCAGGCTCCATCTGCAGCCAGCCCAAATCTCGAGCGGAATGACGCTTTGTGCGTGGGAGGTCGGTCACGTGATGCCTCGCAAGGGAGGCGGGGTGGAATAAGCTTCCTGGCGTCGAGTTGACCGTAGCGATGTGCGGAGGTGATCGCGAGCAGTGTCTTGCGAGGCGTGGCTTTTCGCCACGGGATAAGAGACCAAGGGCGGCGCTAGTGTAGCGGAGCTGGGGTTCTCTTGGGAAATACTGAGGCGGCTTGTCTCAGGAGTCGGAGTGCTGTGGAGAGCAGCGTTCCTTAGGAGTGTTCCTTAGGAGTGTGTATTAGTGTAATAAACTTGTAAATAAATATGTACAGTCAACTCCGTGTCTGTGTTCTTCCTCATCCTATGACGACGTCACAGAATACGTGGCAATTCCGAATACCAAGCAAAGAATCAAGGAAATAGAAAACTAATACGGGAAAGTCTGTGCCATTCTGTAGCACCACTAGTTATTCTTAATTTAGCAACTGTTTTTTTTTTCACTTTTTCGTTGTCAGGGCCCCGCAATGAACTTTTTCTACCGAAAGTTTGCCGTTTTTTTCGCCCAGCATTACGTAAGCTTTCCCTATACTCCGTATATACGTGTAAACTCGGGAAAGTAAAAAATGCTTTCATGAGTAATATAAAATATAGATTTGAATATTAATGTAAACATTATTTTGATAATAATTAATAATAAATTTAATAATTATACAATCTAATTATTTAATATTAATTTACAATAGTAATAAATATTTTTAAAGTTAGTATTTACACAACCTTAAAAGCCTCACAAACTTAGTTATGTTTAGCAAAAAAAGCAAGTACACGTCTCAGCGATACAACAGAACAGAGAAAATGGCATAAGTATAAGGTTCTGATTATTTTAGACAGATGAAATTCTTGAGCATCATTTTTGTGGAATAGTTCACGAGTGAAATAAACATTCAAATAATTATAAATTACATAAGGTACTCACCCGTCAGCCATAAATACGTTTCCAAAACCGCCCTGAAAAGAAAATTTTTATTGAGTTAATTATACTAAATATGAAATTATTATAATTAACAACTTAGTTTTATTTTCTCCAATTTAGGCGGAAAAGGATACATTTACAAGAACTTGAAGATTTCTTTTTATGAAGTTCATAAATAAGAGCAAAACCCCTTGTTGAGGATACGAAAATGCTGTCAATGGAATTGCTGAAAGATCTGATTATAAGGAGCGCAACATGGTAGTGACGGAGGGAAGGTCCTATGGCGGCTGTACTAATGTATCTCGCCAGAGAAAAACGGCATCAGGGGTACCTCGGGACGATGAAGTCAGTAAAAACAGCATTTGCTTCGTTCGAACGCTTCATGTGGATGGAATTGATGCATTTTGAAATTTGTGCAAAAAAACAAAACAAAACTAGTGGTGCTACAGAACTGGCACATATTTTCCCGTATTCGTTTTCTGTTTCGTTTGGTCTCGGCCAGCAATTCAGACTTGCCAATACTCTTGACAGCTGCCATCTATCGTCGTCCAAACTACATTTTTTCGACATTTTCTTAAGTTTTCGTCTTTTCATTTGTAGAACAAAACTATTATTTTCAAAATATAAAGAAACAAATAAACCTTACCCTAAATGGCAATTTTCGTTGAAAAATTTGGAGCCGTTTAAAGAAAATGGTGTTTAAGCGGCTACTGCAAATGCGAAACTTCAAGCTCTTTTTTACATAAAAGTTTTGAGTTTTCGAAAAACTTCATTTGAAATCATTTGAAGCACTTACACTCACAAATTCAATAGTGTTTACAAATTGCTGGAAATGTGCATTTTAACTAGTATGAGAGAACTTTCAAACATATTACATTTTTGTAATTTTTGAAAAAACAAAAAATACCCCAAATTAACTTTACGCCATATTAAACAGTGCAATTAGCACTATCCGTTCGAAAAGTTTGAAAAAAATTTGAAACCAGTTTTGAAAAAATGGAAGCAGAGAAAAAATGAAGGAGAAAATGGCGTTTGAGCGTTTCTGAAAATGCACAATATTGAGCTAGTTTTTACAGAAAACTATTCCATTTTCGAGAAACTTTATTGGACATTAATTAAAGCGCATGTTCTCATTATTATAATAATGTGAACAAATCGCCGCTAATGTAAATATTAACAACGTGAGAGACAAGTCAAAAAACTACATTTTTGCAATTTTTGAAAAAACATAAGAATAGAGCAATATGGTGTTAATGTCATCTCATGCAGCACATGTAGCACTATCTATGCCAAAAATTTAAAGAAAAAATTTGGAGCCGTTTTTTGAAGAAATCTGGTTTTGTATTTTTTAAGCATTTCATATATAGCGTGCAATATTGCGCAAAAACTAGTAAAATTTTACAAAAAATGTACAGGACTTTAATGAAGGAACTCGCTTCGACAACAAATTTTATTAGAAGGAAACATCTCTATATTCAATTTTGTAGTTCCAGGAAGACGCCGAACAAATTTCAAACTTTGGCAATTTTCGAAAAATTTAGAGTTAACCGTGAAAATGGGGCATACGCCTCCTTAATAAGTGTATTTTAGCTCTATTCTTACAAGAAATTTAAAGAAAAAATTTGGAGCAGTTTTTGAGAAACATTTTTTAAAATGCCCGGGAAGCTTCATGTAATGTACCTTCAAATTTTGAAGAAAGTTTTTCAAAATCGTACGCGCCAAGAGATCGCAGATCGGACGCAGATCAAGCCGGGGAATATCCATTTTGGAAGAAATCGCACGTATGGTTTACGCGCTAGTATTGTTCACAGACAGACGGTTGAACGGACGTTTTGAAAAGACCCACTTTTTCGGTATCAAGGGACCCCAAAACGTGTATTTTCCGTTGAAATCTCAAGATCGATTTTCCGCAGAATTACATAACTTTCCCTATACCACGTATATTATTCCGTATATACCTACGTATACGGGAAAGTAAAAATATGTTGTGTTACACTGGAATATGACTGGTTGTGTTGTGGATGAATTAAGAATTTCAGAGTAGGAAGAGAGGAGTTCACATTTTTTCTTTCCCGTATACGTATGTATATACGGAGTAATATAGGTAGTGTAGGGAAAGTTATGTAATGCTGTGGAAAATCGATTCCCAGATATTTTAATCGATTTCGAGGTTAATTTTGGAGGGTACTTTATATGAAGTCCCTGATATATTTTCAAAATGTTCAAAAAAATGGCGCCAACAATTTTGACTAAATTTGGTTGTTAGATAATCTGAAGGTAATTTAAGAGAATGGCGTAGGTCTCATGTTGGTTGAAAACTTTGATTTTTCGAAAATTGAAAAAATTCAAAATTTTTTTCAGAATCTTCCTACAATTACAATTATAAAGATACATTTTTTCGTAATGAAATGTGTTCATAAAAATATCTTCAAATAAGATTATGTTCAATTTGTCAAAAACATAAGTAGTTTTTTCGAAAAATTGTATCAAGCATAGACAATTTTTTATTTTCTTTAAATCATTTTTTCTAAAAACCGCACTTTTTACTTTCTCGCCTTACGAATTCTTCGTAAGAAGAGAAAGTTATGTAATCGTGCGGCGGAAAACGGAGAATTTCCGCCAGAAAATCTCTTATAGCAGGGGTCTGGTGACAGAAAAGTGGATAAAATCTGTTGCTAAATTAAGAAAAAAAAATCCTCTATCTCGTGGTGTAGTCAAAATCCATGATTTGTTGCTTCTTCATACTTCAAAATCGATTGACGGCATTCCGTCCGTCTGTCCGTACCATTTTTTGGAAAAACGAATAGTTTTTGTGTAAATTGCGATTCAAATTTACAAAAAAAATTTATCTCAAAAACCGCTCCAAATTTTTTCTTTAAATTTTCTGCACGTGTGTATGAAGGGAAGGTAAATATATAAATAAACTAGTGGTGCTATAAATGGCAGATACTTTCTCGCAGTAGTTATTTTCCAAATGCCGATCGTCCGATAAATTATGTGGAGTAAACAGTTTACCGCTGCCTTTCATGGTCATGTTTTTTGAAAGACAAGTTTTTCGCATGTTGACAATTACCGGCATCGTAATGATAGAACTGATACAAGTACGTTTTGACTGAAATATTAGCAGAAGTTCTGCAAGTCGGTTTCGTAGCGCGGTTGGTTAATGCTCCTTCGGGTTGTGATCTACAATAAGGAAAGTACCGAGTTCGATCCCCCGAGGGGAATTTTAATTTGATGAATGTGATGTTGCAGGAAAAAACATTGAAGAGAGTAGATACTTTATTGAAAATCATTTGGAGTATTTCTACTCACGAATAGATTCAATATAGATAAATAGACAGGGCTTGTCTGTGTTTTCCCTAACTGCGTTTTGTAAACAATTTTTCAACTCTGTTATTCGCATTCTGAAGCGTATGACATGTCAAATGAACAGTTGTCTAGTATATATCTGTATGAACCGATTTAAGTAAAATTATGAGCATTTCGGTCGGTTCTATTCTTTTATGGCTCTGTTCGACAGAGGTGGTGTTGGTTTTACGTAGTGGTATAAGTGCCGGTTCCTTGAATTTGAGTTTCGTTTGTCGGGTCTGGTTACCGAAATGGTTGGCTGGTATAGTACACTTTTGCTAGTTTATGGAGTAGTGGAATAGCAATAAGGACCGTATAGAAGCAGAGCGAGAAAGTATGTGCGTTGGAAGCACCACTAGTTTTATTAAATTTGGACCTGAGATAGCATAGAGGAAACTTAAGAGAATTGTGCAGGTTTCATGTTCGTTGAAATGCCTGATTTTGAAAAAAAAAATGTAAAAAATTTAAAAAATGTCGGCGTCTTTCTACAACCACAATTGGGTCATTCCATGCAAAATTTCAGGTTTTCTGACAGTGAGTCTCAGATTTTTTTTCATATTTTATTACATTAATCTACTAATGATGAACAGTTAAAAGACAATTTATGAAATTAATATCTTCAGCAGTTTAGCAACAATTACGGGTTAAACATGGATGATGACACAATGACGTTCATAAAATGAATAAAACTTTAAAAACAGGCACACTATTTTGAAGATAAAAGATCATATTTTAAGCAGTTGATAATATATTAAGGATTGAGATATTTGTTTATTATAAAAAATGCTAATAAATTAAACAAATACATTTTTCTTCAAAAGTAATATTTCCTTTTTCTTCATATTTTACACACTGCAAGAAGAACCAATAAATAATCATTCTGCAAACTGTCGCGACGGAATCTTAAAAAATGCGTAAGTTATTAAATAAAAAGTATACGCGCATTTTGCTCTTAAGGTTGAAAGTCGCGTGCCCTTGCCCAGCGAGGGATGAGGTAAGGTCGTAGGCAGGCACCGCCAAGTTCATTCCCTAGGGATATCCATCGATGCCTTCGAAGGGATCCTGACACCAGTTTACAGGCTTAGTTTTCGCGTGTTACAGTTCAGTGATACATCGTGATAGAAAATGCCAAAGATTGTGACTACGTTTAACAGGCTTTGGTGCTGCAATCCATTCGGACTTGAGAAGCACAAAAGTCGGGTGGGTAAGAGAAAGATAACAGAGGCGATGCGGAAGAAAATTTAGAATTTAGTGGTAGGTGAAGCAATATGCGATCTGTGTCGTCACAAAATATCCAAAATGCCCAATGCAGATCTTAGTGACTCAACTGAAACAGTGAAGTGAAAACGTCAAGTGAAGAGGGGTACGTAGCCCCAGGAGTTGCAGAGGAAGCCACTATCAATAATGTAAACATTTTGTATCCTCTGGGTCAATCACCATTGTCATTGCTACAACAAACCCGAGAGAAATCTTACGCATGGAGAAAGGAGAGTGCCGTAAATAAAGCAGTTTCTGAATTATTTCATGTGAGTACAGAAAGCAATGATGGAGAAGAAATGTTGACACAATTCAAAGAAAAATTTTAAAATGTGAAAACAGCTAATGAGAAATATATGATTTTAAGGTGTTTACCAAAAAAGTTGGAGTGAACAAAAAAATAATGGTCGAATTAGGCGTATCTCTTCACGTAGCTCATACGGCAAAATTAACACCTAGAGAAGTGCTTTTGCGAAATCCACCATCGCGCCGCGGAGGAAAAAAGAAACGCCGAGTGCTGACGAAGAGCGCTGTGGCGCGGCGGCTCTAGCAGCTGAGATGAGTTCGTTTATGGAGCGCCAGTAAGATACTTTTATTCATAAATTTAAAACCATTCAAGATTCCATGATGAAATTTACAGAGTAGCTTGAAAGTAGTTTCAGCAATTTTTCTTCCAAAATTCAAGAATTTGAAAATATTACATTTCCATTTACTGCATTTTTTTGAATTTGTTTACTTCCTTATTGTTAAAGACTCGCGGTAAAAAAAATATCTTTAGCGTGAAATTATCCTTTACATTTCTTCTACAAATAGTGTAACTTCATATTTTTTGCTTGTTTGCATATCATCGGAAAAAAATCATAACGGAATGTCTACAGACTGCTAACCTAATATTTCAAGTGCCCATTGTTGCTAAACAATGGATGATAAGACAAAAATATTGTACCTGGTTCATGCAAGTATCATGATAAGTAAGGTGACAAAATATTTTTAAATTCTGAGATGTAGTGTCAGATTTCCTACTTTTTGTATGGAATGACCCAATTGTGAAGATACGATTGTTTTTTACCCTTTCTTGATTGAATTGGACGTAATAGCTAAGAATCTGTAGGGCCGAAAGTGCAATATTTCAATTCTACGTAGCTGCTTCTAATAAAACGGAAAAGTATGTGCTGTTGTAGCACCACTAGTTTAAAAAACCACCGCAAAACCCCTGTCCTAGGGGCTTGATATAAACCCAAAACAAGGAATGCTTTTCAAAATCGCAAGCTTTGAGTTGAGCCAAATCGACCAGGGAATTATCGATTTTGAAATCCTATTAATAGCTATCCAACATTCTATCAAATAATTTAGGCGCTAGTGTTGATCACAGACGGACTGGACGGATATTTTGAAAAACAAACCCTTTTTTGGTATCAGTGGGCCTCCAAACGTGTATTTCCGAAATCTCGAAATTTGTATCTGAAACTTGTATGTTGAATGGGCAAGAGGGGAATTTTCAATGCAAATATTCGGCTTGAATATTGGTAATGTTTCCAGAAAATAACGATTTTATTTCAAACATAGTAGAATCACAACCATGAAGTAGAAATGGGAAATGTAGATCACGGGATTTGGTCGGATTGAAACATGACATTAAAACATTACTTTTCCAAAGTTTTATAATATTTTTATTCCGTCTTTGGGTTGGTAGTAAAACATAATTAGTGGTGCTACAGAATGAGTAAGAATTTTTCGTAATAAAGTTTTCTAATTTCTTTGGCGTGGACTAGTTTTACGATCTCGCCAGCAGCCATCCATCGCCTTTCCAGCAGCCATTCATCGCAGTTCAAAACACATTTTTTGATGGTTTCTCAATTTTTCAGTCTCCTAATGGTAGGTTCGACATTTTAGTTTTAAAATATTAATGAAGAGTAAATCTCCGTCCTATGTGGAAATTTTCGTTGAAAAAGTTGAAACCGTTTTTAATTTAAAAAATCGTCTAATCTCTAGGGAAAATGCAAAATTTGAAGCAAACTCCTTTACACAGGAATCTTTTATGTTTTCCAAAAAAACATTATTTGAAGTAATTTAAAGCACTTTCACTCACACATGCAATGTGTATACAAATCGCTGGAAATGTACATATTAACGGTGAGATATAAACAAATATATTTGGTTATTTTGGATATTTATCCAAAATAATACAGGAAAATTAAATACAAAAGAATGCAGGAAAATTAATTTTATGACATCCTAAACAGTGCAATTTGCACTACCCGTACAAAAAATTTAAAGAAACAATTTGGAGCCGGTTTTTAAAAATGGAGCTTAAGATTTTCTGCAAATGTGGAATTTTAAGCTCGTTTTCACAGAACAGTTTTCGGTTTTTGAGAAACTTTGAAAGACTTAGTTTAAAGCACGGTCCTCGTAAATGTGAACAAATTGCCGCTAATGTAAATATCAACAACGTGAAAGAGATGTCAAAAAATAACTTTATTGCAATTTTTTTAAAAAACAAACGAATAGCGCAATATGGCGTTTATGTCATCGTTTGATGTACATTTTGCCCTATTCCTACGTATGTTTATAGAAAAAATTTGGAGCCGTTTTTGAGAAAATATTATTTTTGTTATTTTTTAATATTGCACATTTTACAAGCAATATTGCGATGAAAATACTCAAATTTTAAAAACAAAGTACGTGAACTTAAGAATTAAAGAGCTACTTATATAGAAAAAGTTTTTTTGGCAAGAAAAATCTCTATCTTCAATTTTGTAAGAATAGGGATAAGCTGAAAATACTTCAAATCTTTGAAATTTTCGAAAATTCAGAGTTAATTGTGAAAAACGGACATAAGCCATCTTTTAAATGTATTTTACTCATTATTTTCAAAAACTTAACAGAAAAAATTTGGAGCCATTTTTGAGAAAATTTTTAAAATGTCCCAGTGGCTTTATGTAGAGTACCTACCCCCAAAATTAACGAAGGTTTTTCAAAATCCAGAGCTTCAAGTCGAGCCAGATCGACCGAGGAATATCCATTTTTTAAAAAATCCTACATGTGGTTTAGGCGCTAGTGTTGTTCACATGTACACCAGACAGACAGACGGGCAGACAGACAGAGGGACAACGTCTCTGGCCGCGGAAGCCTTCGATACCATTTAGACGGAGGGACGTTTTGCCGTCAATCGATTTTTCGATATATAGGACTCACAAAACATGGATTCTGGCTACAACACATGCTAGAGAATTTTTTTCTAAATTTAACAACTGCATTTATCCACTTTTTCGTTATCAGGACGCGGCAATAAGTGCGTTTCTACCGAAAATTCCCGTTTTTTTCGCGCAATATTACATAACTTTCTCTTCACTTTGTAAGCGGTAGCGAGAGAGTAAAACAATACCTGTAATATTTTTATGTTTTAACACCAGCCCTGAGAATGGGTTAAAATATCCCGAAACTCGTGTCTTAATGTCTAAATTCACTCCGACCAAATCTCGTGATCTGCATTTCTGATTTTATTTCGGTTTTCACGAACTATCAACTTTTTCGAAATTGTTACCATTGATAAGACCATATGGCAGGTAAATATGTGCAAATGTATGACGCATTTTCTCGATATTGATTATGATAAAATGAATTTCGAATAAAGAAATAGACAAATATGAACTTAATACTTACTAGAATATTTTGAGAGATGTACGAATGCGAAGCAATAGAACTGATGCGCCTGTTTACGAACTGACCACCTACATTTATCTTATCTTTTGAGTAGTAAAAAAAGCTGATGTGACTATCGCTAATGATAATTTATTTTTCTCTTATCGAGCTGATATCTGTGTACAAAGCATGAAAGCCAGCCCCGTGGGCGATATCGCAACGGCAGTAGTGCCTTAGTGTTCTTGGACCATTAGATCGCGGGTTCGAGTCTCGCCTCGGGCATGGTTGTATGTGTTCGTCCTTTCACCCCCTATCATCACCATGTAGTTTCATCCTCATACCATAACGTCACATCCAATAGTGGTCGCTATTGACCGAGTTGTTGATGCGATCTTAAATAATAAAAAAAGGCATAAATGCGCAATATCTACAATCGAATACAATATGCTTTTTTTAAGGGAATATTTTAAATTGTGTTTAGCTAACCGATCTTTTACGCTTTACGAAAACGATATTTATTGAGGGATGTGAGTTTACCCACGAAGTAAAGTGGCTTTAACAGTACAGAGCGTTGAAGAAATAATTGTATTTTAGGAAATATAAGTTACAATCCATTTGCCACATTTGCTCACAAAAATTCCCATCTCACTTAGAGCCGGCCCCTATTTTCGACAAAGTAAAAAAGAAATACAAATTTACTTGCATTTTGGATAAGTATGGAAGAAAACCTTATTTCCATCAGCATTAACATCTCAATAACAATATTCCGAAATGAATAAGTGTATTTCTTATACGTGTTGATATCCTCATTCGCTCCGATTTATCTTTTACTACAACGACCTCTTTGTAAAACATCTCACTCACGTTTCACTGAGAACTATAATCACATTCAAAGTCATGACTAGCCAAAAGTGAAATGAAAGATCTGACGCTGGTTTTGTAAGTTTAATTAGAGTTACATTACTCGTACTACAGTGACCGAAAGTTAGTATACCGAGTTAGTATATGTTATGCTGTTATTTCTAACGATTATACTTGTAAAATAAAGATGTTATATAAATTATATAGCATTATTCGACTACTTCGCAGTACTGAATAAAAATCTAGTTATCTGTCGAAAAGTGATAGGTTCAGACTTGGCTAAAATGTTCATAACTATTTTATTTCTTGCTGTCAGTTTTAACATGATACCCTCTATTCTTTTATCAACTTTGGTTAGGTAAAGTCAAGCATTATGCCATTATAACCAGTTTCATAATGAAGTACTTTACCCCCCTAATGTGGTAATGTACTTCATTACGACACTAGGACGGTAAAGTAATGGCGTACTTTGCCATTCTTCTTTTGACAATATTTTGGATCGCTTTGTCTTGTATCCTTCATTTTTCGTCTTTAAAAACGCTAATAACTCAGTAAACTTACTGATACCAATATTGTCATTAAGTGATATTGTACTCCTGTAAGGGTTGTGGATCCAAACAAAGATCCAAAAACACTCCACGTTTTCTTGAACTTTGAAAGCCTCCCACTCCTTTTCTAACATTAATTGAATTAAGAATAAATGTTAGCGACGAACACGGCCTAACGGCCTCGTTTGGCCATTTTCCAATCTCATATTGGAATTAGATGCTTTACGACACTTATATCGTAAATAATTTTTAAGTCATTTTAGTTATTGATTATTCTCAAATACGAGGACTCATTAGGAAAACATATCCTGAACCCACACAACTCTTGGATATTCTTCCGTATAGACAGTTTAGAATAATATTGTGTTTGTTGAGACGTATGTGTAACGTAGACTTCAGTTTATGGTAAGCCTTTGTTCTTAATATTCCAATCTGAGTACTTGTGGCAACCTAAAACAGTTGAGGGAAGACTCTTCTAATTAGAACGTCAGTAATGTCTATCTCATGTGTTTCAAGTAAACCTCACTTAACTTTTAAAAAGTTAGATTTGGACAAAAAAAATTGAAATTTTTTTGGCCCAAATCTAAGCTCAGAAGACGAAAATACTTTTGGTAGATGCCAGGATAACCTGTTGCTTTTAATACACGAATATCGCACGGGTAGCACGAGGAGAACAGGCGAACATTCATTGCATTATCGAACTAACTAATAGAGAATGTTTCTGAATAAATATCACAAATTTCTAAGTCATAAAGAGATGTCAAAAATGATCACTTTTTGCAAATGTAATTAATGTAAATAAATGAAATGTAATTAATGTAAATAAATGTAATAGTAAGTTGAAAATAATGGAGCTATGTACATTTATAGATATGGGATTTGTCCCTAATTGTTAGGCAACCCCTTATGCACAGATCTTGGGCACGCACCTGAAATCTCCATGTCTACGCCAGAACGAGACTTGTCGAAAACCTATGCGTAAGTGGTTGCTTAAAATCAGGGGAAATGTAACATGTGTAACTCCGTTTTATGAAATTTAACTTACATGTTCATGGAGAAAAAAGTGATTATTTTACACCTGTCTACTTACCCTAGAAGTTCGTAACATTTATTCTGATACAAAATTTTGTGGCACCTTTTGTAGCAGATAGGAAAACTGTTGGAAAAGGCATAACTTATCTTTGCCCGAAGAACGTGAATGAAGGTTAGGTTGCTAAAAATATTTTCATTATGAATTTTGGAGAAAATGAAAATTTCGTGATTGGGCTGACCGTGTATTGTATGTATTGCGATTTTTGAAGCCTAGAAACCAATTTTTAGTTGCTTACTATTGGTTTTAGGCGATCAATCCTGCAACCAAAACTCACCTTTTTTCCTTACTGAGAATGATGTACAACTATTACCCGAGCGTACCGGTATCGTATTTAAACCTCAAACTTATATGGCGATTAG
This sequence comes from Acheta domesticus, assembly GCA_031308135.1. NCBI lineage: Eukaryota > Metazoa > Arthropoda > Insecta > Orthoptera > Gryllidae > Acheta > Acheta domesticus. The sequence goes on from JAHLJT010002406.1 coordinate 131,623,253, forward strand.
GCACTTTGCAATGTGTCTAATGCGGCGGCGGCTCGGCGGCGGCGGCGGCTCGGCGGCGGCGGCGGCTCGGCGGCGGCGGCGGCTCGGCGGCGGCGGCGGCTCGGCGGCGGCGGCGGCTCGGCGGCGGCGGCGGCTCGGCGGCGGCGGCTCGGCGGCGGCTCGGCGGCGGCTCGGCGGCGCATTTCGACGGAACTACGGTCGCCACGTGTTGTGATTGCTGAACTCTTTCATTTAATTGTAATTGAGTTATTATAATCGCAGTAAAATACAATTTCAATTTATCTGTTAATTTTTTGAAAAGTAACAATCACTCTATTAATTGCAAATAACTTTAGAGAGAAAATAATACAATTTTTGAAATAGGGGAAGGTCGGGTGATATCGGACAGCGTGTGGTATCGGACAAAAGTAGTTAGGGAACTGGGCACTGGTGGTAGCACGTGCTGCACTGTCTATGTGTTCCTGGACACGAATTAGCTTTGCATACGCCGTATGAGGTGAGTACATCAATCAGTTTGGTTATAGCGACACGCATTAAGTTTTTTTCATGCTGACCGGTGTACGAAGATAACTTGGAGCTATGAAACTTTTCTTAGTATAAGTTTAAATACATTCTACTGTGACTAGTATGTTTACTTAGGTTTATTTGTTACGTTACAGCAGTACAAGGTTGTTTGTACAATTTATATCTGTGTTCTTCTGAAGAATGAGGGTCGTTCGGATGGTATCGGAAAAAGTAGAATCGGATGGTACCGGACAGTTACTTCTTCGCCTTCTCTTCACTTTTCCGTATTTCTTGCGTGTAGGTTGTTCGGAGGTAATATTCGAATACTAATGTGGATTTTGTCCGTGTTTCAGGAAACTGTAGGTAAAATTCGCGGGAAATGAGAATAAATAATAGGAAGATAGCCATTATGAAGGTCATTTCATAAGAAAAACCCTTTAATAATGATAGTTGTGAAGCTATAAATTGAACATAATAGTTGTGTTTTTATTTTTTAATTCAAGAACTGTTATTTTCCCATGTAACCAAATACTCATTTTTTCTTTGTATTAAGCAATGAAATATTTGTCTCAATAGTGAGCGTATCTTTGATGAATTGCTGTAAAAAACTCAATTAAAATGATTTTACCATTATTTACTTAGTTGTCCGATACCACCCTCCACTCTTCAGACGTGTAAATTGTCAACAGTTTTTACTATTCCCAAATAATCATATTATTTTACTTTAAAACCAAACGGCTTTGATAGAGTGTATGAGTAAAAGATTGACGTTTCATATTCTGTATTTTAAGAATAATTTTAACTAACCTAAATTAAGAAATCATATTTACAGCTAAGGTGGCCGATACCACCCGACCTTCCCCTAATTAAAAGCAAAAAACTTGTGCAAAAAGTAATTTAAAGTCAACTTTTAGCAATAGCAATAAAATAGAATAAAAATAAAAACTAAAATAATTTTCATCAACTGTTTTTACATTGCGAATTATTACACAATATTGAAATCAAGGTTATTAATTGGAATCTCTAATACCGTAAATAGACCTGTAGTTAATTTTGAAGTAAGCAAAGAAAATAACGATAAAAGTTTACATTCCAGAATTACATATCAAAGCACAAAAATATGTTTTAAAGAAAAAATAATACATTTCATACCTATTATTATGTCATTTAAGTTTCTTACAAATTCTAATGTAAGGCATATTTATTAAACACAATTAACATTTGGTATTAAATTCATCATTACATAATAAAAACGCATATGCGAAACGAAATTGAGATGGGTACTGTTCTTCCTATGTGAAAACGTCCTTTCGTCACTGGGCACAATTTATTACGTAACAGTTGATGTAGGCCGCCAGTGGCCTCTGAATCGGATGAAACAATTGGCGACCAAACAACGGTGCCCACCACAAATCAGTCTATTCAACTCCTTGTCCCTATCGCCACACACGGGTAGATTTTTCAGAAAACCCAAAATACATAATTAATTTTAATTTACTATATTTATGCTCCATATAAAATGATGGAAAATTAATAAATTTATAACATTTTGCGCCATACAAAATGCTGTAATTTAGTATAAGACTGAATATGATAAAAATAAATGTTTTAATTGACTTCAATTCTATCACTGACCTACGAAAGAGATCTAACTTGTAAGTCTTTCAATTAACAGAACTTTCCTTCCATTTTCTTTACCATCCTGGAAGAACATACAGGACGGTGAGATATCAACGTTGGAAGTCGGGGTTGTCGACTTGCCCCCAGTGATGTTTGCATTGCGAATCTGAACCCAGCGATCACCCATGACCCATCGGTTACCTACGATAATCCGCTTCTTTTCTTTGTGTAAAGAATTAAGAGGAAAGCGAGCTTGTGCTATCTAAAGATACAGAATGTCAAATTCAAAAACAAATGACATCCTCAGTCTAGATCTAGATAAAAAATAGAGGTTCGGTGCCAAACGGCTGGGATTAGTGAAAGTGTAAATGATTTAAACATACATTTTTAACGAAACTGTAAGAAAAAAAAATATATTTCAAGAAAAAATCTTAGAAAGTTTAATATGCCTTAAAATATATTTACGTGAAAATCCGAAATAAATATTCGTCATAATTGTTATTTTTATATTATTTTATTATATACATGTGACAAGCCGAAGGCTATCTACAAAAATTATAGGTGCTGCTAGATTGCTTGTGCATTGGTCAACGCACAAATCTCACAAACCGCAAAATATTTTGCCTTATTCAACAAAACATACCGCCAGACTGCCTCGAGTTTGAGCTATACTAAACGGTGGCAAGAGCTCCGGTGACGCCTACATGGGGTACTCCCTTTAAAATTGCATCTGAAAAGCGAAAAATTAATGAAGCGCTGGCGTCCATCGCTGTCGGGGGGACCTGTACGTCCACCTGGCAAGAAACGAGTAAAGCATTATTAGAAATACTATTACCATCTGATAAAGATTCTGACGAAACACCAGTGCAGAAAAGCATAAGAGAATTAATGGTAATCGTCTCAGTCGGGGAGCCGGTCGGCCGCTTCTCGCTCGCTGACCTGGAGGAAGTGGTAAGAGATCTCAAAAATGTTAGGCTCCTGGGTTGGATAATATTCACCCAGAAATTGTGAAAAGCGCATTTGCTTATATTAAATCAGCGCTCTTGAGCCTGTATAACAACTGTCTGGAGAAGGGATATTTCCCTAAAGCGTGGAAAGTGGCCCATGTCGCGCTTCTAAGAAAGAAAGTAGACAAACTAGCAACTGATCCGAAGGCTTACCGACCGATCTGCCTGCTTCCTGTGCTTAGGAAGCTCCATGACAAACTGGCTACAAATAAACTAACGGCACATATTAAGGACATGGTGGACGTCGCTTCTTTGGAGTACGGCTTTAGCCTGTCCACCGAAGATGCAGTGGGTGAGCTGCTGCGCATGCTTGGTGAAGAGACGGAGGCGAAGCTTACCGCAGTGGATTAAAAGGGGCTTTCGACAACACATGGTGGGCCTTCCTATGGAGGGAGCTTTCGGACCATTGGCATATACCCAGAGATCTCCATGCTTTATACCGCAGCTTCTTCAGTGATAGAGTAGCGACTATCAGTAAGGCAGGCTCAACAGCCAGCAAAGTGCTAAGTAAGGGTTACCCACAGGTGTCCAATAGTGGGCCAGTTTTCTGGAACATTATCATGGATTCCCTTCTGCGCACCCTAACAGAGAAACAAGTGGAGGCAGTGTTTTAAGCCGACGGTCTTGTCCTGATTCTTCGGGGCAGACCGCGTGCGGTCCTAGAGGCAAATGCTACAGAGGTGTTAAACATCGTTGCTGGCAGGTGCGAGGAAGCGACGTTGGAGATCTCAACGGAAAAGACGACCTTTATGGTCATGCTTAACAAAATCAAATCATGCGTAACTCTGGATCCACAATTGAAATTCAATGCACATGTCAAAACAATACAACACACCTAACAAGATTGTCTTCTTCTTTAGATAATGCAGCATCAGAAATTAGCGCTGTTTTGTGATCTGGATTGTTAAAACGAAACTGCAAACTTGTTTTCGTAACATCAAATGATTTTTCAGCAGAACGCATACATGCTCCGTTATTTCTAACATATTTGATGACATTTGCTATGGCTTCTGCATCATACTCCTGCTTCGGCTTCTTTGGCATTGTAAAATCTCTTATTTCAGGCCCATTCAGTTTATACCTGTGTACAATAATATTAAACTACAATTAAAGACAATCTGACAACAATAATTAGGAGAGTGGCCAATAACACAATTCATACACTATCAAAGATACAGACATTGGCCACCCACCTATGTCACTAAATATGCATTTATTTATTTATTTATTTGTCAAAAAACAGTAAAAACTGCATATGACGTGTGGGGAAAGAGATTTATCTGCGCACATTTTCTTGAGGGCCAGAATTTAAAACAAACAAACAAACAAAAAAGGAACAAATGAATTTAGAAAATCATTATTTTAGAAAAATAAAAATATTTGGAAAATGTTTGTTCACGAGCTATAGAAAATCAATTTCAACGGTAAATGAACTACAAGCAAAAGGAGTGCTGAACAAAACGTGCGCACAGTGAAGCTACATTTACGTCCAGAAGCAAAACAAGGGGCCATCTCAGCATTTGCTCAATGGATCAGGGAAACTGGACAAAAACCTGATCGAGATGGGGATCATTGACCCGGAAGCTCAAGTACATTACTTGTTACAGGCGTATTGAATTTTTTAAAAAAAATGTATACAATACACATGTAAACTAATTCATTGTTTTGTTAAAATAAACATTATTTTTCTTTTTGACGATCATTATAGTCTCTAATTGTATAGAAACAGTTTTGCAGCAGAAAAGATTTTACTTTTAACTCAAATTTGTGTACCGACTTTAATTGTTTTATGTCATCTGGCAATGCGTTGTAAAGTATCGTACATGTATTGTATGTTGATTTCTTGTACTAGGCTAATGCTAAGCTTTGCTAAGCTAACTTTGCTAATGCAAAGCTAGGCTTCTCATTTTCAGCTGATTTCATTGTCACTCAATAAGGTTTGTGTTTTCTTACATATCAAGATGATTTACTTACCACCGTAATCAACAAACAGCGCTGTTGGGTATCAGGTTTCTAAAGAAAATATTAAGAAATCTTTACATACAATGAACACGCACCGCACTGTTAACAAACATCTGCCATACTGGCAACAGTTGCATCCTTGCGGTCAAAGTAAATATTGCATGATACTCATATAGCATCCCTTTGCCGATTTACAAGCAAAATATTAGAATACGATGTTAGAAAAAGCGGTAATTCAAATTATAGTTGGAGTGGCCAATCACTGCGGGGGGGGCAATCACTGTACCGTTTACCCTATTTTGAATTTTAAAAAACAACTGACATTCAAGCTTCTTCGCAAGTCAACTTTCCTCCCAACAGAGAAATAATGTGTGTAAAAACAGTTATTTTGAGCATAAATGTAATAATGGTAGCAGCTTCTTCATGGGACTTGGTCAAGTTTGAATTATTGTTTCCTGACGTTTTTGAAAACGTACTTGGGGGATATAGCAGATTCATAAGATCAAAAAGCCTTGTGTTATTAAAAACATACATGAACACAATTTTACTTATACATACTATACATTTCAAATTATAGAAAATTAACATTTGGAATTTAGAAAATAAATTGACATTCCTTACACACAAAACATATAATGGCGGTAAATACACGTGTTGATTGGTAAGCAGATGAAGTTTGTGGCCCATTGACGTGACATCAATTCACAACACCACACCATATTAACAATTAGCCGATTGTTGAAAAGAAAAGGAAGCTGGCAAGCATGTACTTCGTAAAAGAAAACATATTTCTGGTAACAAAGAAACTTCAATTATAATGAAAGATGAAACAATGCTCAGCTATGGGTAACAAAAAAAATTGATATTGAAGCTATTGATTATAGTTACTGCGAGCAATGTTAGCCACCTCATTTCTTGTAACTTCTTCTTAGTGAGGCTCAACAGCATTATTTGCTAAATTTATTTATTTATTTATTTAGTCAAAAAAAGTAAAAACTCTATACGATGTATGGGGGAAGAGATTATATGCGCACATTTTCTTGAGGCCCAAAATTAAAGATGCGAAATTAGCAACATTTGAAAAACTAGAAAAAGAATTTAGAAAAAAATATTTTTAAAATGTAGAAATTAGAAAAAGGTTATGGAAAATCATTTTCAACGGTAAATGAACTGCTGATTTAATTTTTCTACATTGCTAACAAAATAGTAACGAACATCAGTTCTACTCTTACCACTTCAAGCAGGAGTGCTCAACAAAACGTGCGCACAGTGAAGCTACATTTATGTCCAGAAGCAAAACAAGGGGCCATCTCAGCATTTGCTCAATGGATCAGGGAAACTGGACAAAACCTGATCGAGATGGGGATCATTGACCCGGAAGCTCAAGTACATTACTTGTCACAGGCGTATTGAATTTTTTTTAAATGTATACAATACACATGTAAACTAATTCATTGTTTGTTAAAATAAACATTATTTTCTTTTGACTATCATTATAGTCTTTAATTGTATAGAAACAATTATGCAGCAGAAAAGATTTTACTTTTAGCTTAAATTTGTGTACCGACTTCAATTGTTTAATGCCACCTAGCAATGCGTTGTAAAGTAACGTAGTACGTGTACTGTATGTGGATTTCTTGTACTGTGCTGTTGATACTGAAATGTACCAACAATGTCTCGTCGAAAACTATTACGAGATCGTTGACATCATTCACCTTAGGACTGTTATAATCGTGACCCGTTCCGAATTTATAGTAAAATTTTGGGCGCCAGGAACAGGTTACGTTAATTAAAACCAATGCTTCCACAGCTAATTTAAACAAATGTATAAATGTCCGGCTAGCTGGGTCAATGGGTCCCGATATGGATAATCGCTGTCGCCTAGATAGCCGATTACTTGATCTGCCAACTATACAGTATGGCGAGGAATCTGAAAGGGAATAATTATCTATTTCTAACTACTTAACAATTGTGATTGACTAAATGAAAATCTTTTCATTTCCAAAAGAAAAATTCAACAATTTATTTAACAATTTTGACAATTGTTCTAGGTCATGACCTTTTTAAATAAAACTTTTGTACTGCAGTACTTATCTAACGTCTTGATCGATGACGGTCCGCAGTATCTTCCCACTTGAATGGAGATGATCCCAAGTCCTGCTTCTTTCTTCCAATCTTTCGACGCTGCCGACGCATCCAGCCCTCACTGCCTAGAATATCTACCGGTCCTTACTTGATATTCAGAGTTCCTAGTCTTCCCCAACTAATGGTTAAATGTTAAAGTCCAACACCGCAATATAAAAGAAACTTTCCAAGTCCTACGCGAATTCACTTCTGCACATTAACTTTGAGTCCGAAAAACTATTGAGTCTTACTCAAAACTTACAAGTCCCACTCCCCTTATGTTAATCTCGCGAGCGATCTGTACTACTCGACGACCAATATCATAATGTCCAGTTCTGCACTGTTCTTCCGCCCTCAATGCTTCGGTATCCGTCCTTCGTTCCTCTTTTTTAAAACAAAACGACAAAATTTGACAGTCTATTCTCCCTTAGCCAATCCATCCCTCTCTTATCAAACCAAGTAGCCACGCCCTCGACAGTCATTCCTTTTCAGACCAATCCCACATTATTTTATGTCTATCTAGCCAGCGCCCTCACCTATTCAACGCCTGAATGCAGTTTATTTACCTTGCCAACCACTATGCCGGCGTTGCTTAGGCTGTATATCGCCATTTGCAGACCCTTTTATCCAACCCATTTACAGCAAATGTTATTGAAAAAAATATATAATATTTTGGAATATCACAATACTGACACTTGATGAACGTGATTTCTACGACGTGTGTTGTAGTTATATAGTCAATATTACATGAAAATATATTCCCTCCGTTAAGTAGGTCATTTTTGAAAAATATTAAAGATTCGTAAATAAATAGGCAAGCCAATGGTAAAGGTGCGTGTCCACTTGAGAGCTGCGCTCTCGCGAGTTTGTGTTGAGAGTGTTTCTCGCCAATGGACACAGTTCTGAGAGAAGGCAACTGAGAGTAATGTGATGCTCGCGGAGAGCGGTCGCCATCTGAACTATTCGCTAGTGGACATGCCTGTGCGAGGACTCGCACCGACTTGCTATCAGCATTCGAAACGTGCTGGAAGTGCCTGAGAGCGTCTGCGATTTTTCAGTGTTTGTTGTCTCACTGTGGCCGCTACCAAGCAGTGGACAGATGCGGAAATGATAATATAATAAATAAATGGGAGACAATTCTGTGTATTTCAATAACAAATAATGAGAAAACTACGCGTCCGATCTTAAATGAGGGATCTTTTGTTCTGTGGTACAGCATTTCCATCTTGGTAATGGAGGGAAAAGACGATGCACTAGTTACAATTGCACAAGAAATGAAATATATCATTGAAGTAAATTAGTGCTATGGAATGGCACCGACTCTCGTATGTATTTCACTGTTTTTCTCGTACGTATTCCACGAAATTGAAAGAAAATTTTGAAAATGTCCCATGGGCTTCGTGTAAAGTACCCTCAAAATTTAAAAAAGGTTTTTCAGAATCACAGAGCTTCGGATCGGGGCCGATCGACCGGAGAATATTCATTTTGGGAAAAATAGTTCGAAAAGTTTAGGCGCTAGTGTTTTTCAGACAGGTGGACGGACGGACGTTTTGAAAATAAATGGAAAAAAAACACACACTTTTTTGGTATCAAGCAACCACAAAACATTAGTAGACGTTGAAATATCGAAATCGATTTTTCGCAGCTTTACATAACTCTCTGTTCTACATATATTACTCAGTTTATACGTACCTATATGAAAACGTATGAAGAAAATTCATGTTTTACAGAATCACTTTAGTAAAAAATTAGTCTCTGGCCCCTATTATGTCATTATTTCTATTTGATATTCAAGTAAAATGTTTAAAAAAAGTAACCTACCAGTAGAAACTACCTTTTGTGCGTGTTCTTGAAATTTTGAGGTTAGGTTAAACAATGTGCGTTGTCTAAAATGTTGTGCATCCTCAATTTCAAATTTTTTGAGAAGTGTCGACCAAGAATTCATTCATGATCAATCCACTTTCTCGCTGAGTACTTTTCTTGTTTTGCAAGAAGCAAATCAAGTAACGAAAGCCGCCGCTGCTCTCTTCTTCGCCGCCATCTTAACTCTCGTATCTCCATCGCGAGCCTACTGCTCTCCAGTGGACAGGCATGTGAGAGGTAATCTCGAGAGGGCGCGGCGAGTGCACTCTCGAGAGACGGACATTTCTGCGAATAGCTCGCAAGTGGACAGGGTATTGCGAGCTTCTCTCGAGACTAGCTCGCGCTAGTTACTCTCTAGTGGACACGTACCTTGAGATTCCAATCCCAATGAAAAGAGGTTTGCAGGGATCACGTAGAAGGCATTTTTTCATTATTCGAATAATTTTCTTTTGCAAGCTAAAGGTCTGAGTACCACAGGATGAGCTTCCCCAGAATATTATGCCGTATCTCAGGCGGGAATATACATTTGCAAAATAAACGCAACGAGTTGCATGAAGGCTGACAGAATTTGAAAGAATTCTGAATGCGAAACATAATGAACTTAATTTAGTGTTTAATTCTGTTATATGTACATTCCATTTGAGGTTTGATTGAATTGAGAGACCAAGAAATTTTGTTACCTCGACTTCAGCAAATTGCATATTCAATCGCATATTTCAATGGAACATGTGATTGCCGATTTGAAATGCAAAAATGCATTGAAATAGTTTTTCTTTCGTTAACAATTAATTTGTTATTATTAAACCAATTTGAAACTTCTGAAGTCGTACTATTTACTGCTTCTTTTTTGCAAAGAACATTCGTGTCACCGACAAACAGAACCGTTCTTCCATTTTTAATAGACGAGGGCATATCGTTTACATATAACAGAAAGAGAATAGAACCTAAGGCCGAACCTTGCGGGACCCCATGCTCAATTGGCAAAGAATTGGAAACATAAGTATGTAATGTCCTTTCGTGCCAGTATGGTATTTCTACTCTTTGAGTCCGATGTTTAAGGTATGAAGTTATCCAATCTAAGGGAATACCACGAATTCCACACAAGGGTAATTTTGAGAGCAAGATGTTATGGCCAATAACGTCAAAATCTTTCGAAAGATCTAAGAATCCAATGGGTACTTCATTTTGGTCTATTGATGAAGCAACATCTTTGAGAAAAGAAAAAAATGGCAGTTTCCGTAGATTTTGATTTTCTAAAACCGTGATGTGAGTCTGAAGACGCGCTGTTTTTTCTGAGAAAAGTTTCCATTTGTGAGTAGAAAAGCGTCTCTAATATTTTTGAGAAAACTGACAAAAGAGAAATTGGCCGGTAATTTTGAATTTCATTTTCGTTCCCTTTTTTAAACTAGTGGTGCTCCAACAGCACTTACTTTCCCGTATTAGAGGAAACAGCCACGTAGTACTGAAATATTGCACTTTATGCGCTACTATCATCTGAGTTTACAACTCACTGTTTCCATCGCAGTGTTGCCAGAACTATGTGAATTCTACAACTGCACAAAAACAGAATACAAAAGTTTTGTAAATCTGTATTGGAAAAAGAAGTCTGATACCCTGGACAATATAGAAATGCATTCCATAGAGCCATGATTAGAGAAGAGTATTTTAAAACCATGAAACAAATTCTCTACTCACTACAAATGGTACAGCATTTGGTGCGAAAACTAAATATTTTCATGCAAATATCAACATAAATCAGACAATTATAACTCCTTTTCATACAGTTCAATCAGGTCACAACAATGGCACATAATTCACAGATATTCGCGAGTGCAGAATAAATTCCATTGTTGCAGACCCTGCATTGTCGCTATTCTGAAAACTATTAATTCTTTTTACTTATTTCAAAATAAACAATTTCCAAACTATTAATGTGTAAGTGTATAACAAACGTCGAATGTAAGACACGAAGAAAGAAATAATATACAAAATTGCACATTGTAATTTACGACGCACCCAGCTGTCCGAATTGCAGTAACTTTACACCGGGCTATTATGTTTGTCATAAAATTATAGAAAAACTACTCGTATTTAGAAAAATTAATCACGACCTTATGTGAAGATGTGGTTTCGATAAATACATGTAATTGAGAAAAAATTGTATTTTTAAAATTGTAGTTGTAAGAAAACGACGAAAACGAATCGCAGTCTATTCCGGCTATTATGTTTGTCAGGAAATCATAGAAAAACTACCGATATTTTCAAAAAATTTATCATGACCTTATTTGAAGATCTGTTTTTGATAAGCATATTTCATTAAGAAAAACAGGTGCTACAGAATGGCACAGACTTTCCCGTATTAGTTTTCTATTTTCCTGGGTCTTCGCTAGCTATTCGGAATTGCCACATACTCTTTCTTGCCAGTTACCATCTATCATCGCCAAAAGTACATTTTTTGTCATTTTCTTAATTTTTCGGTTTCCTATTGGTAGAAGAGAATATTAAAGAACACAAAAACCTAGCCGTAAATGGCAATTTTCTTTTAAAAATTATGTGCCGTTTAAGAGAAAATGGCGTTTTAGCACTACTAAAAATGCGAAATTTGAAGCTCATTTTCACAGAAAATTTTTGAGTTTTCAAAATACTTTATTTGAAGTTATTTGAAGCACTTACACTCACAAATATAATCATCTTTACAAATTGCGGATAATGTGCATATTAAAGATGTGAGAGATCTTTCAAAAAATTTACATTTATATAATTTTTGAAAAAAAACAAAAAAAACTCAAAATAAACTTCACGCTATACTAATGAGTGTAATTAGCACTATCCGTTACAAAAGTTTCAAGAAAAAAATTGCAGCCATATACGAGAAAATGACGTTTGAGCATTTCTGAAAATGCCGAAATTTGAGCTACTTTTTACAGAAAACGGTAGTGTTTTCGAGAAACTTTACTTGACATTATTTAAAGCATATATACTTGTAAATATAATAATGTAAAAAAATCGCCGATAATGTAAATATTAACGACGTGAGAGACAAGTAAAAAAATTTACATTTTGGTAATTTTTGAAAAAACCAACCGATAGACCAAAATGGCTTTTATGTCATTGATAGAGTACATTTACCACTATCCCTACCAAAAGTTTAAAGAAAAAATTGGGAGCCGTTTTTGAGAAAATTTTGTTTTTGTAATTTTTTAAAATAGCACATATTGCACGCAATATTGCACGAAAACTACCAAAATTGTGAAAAACATTTACATGACCTTTATTAAAGAACTCAATATGCAGAATAAATTTTATTTGAAGAAAAAATCTTTATCTTCAATTTTGTAGTTGGAGAAAGACGCCGAAAAAAATTCAAACTTTCACAATTTTCGAAAATTCAGAGCTGTACGTGAAAATCCGACCTATGCGATGTTAAAAAGTGTATTTTCCTCTATTCATACAAGAAATTTAAAGAAAAAATTTGGAGCCGTTTTTGAGAAAATGTTGAAAATCCCCGGGGGGCTTTATATAAAGTACCCCCAAATTTTAAAGAATCTTTTTCAAAATCACAAAGCTTCGACTAGAAGCAGATCGACTGGGGAATATCAATTTTGAAGAAAATCGACCGAACGGTTTAGGCGCTAGCGTTGATCACAGACGGACAGACGGACGGAATGCCGTCAATCGATTTTTAAGTATAAAGAAGCAACAAATCATGGATTTTGACCACACCACGAGATAGAGGATTTTTTTTCTTAATTTAGCAACTGGTTTTATCCACTTATTTGTTTTCACGGCCCGGCAATTAATTTTTTTCCGCCGAAAATTGGCCATTTTTTCGCGCAGCATTACATAACTTTCCCTATACTACGTATATCACTCCGTGTATACGTACGTATACGGGAAAGTAATATACTACGTATATCATTCCGTGTATACGTACGTATACGGGAAAGTAAAAAAAGGGGCTTAATTTTTGCTGTTTTGAAAATATCTGGAAATATTTCTGTACATAAAGAAGCATTGAAAATGCGAGTTACCGGATGTATAAAGGCAGGTGCACCAGTTTTTAATAAATAATCCGGAAATTCATCTAAACCAGATGAATATTTATTTTTTAGTTCACTGACTATTCTGAGGATTTTGTTGGGAGAAGTTTCGGAAATAAACATCACATCGGCAATTTTTTGTGAAGCGTAAGATGTTGAGTTTTGGGGTTTTAGTCCCTTCGTGAGATCAGACGCAATTTTAGAAAAGTGTTTGTTCAAGAGATTGGCACCTTTTTCCCAATTACTGGTTTCTCTTTCATTATCCTTTAAAATTACATTCTCTACAAGGTATCGAGATGATGTGTTTGTATTTTTAGGATATCCCACATTTCTTTAGTTTTGTTACTAGCGTTCAAAATGGCCTGACTATTTTTCATTATTTTTGCCTGAACTATTATTTTTCTTAAAATTCTTTTGTATTCTGAAGTATACATGGGTGATACGTTATGATGCTTAGAAATAAAGTAAAGCATACATTTGTTTTTACACAATGTATTCCTTGTGTGATCCAAGTGTTACTTTTGCTTGAAATGTTTACTTTTCTCCTTTTAAGAGGAAAGCACGCGTTAAAATGAATTAAGAGCTTTGAGAAAAATAAATTATATTTTTCATTTGTGTCAGCAGCAGTATAACTGCGTCCTATGATTCCTTCACTAAGTATTCCGTAAATAATTTTATATTAGCTTTAGTGAATGCTCTGCACATGTGTGCACTCCTTTTGCTCACGTTGGTCCAGATATACATCTCATGAATTTGGTCTTTTAGTCATTGATGATTAGTCCATACTGTAAAGATTGCTCTTTCAGATGTTGGAACACTTCTTCAAGGGTGGACTTAGATCTGGTTGTTAAAAGAATGTCACCGCATGTGCTATAGGGCCTACATTGTTTTACACGTGTAGTGATATTGTCCCTTAGGCCCAGTTTTTTCATAATAACATCTGTTATCATACTAAACAGAGAGACTCAATGGATCTCCTTGTTTCACTCCTGTTGTTATTTGAAAATCACTACTTAATTCATTATTTACTTTAATTTTTGCCTTTGTATTAGATAACATGAGAATGATCAGTCTTCTCCCTTTGTTTGATACATTAAATATTTTAAGACATTCATTGATTTTAGTCCTGTGAACAGAATCAAAGGCATGTACACTGTAAGGTATTGGTGGAAGCTTACCTTTCAAATAAATCCATTATTTTCTGCTTACGTTATATGTAAAATGTTTTGTTTTACTTGTATTTATGGTATAAATTTGATTTTAGTACAAATGTGCCTGATGGAGAAAAAATATATCTCCGAAACGTTGTGAAACTCCAACTCTTCAATATTGTATTAAATATATTTAATTATATGATTGTCTTTAATTAATGGAACTTGATATAATATAATGAAGAATAGACAATCAATAAAAATGTAGCGCATAAAGTGCAATATTTCAGTTTCCTCTAATACGGGAAAGTAAGTGCTGTTGTAGCACCACTAGTTTTAATAGTCTTTTTCCATGCGTATTAAGTTCTGCCGGGATGTTCTCTGAGCCCGCTGCCCTATTGGCTTTAAGATTAATAATGATACAACGTACTTCATTATATGTTGGCGGAACACTTTCTTCACAATTTTCCACATCATCAGCAGTAGCATTATTTATTTCATTCTCCACATTAGGACTGTTTACATTCAGAATACTTTCAAAATATTCTTTCCATCTTTGCATGATTTGCGTTTTCTGTACTAGAACATTTCCTTCTGCATCTTTACATAGCATGGGGACGAGATTATTTTGTTGCAGATTATATTTTAATTCGCCAAAAAACTTTCTTGTTTAATTTTTCTTGTAACTCTGCTCAATTGCTGTGAGTTTCTGATTTATCCGCATTTTCTTTTTCTTTTTACAAATTTTATTTGCTTCCTTTCTTTTGAACTGATAAAATTCATAGCTAGTTCTTGTTTTAGTTTGGATTTCTTTATCTCTGGCCTTATTCTTTTCATGTATTGCACTTCTACAATCTTTATCCCACCATTCATTTTTTGATCTTTTATTTTGCTTTCCAATTTTTTCATTAGCAGCATCTGCTATTTCGTTTTTTATATCTTCCCAATGCTCATTTACATCTTTACTATCACTACCAACATCACTTTGGCAGTTTTTTAGAGCATCCGCTAATTTCACTTTGTATGCTCTGAGTTTTAAAGGGTCTTGCATATTAGCCTTATTCCATTTTGTTGTGCTTATAGATTTCTTTAAGTAGATCTTAGATAATTTCTGATTAATTATAGTTTTAAGTAGATAATGATCCGGATCAATATTGGGTCCTCTTAGTGTCCCCACATCTTTGTCAATCTCTTTCCTTCTGCTATTAATTAGGACATGGTCAATTTGATTGACAGTTTGCTGGTCTGGTGAGACCCATGTGCCTGTACGTATTACTTGATATTGAAATTGTGTACTAACAACTTCAAAATCATTAGATGCAGCAAAAGTGCATAGCATTTCTCCATTCTCAGTTGTGCTTTCATGCAATGTGTATTTCCCTGTTACATTTCTATACATTACTTCTTTTCCAACTTTAGCATTAGAATCACCCAGAATTATTACAATATCACTTTTTGGAGTTTGATCAACTATTCTTTGTAGGCTTTCGTAGAACTGTTCTTTAACTTCTTCTTTATGTTCATTTGTAGATGCATGTGAGATAATTATTGTTATATTATTAAATTTACCTTTGAGCCTTAACTTGGTTAATCTCTCATTTATTGGGTTAAAGTTTATAACATTTGTCAGCATATTATTCTTAATTAAAAACCCCATACCTGGTTGTCCTGTTTTATTGTCCACTCCATTATAATAAAATACCAAACCATCTTTTTTAAGAAAGCCATTACCACCCCATCTTGTTTCTTGAATTGCTACTTTTTCTAGTTGTGTCTCTCCAATTTGCTCTATAAGTTCTTGTAGCTTTCCAGGTTGTAATAACATCCTAACATTCCAAGATCTGATTGGTACCTGAGGCTCGCCCAGGGCATTTCTTGTAACACTCATCAAAATTTTTATTTCAAGACATTATAACAAAATTGATATTGCCAACACAAATGTAATGGTTTGTATTTCTTCATTTCTTTTATCTTCTCTTCCTTTTATAGCTATACATAAATGACATAAATGAACATAAATGAATAATTGACATAAATGAAAGTACATGTGTACTAGTTTAACTTAATACTATCTTTTCATTTAAGAATTAAATATTCCTATGTTATACTCTTGTAAATTATGCAATTTGTATATGTTATTAAATTACATTATATTTGGCCCATGTATTTTGAGCAGGCCATTATTTATTACAAGAAATACGTAATTCATGTAATTGTGCATTTATCGCAGTTATGAGAATATTATTTTCAAATTCATTATAAAATCTTTAAATTCAAAGGAAGTCAAATGAAATTGTTGTTTAAAAATTGAAGTGCCAAGAAAGGGAACCATGATATCATAAACAACCTTGTTCTGTTTTATTATATACAGAATAAATAAGAAACCTACAGAAAAAATAAGAAGGGCTGTATAAAGGATAAACAGACTTACAGTAATTTATTACAAAGAACAGGCAATTGTGTACCTAATGGCAAATAGATATTATTTATAACAATTCAAATTTTAATTTTTTTAAAGTTTAACCAATACCTACGAAAAATTATGGAGGAGTGAATCTTACAAATTCGAAAAAAAAATTGGACGCAACTTCTGTATTAAAACAATTATTAGTTTTTATGTATATTATTTCAAGAACAGTCCTAGAAAATTGTCTTTCTTCAATTACTAATACATCTACATTAGTAAAATCAATATTATATCCCATTGATGTGTATATATTTTTTATTGTAATGCAGTGTATATAGAATTCTCAGGAACAATAATCAAACAATTGTCAACATATCTGAGATATAATTCATATTTTATATTTCTCAGAACTTGTTCAAGTTGTCTCATAACAAACTCTGCAACTAGTGGTGTTACAGAATGGCACAGACATTCCCATATTTGTTTTCTATATTCTTGGTTCAGAGCTGGCTATTCGGAATTGCCACTTACTCTTGCCAGCTGCCATCTATCTCCACCCAAAGAATGTTTTTTTGACATTTTCTTCATTTTTCAGTTTCCTATTCACAGAACGGAAATCTTAATTTTAAAATATCAAAGAATACAAAAACCTTGTTCTAACTGGCCATTTTCTTTTAAGAATTTGTATCCGTTTTTCAGAAAATGGTGTTTCAGCGTTATTGAAAATGCGAATGTTTAAGCTCCATTTAACAGATGTTTTATGTTAACGCGAGGGCCGAAGGCCCGAACACCGTCCTCAACTTGGACACGGGTAGCGAAGCGTCACGATTCTGCCCGAAAGTGCGTTGGCCGCGCACACTGTGCCCGCGCCGCGAGCCGTGTGCAGAAGATGCATTTATGTCGACAGCCTGGCTTTGCTGCCTCTTCTGTCTTGAGTTTTCCAGCTGTAATGTTCTAAGATGGATGTTACCTCCCCGCCTCCCCAGATGAGCTGGGATTGGGGGAGGTTTAGGGTGGTTTACTTTCTGATGGGTTGTTTCGTTAGGGTAAAGGGTGTTTAATTTGGTAAGGGAGGGTCGAAAGGTTGTTTTGTTTAGGGTTTGAAGAGTGAGTTGTGGTTTTAAGAGTGGGTGGGCTGGGCACGAAGTTATTTGGTTTGAAAGTATTTATTGAGGTTTGTGGAAGTATTTCTAGTGGGGGGGGGGAAGTGAAGGGTTATTTTGTTATGGGTTTGAAGAAATTTTGGTGGAAGAGTTGCCGAAAGGAAGTGATAGGTTATTTTGTTGAAGGGTAGTGGTGATAGAAGTTTTCAGAGAGAGGAGTGAGCGATTGTTTTATTTTGATTTTGTTCTTCTTTTATTTTCGGGACTTATTGGTCTGTGTCGTAGCGTGGTTCGTAGGTCAGTAGATTTGTCTTTGGTCTGTCTTTTGGTCAAGTCGGTGGAGGTGGGAGTTTAAGAATATCTAATGGGTGTTTTTTGCGTGCTGAGACCGTAGGTAAGTTTAGATAGTGAAGGTGGGGTTGAGTGAGATCCGAGAAGAGGGGGTTTGAAATGAAGGATTTAACTGTTTGGTATGATAGTTGGTGAATGTGGTGTAGGAGTGGAGTGATGTTATGTTGGGTTTTGAGGTGGGTGAGGTTTGTTTTAAGAGGAGGTTGAAAGATGAGTTTAATTACGCGGTTTTCTATGACATTAAGTTTGTGAAGGTTGGTGAGGTGGGTGGTTGCCCAGGTGGCGGAACTGTAGGTAATGATGGGTCGGATGTAAGAGAAGTAGATTAAGAGTTTTTTCTGGGGTGATAGTAATGGATGAGAGAACAGTGGTTGAAGGATATTAATTATACGGTGAGCTTTGGAGGAGGAGATTAGAAGATGTGGGGTCCAAGAAAGTTTTTGATTGAAGGTAAGGCCTAAATATTTAATTTCGAAAGTCCAAGGGATTTGTTGATTGTTAATTTTGATAGGGGGGTAATAGTATGGAGAACGGCGGAAGGTAAAGATAATGCATTGACATTTTGGGGGGTTAATTTTGATGCAGTTTTCCGAGAACCAGACAGAAAGTGAAGTAGCTGCATTTTGGAGATTTCTATGGGCGACGTGTGGGAAGGGGTGGGTGGAAAGAAGAGCGAGGTCATCTGCGTAAAGAAATTCTTTTGTGCCTGTGAAGTGGGGAAGATCGTTTAAGTACATGGAAAAGAGGGTTGGAGATAGAACTGCGCCCCTGGGGGACTCCTGCTGAAATTTGGTGGGGGGTGGATTTGCAAGAGAGGTATTTGACGTAGAAGAATCTATTTGTTAGGTAGTTTTCTAAGAGCGTTAAAGCGAAAGGGGGTAGAAATGGCTTGAGTTTGAAAAGAAGGATTTTGTGATTGATAGAGTCGAAGGCGGAAAGAGAGATCTGTGAAAAGGGCAGAAGCTTGGCGTTTTAGTTTTATTTCAGTTGCTATATTCATAGCTAGATGAAGAGTTTGAAGTGGGGCGGAGTGTTGGGGGCGGAAACCAAATTGAGTGGGACGGAAGTGTGGTTTAAGAAGAGGTGTGATGAAGGTGAGAAGAATTTTTTCGAAGGTTTTTCCGAGAGTTGAAAGAAGGCTGATAGGGCGATAGTTTGCTGGGTCTTTGGGGTTTTTGTTGGGCTCTGGGATCATAGTTATTGCAGCTGTTTTCCAGGGGTCAGGGAAGTATGAAGAAAGAATACAGGAGTTGAAGATAAGAGTGAGATGTTTTATAGCTGGTTTAGGGAGGTGTTTGAGATGTTCAGGGCGAATTTTGTCAGGTCCAGGTGCCTTGCCGGATTGTAGAGTAGAGATTGCGTCCGTGGTATGTGTGTCCGTTATGGTCCATTTTGTCAGTTGTTCAGGTGTGAGTGATGGGGTGCGGAGAAATTGGAGTATTGCGGTGTCTGGTATTTCTGAATTTTGACTAGTGAATCTAGTGGAAAGAGAGGTTGCAATGGTGTTGGCTATAGTTTGTGGATCATATGTGAGAGAGTTGTTAGGAGTGTGAAGGGGTGAGAGCGTGATTTTCTTTGGGTTGATAGTTTTAATTAGGTGGTGAAGTCGGTTGGGGTTGGTGTTTGAATCAGTAATTTGGGAGTTAAGTTTCGTCTTGTCATGTTGTTGTAGTCGTTTTTTGAGTGCGAGTTTTAGTTGGATGTAGCAGTTTTTGTCTGAGTCTAGTCTAGTACGGTAGAAGAGTCGTTGGGCTTTTCGTTTGTTCCGTATTAGTAATAGTATGTCTGGTGGTAAAGTGGGATGAGATGATCTGAATGTGGTGGATATTGCTGAAGCTTTTAAGATGTGGTGGTTGAGGTGGGTGATTGCTGAGTCTATTTCGTTTTTGGTGGTAAGAGTGGGGGGTGAATGGATCTTTTTGGCTAGGTGTTGTTTATAGCTTTTCCAATCTGTGTTGGAGATGGTTCGGGAGGGTATAGAGGGGTAAGGGGTGCATTTTGTGGAGAAGATGATAGGCAGGTGGTCGGAGAAAAGTTCATAGCGGGTGTATGGGGTTGTGACTGAAACATTGATGGAGTGAAGGATGATGTCAAGTATGTCATGGGGGGTGTTGTTTACGAGATGGGTGGGTTCTGAAGGTGCAAGAAGGGTGATTTGTGGATGATTTTCTAGGTAGTCTTCTAGTCTGTGTCCTTGTTCGTTGTCAGTCACACAGCCCCAGCGTCGGTTTTTGCAGTTTAGGTCTCCGGCAAGGATAGTTAATGTCTGGGGTAAGAAGAGTGAAGATAGGTCAGAAGAAATTAGTCCGGTTCTCGGGGGTTTATAAGCGGAGATGATATTGATGTTAGAAAGTGGTGAAGAAATTTGAATTGCTGTAGCTTCTATTGTCTGGTTTGGCGAAAGGTTTATTTGAGAATGGGGAATGGTATTGCGGATTAAAATAGCGGTTCCTCCTCCTCCGTGGGTGGTGTGGTCATTTCGATAGGTCACATATTTGGGAATGGTGAAGGGGATGTGGGGTTTCAAGTGAGTTTCTTGGATTAAAAGGATGCTGATAGAGTAGTCAGAGAGAAATTGGATTATGGAAGATTTTTTAGAAGGGAGTCCGCCATTGGCGTTCCAGGAAGCAAGAAAGATGGAGTGAGGGGAGGAGAATGTTTAGAAAAGTTCACAGATTTTGGTCCCAGCCGCGATTAATTTAGAAAAGATGTCTTGTGGGGATTTAAAAATTTGGATCACTTCTTTAATGGTCAAAATAAGTTTGGGGATGTTGAAGGATTTCAGTTGGGATAAAAGGTCTTTGATGTCAGATAAGTTGGAGGTCGGTTGGTTTGTAGATTGATCTTGGTTTTGGTTTTGGCTGAGGGTGCTGGCGTAGGTTTGGTTTGGGAGGTGTGGGAATTCAGTGGTGCTGCTGGTTTGAGGGGGGGTGTTGGTAGAAGACTGTTGAAGATTTTGCCTGAGGGATTGGATTTTGTTAAGGTTGGCTTGCCTTTGTTCTTGAAGGTGGAGAAGGGCGGGGCAGGTAATGGAGTTGGCAGGATGTTCGTTGTTGCAATTTATACAAGACGGTTGGAAGTTGGATAGATGTACATTGGGGCAGGCTTCTGTTTGGTGGGGTTGTGCACAATGGCAGCAGACTGGGGAGCGGTGGCAGTAGGCTTTTGTGTGGTTGTACTGTTGGCAGTTTGCACACCTTGGGATTCTGTTAGATGGACGGTAGGGATCTATTGTTACTTTGTGTAATGCCAGGAAACGGAGGTGGGTTTTAATTTGGGGAATGTCCTGTCTCGGTACTTCAATAATGTATAGTCCTAGGTTTGTCGTGGTCTTGTCCGGGTTGAATTTCAGCATTTCAGTAATATGAAAACAGTTGATTTTGTTTTCTTTAATTTCAGCCATTAGGTTGTCCAAATTTAGCTTAGGGGGCAGTCCTCGAAGTACTAGTTTGTCATGGTTTTCAGGCGTCGCCCTGTGGTAGTGGTAATTTGGGGGGGCTGAGAAGAAAAGTGGTCTTTGGGTCTCGTCTGTCTTTAGTTGCTTTTGTCGATTAGTCAGTCTTTAGTGAGCTTGGATCGTCTTGGGTGTGATGATTAAATTGTCTCTGGTGTAGCGGGCGTGAATTAGTTCAGGGGTGCACTTCTGGAGCTCTTTGATGAGTTCCTGTCCGTCCAGTATGTCATTGGAGGAAATGTAGATGGTTCCTATTCTTGGCCGGGATGTTGGCGCTGAGTTCCTTTGGTCCGAAGAGGTGGATGGTTGCTGGGTTGAAGATGAGGCAGTTTGATTTTCATCAGGGGTGGTTGACTGGTCCATGGGAGTTTCTGGTAGGTTAGTGTTTTGGTCGTTTGAGGCCAGTGGAGAGAAAGAGTTGCTGGTGGTAATTGATGATTGATGGACAGTGGGAGGTAGTTTGCTAGATTGCTTGGGAAGGGAGAAACCATCTTGGGATAGACCGATTGGAAGTGGGGGTGCTCTGGGAGGTTGGAAGGAAGCTCTATTTGGGGAGGCGGAAAGCGTCCGCTTGCTCTGACCTGTCCTCTCGATGATCCTAGGGAGGTGTTGATGGGTTCCCATTTTAGTGGCGGCGGCGCTGGTCGTCGCTCCGGTTGAAGGGTCCATTGTGGGATCAGCTGGCTGGGGGCACGGCCGGGGCCGTACCTCCGTCGTCTGTTGTTCCCTCAGAAGTAGAATTTCCGGCTGCAGCAGCTGGCGTGAAAAGTTTTTGAAGGAGAAATTCTTCCCTCCTTCCCTCTGGTTGTTACGTTGTGGGACGAGTTGTTTCCGCTTAATGATATGATTCGCGGCGTGTTTCGGCTTCAGCTTGTCGAGGAAGCTCCCTTCTGTTGTCTAGCCAAAAGGCAAGACGGTGACGTAAGTGGAACAAACACAGTTAGGTTGGTAGTGTTTGTTCACAGCTGATAGAAATTACCGCCCTAAGGCGAAACGGCGTTGTTGACCGCTCCCAAGCGGGCAGCAGGTTTGCCGCGCCAAGGCGGAGCTGTTGGATTTTAGCTCTCTCAGGATTAGCAGGTTCACTGGAGATCAGCAGGTTTGCCGCACCCCGACGGCGTGGTACATACACCGCAGGTCCACTGCACCCCGACGGCGTGGTACACACTGTGACCGTTCGTGTAGGTCGGCCGTGGGGAAATTTCGTGGGTAATTTGGCTCTTGTTGAAATTTTGAAAAAAAACACAAAGTTGAAAGCCACAAACATTAATATAATTGAATCTCAAAAAAAAGAAACACAAATTGCAAAATTACCTAACATGCACAGATAAACAAATGAACAAAGAAAAATACAACACTGAACAGCGTAAAAAAATTAAAAAAAACTTTTGAGGAAAAATCAACTGCAGAAATTATGAATTTCAAAGTTGGCACAAACTAGCATCACAGCAACATCTTCTGTGACAAAAATAAATTGAAATCCAACAAATTGAATCAAAGATATCTCTGGGGAGATGAGTACACATAATAGTACATCAGAGGGTAGAGCACAGGCATTTCGGATGACAAAATGCCTCAGCACTTTCTGTTTACAAAAAATTGCAATTAACCCTTCCTCAACATACACTGCATTAGCATACATAGTAGTTTCTTGCAAAACAATTCACTTCAATTACAAAGACATATGTTGTGTACAATTAAAATAAATAAACATAGTTTTGAAAACACAGAATATTCAAAAGAAATTGCAAAAAAAAAACTAAACATGTGTGTTTACACCATACATGTGAAACATTTATTACAACCTACACCTTTGGTTGAAATTAAAAATATGTTGTATTTTTACTCAACAGGCATCCAAATTTCAATAAATATTTCAAGATATTTAAGTTCACTTAAATTCAACAGTTCATAGCAAATATACTTTTATAACCTTTTAGTTGTTCATAAATAACCCAAATTGTTTCTAACTTGATTTGGATTTTACACTATCATCAAAATGTTCTTTTTGATTTAAAGACAGAAACTGCACTTGTAGTGTATTAACATGACAAGATTCTATCATAAATAAGTGATGTTCTCCCCTTAGAAAGACACACTACTTCAAATATCTTTTAAAAATAGTCCACAATGATGATGGAAATACCAAGGGTCGGGTATATCATACATTATGCAAGAGTGTTAATGGCCAAAAAAAATATTAAACAATCTGACAGTGAACTACAGGAACAACACTTCAACCTGCATTCTACAGTTAATTGCTTCCAAATTCTCATTACTTTTTATAGTATCACATACAAAATTGTTTTGTCTTTAACACCGACCTTATTTCGGTGGCCGTGGCGTTCACCACCAGCGCACAACTCACAGCGAACTAATGCGGCTGCCGACGCTCTGTCTTGGGCCTAAGCACGGGTTCTCTCTGTAACCACGTCTTACTCCAAGACCAGATGCCTCCGTCAAACGCGCCTCTGCGGTGTGAATTTAGCCACCACTGGGCCAAACCTCTTTCTCGCTAACTGGAGCTCGCGGCCCCACACCATCAGCTTCCAAATTCACGCTGCTACCTCACGCTGCCGCTTCTCGAAACATTCTGCGCACTTTCCAGACACCGCCGTTACAACCCCTTCTTTACCGCGTAGGGGAGGGAACAACTGTCTTCCCCCCGCCACCCCTCCAGCGACCGCTGATAAGGCGACGGGTTACGTAATCGCGCGGCGAAGCACGCAGACGAGGTCTTTCTTATCGCCAAATAGCGACTGAGCAAGCTCAGGATCGCTACATAGCCCCCCAATGAATAAGATTTTTTTTTCGCATCATCAACGTCTTGAAATGGTAAGAAAAAATAATCTTGAAATTCAACGCCCTTCTTCCTTGCTGATGGTTTTTTCTTCATTTTTGTTAATCGTATCTTCATGGATGTTAATAAGTTAGTAGAAGTAACACAGTTGATGTGAAGATCCATGCACTGCTCGTCGTCTTCTGGATTACAGTTTACAGTGTTGTCCAACGGGAATTGTATAGCATTCCTAGATAGGTCAATCACCACTCCGTAGTCGTGCAGAAAATCCATCCCTAATATGAGTGGATACAGCAATTCCTTTGCTACTATGCAGACAACATCATACATCTTTAGGCCAATTGTCAACTGCAATAGGACCTGTCGAGATATTGGACGCGACCTCTTTTTGTTCGCTCCAACAATATATGATTTGTGCATAGGGAGTTGCGGTATATTCGGATTCAATTTAGAGATTTCATTTAACAGATCTTCTACAATCACAGAGCATGTGCACCCTGTATCAACCAATGCTGAGATTTCTTTTCCTTCGCATATTATGTTGATCATCGGGCACCTACGTCTGGTTGCGTTGACACTGGTAAACGGCATCCTTTCAGATTCTGAGTATGGTTGCAAACACGTCACAGACTGTATCGTCACCTCTTCTACTTCCTTGATTTCTTGGTTTGTTTCGGGGTGACCACACGAGACAAACCTCATTAGTTTAACCCTCGTCCAGGATCTTTTGAAGTAGATGGTGTTGGATTATCCTTGCCCATTTTCTGCTTTCCCTTTTCTGCGTTGTACAGTTGTGCAGCTGCTTCAGGTTGATAATAAGCCGATTTAGCAACTTTCGACGGAGTAGAAGTGTCTTCATGATCTCCTGATATCTCGTGTTTCTTTCCCTTTTTCTTCACATTTCCATTTTCCATATTAGTGCCAGAAGTTTGTATGATGGCTGCTGATGAAATGCTTGTCGGTTTTGTTGTATCCTGCTTACCCGACATCTCATAAGTTGCATCATACAGACCTAACTGCGTCACTAACTTTTCTGCTGTCATGGGCAGTTGACTTTTTAGCAAATTCTGAATGCCTATTGGAAAATGTCTAATTATAAGGCAAACGGTTTCACTTTCTGGAATCGCGGGAGAGCATAATCTGAAGCCTGCTAGCTTTTCCGTAGCGTAGTCTTGCATGCTCTGACCTTTTTTCCAGGTACTACACATAAGCTTCAACCGAAAATTAACCTGGGTTTCGTGATTCCAGTACCTCATGAAGAACTTTTCTTTAAATCCCTCCATTGAAGTCGGTAATGGATCCAGAGTGTCCGCCCAAATTTTCGCATTACTCACTAGCATCTGATAAACCAATCTGACTTTCTTGCTTTCAGGCAGATTATACAATGTAAAAAAATTTTCTACTGCCTTTATAAATGCGCAGGTGTTCTCCTTCCCATGGGCTCCAAAAGTTAAACCTTGTGGTAAGCTAACCATCATAGGATGTGTAGTCATAGGGCCCGCAGGTAAACCATCAATTTTCTCTTGGAGGTCGTTTACCTTAGCTTCTAATTCCCGTTTCCTTGAGTCTAATTGCGACAAAATTTTGTGCTCGTTGCCTACTATTTCTGCCCTTAAATCAGAAACGTTTTTGTCGACTTCTGTTTTGACCTTATCAACTTTTGTTTCAAAATTAATATTCAAACGTAACATCTGTTCCTCCAGCTTTTCTTCTAATTCAGTTCTAATTTGAGAGGTCGTAACGGTTAACTTTTGTTCCAATTGTGAAGTTTTGTCCGAAAGATCTCTTGACAACTGTTCCGTCCTATCTTGAAAATTCTTTTCCATCTGTACTATATTTCAGATAGTTGTTTTGTTTCTAATGAAAGTTGCGAAGTCTTTTCTATTATGGCTTGTTCTAAGTGAACTAGTCTTGCATTAAAACTAGCAGTTAATCTATCTTCCAACTGAGTAGATTGTTCCGCAAATTTTTCATTTAAATGAGCGGATAGACTGTCTTTTAATTGATTAGATTGATCCGCTAATTTATCATTTAATTGACAGGACTGTTCAGCTAATTTATCATTTAATTGAGAAGATAAACTGTCTTTTAATTGATTAGATTGATCCGCTAATTTATCATTTAATTGAGAAGATAAACTGTCTTTTAATTCCGAATTCGAGGATCTAAGTTTCTCATCTATCTGAATCATAAACTGCGACATTAATCTTATCATCATATTATTCGCCCTGTCAATGTCAGTTTCTGATGTCGTTGGATCTTGAGGAGACGCAGATTCAGTTCCCGACGTACCAAGAGTAGCATATTCTTCGGTAGCAACCGGTGATTCTACCTGTTGAACTATTTCCCTGACTGTAGTCTCCCCATCATCCTCATTTGAAGAAAGATCTCCCAAATCCCTAGCTTGGTTGTATTTATCAGCCATTTTATCTAACAAAATGAACCATTCGTAATTTGAGTTCAAATTGACAAAAAATTAATATTAACTATTCAGTGAGTATTTTACCACCTACAATATCTATAGAAATGCATACCTTTAACAAACACAACACAACCTTGTCAAACATCAAAGATACTAAAAAACACTGCTGGAACCACCAATAGCTTTGGCTATAGTGTAAATTTCTCAAAATTTCAAGCCAGCCAGTTGGGCGCCATTTATGTGACCGTTCGTGTAGGTCGGCCGTGGGGAAATTTCGTGGGTAATTTGGCTCTTGTTGAAATTTTGAAAAAAAACACAAAGTTGAAAGCCACAAACATTAATATAATTGAATCTCAAAAAAAAGAAACACAAATTGCAAAATTACCTAACATGCACAGATAAACAAATGAACAAAGAAAAATACAACACTGAACAGCGTAAAAAAATTAAAAAAAAACTTTTTGAGGAAAAATCAACTGCAGAAATTATGAATTTCAAAGTTGGCACAAACTAGCATCACAGCAACATCTTCTGTGACAAAAATAAATTGAAATCCAACAAATTGAATCAAAGATATCTCTGGGGAGATGAGTACACATAATAGTACATCAGAGGGTAGAGCACAGGCATTTCGGATGACAAAATGCCTCAGCACTTTCTGTTTACAAAAAATTGCAATTAACCCTTCCTCAACATACACTGCATTAGCATACATAGTAGTTTCTTGCAAAACAATTCACTTCAATTACAAAGACATATGTTGTGTACAATTAAAATAAATAAACATAGTTTTGAAAACACAGAATATTCAAAAGAAATTGCAAAAAAAAAACTAAACATGTGTGTTTACACCATACATGTGAAACATTTATTACAACCTACACCTTTGGTTGAAATTAAAAATATGTTGTATTTTTACTCAACAGGCATCCAAATTTCAATAAATATTTCAAGATATTTAAGTTCACTTAAATTCAACAGTTCATAGCAAATATACTTTATAACCTTTTAGTTGTTCATAAATAACCCAAATTGTTTCTAACTTGATTTGGATTTTACACTATCATCAAAATGTTCTTTTTGATTTAAAGACAGAAACTGCACTTGTAGTGTATTAACATGACAAGATTCTATCATAAATAAGTGATGTTCTCCCCTTAGAAAGACACACTACTTCAAATATCTTTTAAAAATAGTCCACAATGATGATGGAAATACCAAGGGTCGGGTATATCATACATTATGCAAGAGTGTTAATGGCCAAAAAAAATATTAAACAATCTGACAGTGAACTACAGGAACAACACTTCAACCTGCATTCTACAGTTAATTGCTTCCAAATTCTCATTACTTTTTATAGTATCACATACAAAATTGTTTTGTCTTTAACACCGACCTTATTTCGGTGGCCGTGGCGTTCACCACCAGCGCACAACTCACAGCGAACTAATGCGGCTGCCGACGCTCTGTCTTGGGCCTAAGCACGGGTTCTCTCTGTAACCACGTCTTACTCCAAGACCAGATGCCTCCGTCAAACGCGCCTCTGCGGTGTGAATTTAGCCACCACTGGGCCAAACCTCTTTCTCGCTAACTGGAGCTCGCGGCCCCACACCATCAGCTTCCAAATTCACGCTGCTACCTCACGCTGCCGCTTCTCGAAACATTCTGCGCACTTTCCAGACACCGCCGTTACAACCCCTTCTTTACCGCGTAGGGGAGGGAACAACTGTCTTCCCCCCGCCACCCCTCCAGCGACCGCTGATAAGGCGACGGGTTACGTAATCGCGCGGCGAAGCACGCAGACGAGGTCTTTCTTATCGCCAAATAGCGACTGAGCAAGCTCAGGATCGCTACAACACAGCAAGTTAACAGCACTCCGACGGCGTGGTACGCTAGCGAGCTCCGCTCTCGTGTGAGCGCCGCGAGTGAGTCATTCTGCGCGCGTGGAAAGGAACCATACCGTACACTGCATTTTTACCAAATTTTTATATACACTACGCAAGATCGCGCAATAGTGTTCAGCGCAGGGATGTTACGATCTTCCACAGTTGGCGGTTCGAACAGGAACGATAATTAATATTTTGTGGAATTAATTTAATAGGTGTTATTAAAGGATAATTCCACAGTTGGCGCCCGAACAAAAGACGAAGGAATTAACACTATTATTGCTGAAACAGAGAGTTCATATAGTCAGCCATTATATACAACCATTTCCCATCTTGTAATGGGAAATGGTTATATTCAATAATTATTTGGGAACATAAGTAATGTTAATACGGAAACTAGAAGCGGGAAAACGTTAAATACGGTCGGAGAGACGGATTCGGAAACAATTTCGGTCCAGGGGAGTGACGCATATTAGGATATGATTGGTTCGCCAGAGGCAGAGAGCGGGGTTGCTGAATCGAGAGATCCAGTCGGTGAAGATGTGGCAATAACGAATGGTGAGAATCTCGACGTGGTGCAAGGTGAGACGACGAAAACCGGGGATGCTTTAATATTGCATTTATTTGCGGAATTAAAACGTTCTACTGCAGAATTAAATAGTAACATTATTCAAACAAACGCGGAACTAAAACGTTCGCATGCAGAATTAAATAGTAAATTGGTCAGTTTGGAAGATAATTTTAAAATTGCGAGCGCAGAATTACGTGAGATGATGGCGAAAGTTCGGCATGATAACGAGTTATTTAAGATAGAAACTAAATTTTCGCAATTACAAGGTCGAACAAGCAATCTTGAAATGCAATTTGAAGGGAAAACTATTGCACAGGAGAATATTAATAAAAATACTGAGGGCACGATAGTGGAAATTAAAATGTAAATTTCTAGTTTAGCGCAGACGGCGGAGCAACAATGCCGACGAATAAATAATGCAGAACAGTGTTGCTGCGAGTTGAGTAAAACATCGCAGGAACAAAAGACTCGTTTAAACAATGTAGAACAAACGGTCAGCTCGATTCAGGAAAATATTATAGCTACTATTAAAATAAAATGTAAGATTTTACATCACAGGAATTAGGACGTGTTGATGGTGTCGGGGATGAATTAAAAATAAAGGTTGCAGATTTCGAAAGGCGATTGTACGCTGCTAATAGGTCATCGACTGTGGGAGGCGGAGTACATAATGTAATTCTCCCAAGCTACAACCGCATTCTTTCTTGACTGCACTAGAAAACGTTTTCTTAGTTAGTAATGTTCCTGAACCCATGAAACTGAATTTTGTCGAGGAGGCATTAAGTTCAAAAGCGCAAACTTGGATGCGAGCTTTGACGTATAGCCCGACAGATTATCCGACATGGCGAATCAAATTTTTGGAAAGGTATTGGAACCAACACCACAAATTTGAATTGCGCTATCGTTTAATGGCTGAACGGTATAAAAGGGATGGGCCCGAGAATATGAGCGATTTCGTAATGCGGAAGATTAGTGCGTTTAAGGTTTGCAGCGAAGAATTCAATGCGACCGAAATTATTCGCATTTTGATTAGGCAGATGTCGAAAAATATTGGAAATTTGCAATATGCCCGATACAATAGACGCGTTGATCGAACGGGTGAACCGTTTCGACTAATTCAGCGAGAATGACGGCAACGGAAACGAGGCGAATAAAAATAAAAGTTCGTATTCCCACACGTCAGAAGGAACGATCTAATTACAAGGCGGGGAGTTTAAGAACGTGAATATGTGCGCAGTAGAAATTCGGTCGGGAAGAAAACCCGAAATGGCAAACCACCGGATAGAGCATCGAAACCCAAGCAGTGGGGAGGGATGACAAAAAGCAATCCAATTCTGGAAAGCAAAAGGGAACTCAGGAAAACGATAAAAATAGTCAAGGAGAAGGGGCCAATAAAATGCATTGGCAGGCAGAAATTCATGGGGAAAACTGAAAGAGTTTGGGTCGGAACGGCGGGACGATCCAAACAATG
Organism: Acheta domesticus; assembly: GCA_031308135.1. Taxonomy (NCBI): domain Eukaryota; kingdom Metazoa; phylum Arthropoda; class Insecta; order Orthoptera; family Gryllidae; genus Acheta; species Acheta domesticus. The sequence goes on from JAHLJT010002406.1 coordinate 131,653,989, forward strand.
AACATACTGAACCGGTGATGGTGGTAGCTATGGAGAGTATTGTTGTGAGTGTCAGGCGACGAATTATTGCGAGAAGAAAACAACGAAGGGGCAAAAATGAATACAAGTTTAATATTTCGAAGGAAATGCTATTGTAGAGAAACGGAGGCGGTTGTAGACACAGGGAGTAGTGTCAGTGCTGTGTCGGAAGGGTTGTATAGAGATTAAAAGAGAGGGGAAGAAATGAAATAGAATTACCTAATCGGAAGTTGAAAATCATGATGGCGAATCTAAAGGCGGCAATTACTAACGGCAAGCAAATTTGGGTAGAATTTGATGCTGGAGGGGTGACCATAGAAATAGCTGCGATTGTCATCCGTGGACTCATTCGACAAATTGTCATCGCGATAGACGCATTGAGAGCTTACAAGGTTGTCGTTGTAGGTCAAGGGATACTTACGCTAAGGTCAAGCCGTTCAACTGAGGATGGCTCAGTGGTCACAGAGGATGACAAAGCAATGGTAGACGGGGACGAAATACAAGCGTCAATGGAAGAGACCCTTGAAAGTATACGGGACGCCCTGGGGTGAGCCATTGACGAAAATAACTGTCCGAAAAAGGTTGAAGAACTGATAATCAGATTTGCAGAATTTTTTTGAGAATCAGAGGAACCCGTGAGGGGTTATTAATTTGATTTGGAGTTGGAGGAGGAAAAGCCATTCATAGTTCCCACAGGTGTACCGGGAGTGCGTGAAGTTATTAGTAACGGATATAAATATAGAAGGGGTATAAATACACAAGTAGTATATTAACATATTTATATTATTTTTTCCAACATAGACACACTTAAAAACTAGTGGTGCTACAACAGCATATACTTTCCTGCATTACTGGAAACAGCATTTAAACATTGCACTTTTTGAGCTACTATTATCTTAGCTATTATTTGAAAACGTCCAATACAACCAAGAACCGAACAACTCACTATTTCCATCGCAATGTTCTCAGAACTATGTGAATTCTACAACTGCATAAAAATATAATACAAAAGTTTTGTAAACTTGTTTTGGAAAAAGAAGCCTAATACCCCAGACAATATAGAAGTGCATTTCATAGGGCCATGATTAGAGAAGAGTATTCTAAAACCATGCAAAATAACTCTACTCGCTACAAATAGTACACCATTTCATGCGAAAACTAAATATTTTCATGCAAATATCAACATAAATTTGACAATTATAACTCCTTTTCATTCAGCTATATCAAGTCACAACAATGACACGTAATTCACAGAAATTCGTGAGCGCGAAACGGAATTCCATTGGCTTCCATTGGCGCTTTTCAATATTACTCACCTATTCAAAGACGAACAGAATCTAAGTAAATAAAACAGTCTGGTTAATTAAACCATTTATAACTCAAGAACGACTGGACCAATTTTAATTATCTCCGATTTGTTGGATTCATCTCCGCCCCGAATAGCAGAGTAACTATTAAAATATCGGAAAATTTCACGAAAAATAATTATACAGAAAATTAATGTAATATGTAAAAAATGTTTGTTGGTTTGTGCTTAATGCGCTGCCGTACCAGGCATCCAATTGCAATAAAAATGTGTCAACTTATTGCTTGCAGTGGCGGGAAAAACACAGGCATAGTACAATTATTGTTGTAGGCATAGTACAATATTGCCAATTCACGTGAGCTTCATTTTTGCTGGGGGTTGCCGTGTGCCGTGGGGCGAGGTCAAGAACACGTGGAGCAGGCGGCGCAAGTTGATGAGAGGAGAGGGGGAAAGATACTGTAATGATTCAGGATCATTTACGGGAATGATAGTAAGAATCCCGACGAGTTTTAGCGTATATTTTAAAGAAAATTAGCTTGAACAGACTATAGCAAAGCGGCAACGATACGCATGAACAAGGTATAGAAAAAACAGAAGAAAGCCGCGTCGCGCAGAAATAATATTTTAGTTTATTTAAAATGCGCACAAATAGACATGATTTGTACATAATGATTAAATAGATAACAATTTAAGAAGAATTTCAGTATTGGTTTCATTAAAATTGAACCACGGGTTGCGCTATTATAACATTTTCAAGAAAATGGATGAAAGGGTTTAACTTCATATGCGAGAAATTAACATTTTTTAAGATGTTAAAATGAAACCCGTGACTTACGTCGTAACAAGTATTATAGGTCGATTTAGTTCAGTTGCGGTAAATTAGTGAAACTCGTATAAGACTGGTGGAAGATCAGATACTTTTAATTTTAATAATTTTGATTATGTAAGGTGACAATACAGAACAGTTGACGTTGAAGTGCACAATACATGATGGGGAAATAGGCATTTTTCGGCGTAAAGGGGGTCGAAAATGCACGTTTTGGAAGTATACCCGAGACGTTGAGACCAAATGGGAAATTTTGAACATTGTGGCAGAGTTATCCACCAAAAATAGTGGAAATGGAAAAATTTCTTAGTAACAATACTTGAACAAGAATGGCGGCGGCCATTGTTTTGAAACAATTGAGATAGCGAGGCAACGACAATGAAAAAGGAGGAAATGTGTATTCATTCGTGAGTCAGCTTTGGTGCAACACACATGTGGTATTGCGTTGAAAACATTTTCGTCTAGAAAAACTTTAAGTCTTGTAAGGAAGTGTTAGTAATTTTTCGCGAGATGAACGTGAATTAGGAACAATATTAATATTTTGAAGTCAGTCAGTAGTGAGTTAGCTGTCGGGCGAGTCACATGTGGCGATGTGTTGAAAATATTTTGTTTAGAAAAAACTTTGAATTCGGAAGGAATGTGCTAACAATTATTCGCAAAGTGAAAGTGCAATAGAAACAATATTGATCTTTTTGCGTTGAAAACATTTCGTGTTTAGAAATTTGGATTGTGAAAGAAATAGTAGTGAATTTTGAAGTGGATAGAGCGCGAAGACACTGAACAGTTGTTCGCGGGCAGATCAGCGTCTACGGGGAGCGTGTGAAGACGATTCGGAGCCCAGGAGGCATGGTGTTACCTCAAAACCTAAAGCAGATGGCAACGAACACGGGAAGTGCACACGGTTTTATTGTTTTCAGTATAAAGGTTGTACAAGACCAATAGAGTCAGTAACAATTAGTAATGGACTCCTATAGAATTATTCAGATGTTAAATTTTTGCAGCAAAATCAAAGATCTTTTAAATGTCGTACATAATGTCTAAATAATAGGCAAAATTTCATTGGTTATGATAGAATATAAAGATATTAAGGGGAACTTGAGAAAGTACGTACCTATTTAATAGAGAAAGGAATTCCTAGTAAAAAAAATGGTTATTATTATTTGTGTGTTTTGAGTGTTGGTATTTTGTTGTGTGTGTTGGTATTTTGTTGTGTTTACAGGTTGTTGTGATTTCTGTGTGTTATGATTTCTTTGTGTAATGCATGCTGATGATGAGTTTTTGAGTGTACCACCATACGTGGTTCAAGGGGGGATATATATTTTTCAATAAATTAAATGTCGGAAGGCAAGACTGCCAACCGAGTTTGTGCTCTCTCACACAAATGTGTTTCATTTTCATGTGTTTTGTAGTTAGGAAAATGGCTGTCCTGCAACGTTGAATTACAGTTTATGGGTTTTCTGTATGGAACCGGCCACAACCCGCTTGATATAAATTTTCTGTAACGTCATATTTTGGGGCAAAAGTACACATGTGGGAAGGAATCAGCACTTAGAAGGTGTTATTACAAAATTTGTAATAGAGATTTTGGAAGCAGTTACGGTGACGTCCATAAGTAAGAGGTTTTTTGGCACTAAGGTTACATTGTCGCCACAACGTGGGGACAGATCAAACGTAAATACTGTTACAGTGGCAGCCCAACGTGAGGCAGATCAAACGTAAATACGGTTACAATACAGGGACAAAGAGAGAGGGAAAATAGAGAAAGAGAGGGAAATAGTGAAAGAGAGGAAAATCAGAGAGTGAGAAAAGAGTCACAGTGTGGAGAAAAAGAGACACAGAGGGAGAAAAGAGACACAGCTGAACAAAGAGAGAGAGTGGGGAAAGTGAGAGAGGAGGAAAAAGAGAGGGGGAGAGAGGAGAAAAAAGAGAGGGGAAAAGAAGAGTGGGGACAGAGAGGGGGAGAGGAATATTTCCTCAATTATTTGTTCTGCGGCAGCAACGTGCCGGGTACCAGCGAGTTTTAGAATATTAAAGAACACAAACACCTCGTCCTAAATGGCAATTTTCTTTTAAAAATTTACTGCCATTTTAAGAAAATGGCGTATAACCGCTACTAAAAATGCGGTTATGTATATGCGGTATAGTAAATGAGTTTTTGAAAAACTTAATTTGAACCACTTACTCTCACAAATATAATAATGTGTACAGATTGCTGACAATGTGCGTATTAAAGATGTGAGTGATATTTCAAAAAACATTTGTGTAATTTTTGAAAAAACAAAAAAATAATCGAAATGAACTTTACGTAATATTAAACAGTGCAATTAGTACTATCCGTTCGAAAAGTTTGAAAACAATATTTGGAGTAATTTATGAGAAAATAGAGTTGGGGCGTTTCTGAAAATGCGGAATTGTGAGCTAGTTTTCACAAAAAAACGGTTGAATTTTCGAGAAACTTTACTTGACATTATTTAAAGCACATGTACTCATTAATATAATAATGTGAATAAAAACCGCTAATGTAAATATTAACAATGTGAGAGACTAGTAAAAAATACATTTTTACAATTTTTGAAAAAAACAAAGAATAGAACAATATTTCGGTACGTCTTCTAATAGACTACATTTAGCACTATCACTATCAAAAGTTGAAAGACAAAATTTGGAACCGTTTTTGAGAAAATCTTGTTTTTGTATTTTTTAAATTCTACGTATTGCATTCAATATTGTGCGAAAACTACTAAACTTTTCAAAAAAATATGCATGGCCTTAAAGAAAGAACTCATAAAGAAGAACAAATTTTATTTGATGGAAAAATCTCTATTTGCAATTTTGTGGTTGAAGGAAGACGCCCAATAAAATTCAAACTTTTGCAATTTTCCAAAATTCAGAGCTAACGGTTAAGAAACGGTTAAGAAAACGATTCAGAGCTAACGGTTAAGAAAATCGGACCTTTGCCACATTAATAAGTGTATTTTACTCTATTCTTACAAGAAATTCAAAGAAAACATTTGCAGCCGTTTTTTTTAATTTTGAAAATGTCCGGGGGGCTTCATGTAAAGTATCCCCTAAATTAAAATATCGATTTCAAATTCAAGGGGTCACGAGATCAGCCAGATCGATTGGGGAATGTATGATCTATTGTAGGAGCCGTGCTCTTATTGTCACTCTGAAAAGATTCGGGGAGTTTGAGAAAACTGATTCTGAAAAGTTTTGAGTTGCAATCTGGCAGTTCTTCATGTGACAATTGCTAGCTATATCTCTAATGGAATTTCTCGTTTCACGGCTTCTAAATTTCGTGGGTTGAAGTTTCCTCTTCCAGGTGTTGGTAGAGGAATCATGTGGATGGCTCTCAATTAGCCGCTGTTTTTCATCTACAACCCATCAGAACATTGTGTGAGCATTCTCTGTAGAAAGGGTGCCTTGCAAAAATGCAGCAGCTTTGGGTTGAGAAGCAAATGTTTCTTAATTGCCCCCACTTCCTAATTTATATAGTATGTTACAGTTCCTACAAGTGCAACATGTAGTGAATGTTTTGCCTCCTGGGTGCCAAATCATTTACGGCACTATGAAAGATGCAAGTCTTACAATGCTTTGTGAATGGTTTTCAGTCAGCACTTTGTGTTTCAGAAGAGTCTACGAATTTACTAATAATCTCAAGGTTTACTTAAATTATGTGAGGTTAATTTATTTTGTCTTTAATGGATCCTAATTGTTGGTTTTTGGCATTTTGTATATTTGTGGATATGATGTTTTCGGGGATCTATCCGTGAACTTGTAATTCCTACTAACTCCTACTAATACCTCCTACCACATACTAATGCTTCCAACTACCAACTACTAATTGCTCATAGTACCTGCTAATTTAGTAAGTATTTGCTTTTTACTGTCTTATGAGATCGCAGCTGTGTCTCTTTTCTCCCTCTACATAAGATTTTTTATACAGTTTCTTACAGATTTCAACTAGCTAAAATTGCTAAAATTTGCTAAAATTTCAAATGGCTAATTGTAACTAATGTACAGATTTAATTTAATTATGTTTTGATAATTCAATAAATTTTCTACTCAGCTATTTCATGCAAATTGCTGTTTTTGTGTTTATTGATACATATTAGTATGGTAAAATGCTTGGCAATATTTATTCCCAATCTTTCATTCAATTTCATTTTAAATAATTATTTCTTTATCCTGGTTCTCACTTCAGAGATTTTTTAGGAGACTAGCCACTCACAGCTTGAACTTGCTTCGCGTCTCATGTGTGACCACTGAAAGTTTGCGGGTAACTGCCTAGTTATTTCTACTGTCTTGAGATTCTATATTGATGTTGCCGAGATAACATCTTATAAAAATATTGTAAAAATTGAACCAGTAATATGTATAAGCACATTACAAAAGCCATAAATTCTGATGTGGATTAATTGTTCATGTGAATTTCAATTAATGGTGTTACTTTAATAACACAAAGGTAAAATGGGTTAACATTGGCCACATCATTGTTTCTTTTAAAGTTCTACTTTGTTGGTTCAATCTTCACTATAATTATTTTGATCCTTCAATCCTTCACAAAAGTACAAGGTTTCTTCAAAATATTGAAGTAACAGCTTCCATAATTTGAAAGATTTTATTACTTTCTTAAAAGCAAGCTAAGTGGCATTGTTACCCCACAGGGTTCAAACATTGCCACCTCAATTTATTTCCAAGTCTCTGGGTAAGTTTAAATGTATGAGAGTTGGATAGGACGCAGAAAACCATAAATATGCATCAGAACATTATTAGTCTTTAATTTTTGATAGTTTAAATATTCTAAACAGGGATAAATACTGCTTTAGAACTTAGTCAAAAATACATTTTTAACTTTCTCGCCTTACGAATACTTCGTAAGAAGAGAACGTTATGTAATCGTGCGCCGGAAAACGGGGAATTTTCGCCAGAAAAACTCTCATAGCAGGGGTCTGGTAACGAAAAAGTGGATAAAACCTGTTGCTCAATTTAGAAAACAATCATCTCTCTCGCGGTTTAGTCAAAATCCATGATTTGTTGCTTCTTGATACTGCAAAATCGATTGACGGCAAAACGTCCGTCTGTCCGTCTGTGGTCAAAGCTAGCGCCTAAACCGTTCGGCCGATTTTCTTCAAAATTGATATTCCCCGATCGCTTTTACTCGTCTCAAGGCCTCTGGAATTTGAAAGCGATAGTTTAGTATTTGAGGGTACTTTACATGAAGCCCATTTTGAGATTTTCAAAGTTAAAAGAAAATGGCTCCAAATTTTTTGATTATATTTTGTTGTTGAAAAGTGCGAAGAAAGTTGAAGGGACTTTCGTTGATAGGCCCAATTTTTCGAAAATTGAAAAAACTGTTTAAAAACTGCAAAATTGAAGATAGAGATTTTTGCCTCAGACAAAGTCGGTTGTACAAAATTAGCACTTCAAATAAGGTCATGCACCATTTTTTGGAAAAAACGAGTAGTTTTTGCGTAAATTGCGATTCAAATTTACAAAAAAAAAGTTTTCTCAAAAACCGCTCCAAATTTTTTCTTTAAATTTTCTACGCGTGTGTAAGAAGGGAAGGTAAATATATAAATAAACTAGTGGTGCTATAGAATGGCACATACTTTCTCGCAGTAATTATTTTCCAAATGCCGATCATCCGATAAATTACGTGGAGTAAACAGTTCAGCCCTGCCTTTCTTGGTCATGTTTGAAAGACATGTTTTTCGCATGTTGACAATTACCGGCTTCCTAATGATAGAACTGACACAATTACGTTTTGACTAAAATATAATTAGTTAGTCCGCATGTCAGTTCCGTGGCGCGGCTGGTTGAAGCACCTTGGGGTTGAGATGTTCAGTAAGGAAGATGCCGAATTCGATCCCCAAATGGGGATTTTAATTTGATGAATGTGATCTTGCAGGAAAAAACATTGAAGAGTGTAGATACTTTATTGAAAATCATTTGAAGTACTTCTACTCACGAATGGAATCAATGCAGATAAATACACAGGACTTGTCTGTGTTTTCCCTAACTGCATCTTTAAACAATTTTTCAACTCTGTTATTCGATTTCTGAAGCGTATGACATGTCAAATTAACCGTTGTCTAGTATATATCTGTATGAACCAATTTAAGTAAAATTGTGAGAATTTTAACGTTTAATTGTAATACAATATAACCACAACGCATGCGATGAACTTACATATCCCTAACGGTTCCGAAATTATTGTTACTTTCTCGCCTTACGAATACTTCGTAAGAAGAGAAAGTTATGTAATCGTGCGCCGGAAAACGGGGAATTTTCGCCAGAAAAACTCTGGGGTCTGGTAACGAAAAAGTGGATAAAACCTGTTGCTAAATTTAGAAAAAAATCCTCTATCTCGTGGTGTAGTCAAAATCCATGATTTGTTGGAGGAAAAAACATTGGAGAGTGTAGATACTTTTTTGAAAATAATTTGAAGTACTTCTACTCACGAATGGAATCAATGCAGATAAATAGACAGGTCTTGTCTGTGTTTTCCCTAATTGTATCTTTTAAACAATTTTTCAACTCTGTTATTCGATTTCTGAAGCGTATGACATGTCAAATCAAACGTTGTCTAGCATATATCTGTATGAACCTATTTAAGTAAAATTATGATAAAATATTGAAAAAAAATTCGCCTTACGAATACTTCATAAGAAGATAACGTTATGTAATCGTGCCCCGGAAATCGGGAAATTTTCGCCAGAAAAAACTTATAGCATGGTTCTGGTAACGAAAAAGTGGATAAAATCTGTTGCAATAGTTTAAAAAAATACTGGTGCTATAGAATGTCAGAGACTTTATCGGAGATCTTAGTTTTCTAATCTCTAAATTGAACTTGTTTTTCTGTTATTAATGATGATGTTCCCAGATACCTTCCCTAAGCGCGTAAAGGAGATTTTTATACATACTCTAGATATTTTCGTTTTCTAATGCGAGAAAACTTAAACCACCATACTCTATTACTATTTTTTAAGTGTATTTAATGTCTATCCATTGTGGTCGCAGATGTTAATCAGCGAGGATTGGTACAGGTCTTCCGAGGGAAGCTTCGGCGGTTCGTGTCCTTTTCGCGGAATATTATTTGTCAGAATTCTCTGTTGTCATAGGAAATAATAGAGAATTCTGTAAACTTTATTTAAAACAATGTGAAATTATTTGAATAACAAATATTGTTAATTACGATATCTCTACTGGAAGTGTCTGTGTATAGTTGTTCAATTTTTTGGCTTTTAACAATTCTGTTACGTCTCTTCTTGGATTTGTAAAGCGTATGTACCATCGTATCAATTGTTCCTTTATCATGCCATTTTATAGGTCGGTTTGATTCTTTCATGGCTCTGTTCGACCCATGCGGTGCTAGTGTGGCGCAGTGGTATAAGTGCAGGTTCGTTAACTTTGAGTATCGGATTTCGGGTCTCGGTGCGGATAACGTTTGCTAGTAGAATACACTTCTGCTGGTTTATCAAGTAGTGGAATAGTATTAAGGACCATATAGAAGCAGAGCGAGAAATTATGTGAATTGGAAGCAGCAGTAGTTTAACTGTTCGACATTGTGGTAAAATGTGATAGGGAAAAAGTTTCCATCTTTTCATATTTAGTCTCGGAAGCTCAGCAACAATATCGTATTTTTGCATAACACACGTCATTTTAAGTAAACTTGCTAATTCCATAGAGTTCAATAGCCTTTTCCTACTTAATTTTCCACTGTTTACTTTTTCAATTGCTTAGTGTATTTTAACTTCATCACAGGTTTATAAACCTTGGATATTGCATTTTTTTATTTGTCTACGTGTGAAAGTTACAGTGCAAGTATTGCGACAGCAAAAAAGTTATTTTGTGGGAAATAAAATTAACCAATGTTCACAATTTATGTCATATGCTTTAGAAATTATAAACTCACAGATGTCAATTGTTTCAATGTAAGAATTTCGTCTCAAAGGATATAAATGTAGGGGCCAAATGGTCAGTGTGGCAATGTTAGCCTGAATGTAGTATATGCTATTAATACATTTTATTTTGTTTATAATGAATAATTATTAAGTCAGACATAGCATGCCTAGGACATGATATATTTACCTATCTATGTCATTTATTTCAACTCAATTAATCCAAAATTAACGAAGTTTCAAATACGAGGTTTGTCTGCATCACAATACACCATCCATATTTACGGACATTAAGGGTTATAACTGTAACCCAATGCAACAAATGATTGTATATAACGTTTCTAAGGGAGGTAGCTAACTATGGAAACTCAGCCAACAAATAAAGTTACGATACAGACTGCGCTACTTAAATTTTTTGAAGTTGTGGCAATGTTTCATTCATGGCAATGTTACCCGTCGTTACTTTACTTGTTGGATCGTTGTGTGATGTTATATTCTCGAGTAATTTCATCGTAAAATACAAAGTGTTTGTAACAAATTGGTGTTGGTAATACTGTGGTTCGCCGGTAAGAATTTATTCCCTGATTTTTTAAAATTTTTTCTGCGAATTGCGATTTTGGTGCAAAAGTTGGGCTCATTTTAGAGCATTTTAGGCATTGTAATTAATTGTAACAAATTGTGATTAATTCAATAGATATCTTGTAATGAGCTCTGCGCAAATATTTCAGTATAGCGCCGAATATTTGTGTGAATATTTGTTTAAAAGATGAACGAGAATGTCCTTGTGATGCTTCAGGGCTCATTATAAGCAACTGAGTGCAGTCATTAATTCTCGAACGATTTAGTTAATAAGTATGAAGTATATTAAACAAATTAGGGTTAATAAATCTGTGGTCCACCGGTGAGATAATATTTTATGATTTTTTTGTACTTTGTGACGGTAAGAAGCATTTTTTGGTGCATAGCTCGTTCGCTGCTCGCTCGTTTCAACCATTTTTGGAGTAATTAATTTAAACAATGTGTGTTAAAAACAAATGATATGTTGTGAAGGAATCAGTAGAAACAATTTAGTATTTCGACGGTAGGGAAAAATTTTACGATTTTTTTCATTTTTTGTTTTGGTACATATTTTCAAATTGTTTAAACAATTTGTTTTTGCAATGATGTTATAATGGAGTAATTAAATAGTAATTAATTAACGCTTTATTGTGAATTTTTTCTAGTTTTTTTGCTCTATTTTGTTGCGTGGCTAGTCTGAAGCTAGCTGACTCGATTTTTTAGAAAATGTCTGGCGTAATTAATTTAAAATTATGATAATTTAAGAGTAATTAATTAGTATTAAATGATGGCATATAGATTATTGTGGTCCGCTATGGGTGGCTAGCTTCAGAGAGGTCCCTATGACATGTGTCACACATCGTTTTAATGGAAAAGAAATATGTATAAAGAGAGAGTCTGTCACTGGTAAGAACAGGCAAGTTACTGAAGACTACTTATGTTAATTATGAATTTCTTATTTTTTATACAATTAATAATTTTTTAAAAATAATTAAAATAATTAAACAGCAAAATAAAATTGTTGCATCTGCATTAATATCACTGGACTGTTAGAAACAATAATTCATTAGGTAACATAAAAATTACCATTATGTTAAAGAATAATTGTAAATAATTGTGGTATTTATTTTTTTCAATATATATCATTAACAGATGACACCATAAAGAAATTGATAATACTACAATCTCAAAAGTATTATTAACACAGAAGTCAGACTACAGATAACTTTTAATGTGAGTTTCATTGACGCACTGACGTATCTCACGCTCGCACTTGTTGATAATGATAACTTATTATACTATGATAACTTATCTGTTAGCTTATTTGTTCATCGAGTTAATATTCGTTTATGGATGAAAATATTGTTTAATTCCAACGAAAAAAAAAGACATACATTATTGTACTGTGAAGTCTGAAATCGCGCTGGAAGTGAATGTAAACAAACAAAATAAAAGCAAGAGAGTTGATCGGAATGATAGTTTAAGTTCGACACGAAATCTTTTTAATTAGTTTCTGCCACCTCGAACGAGCAAAATTCAAGCATGTCAAGCAAAATTCCTTTTCGATAATGCATCGCAATATGCCTATAACTGGCATATTTAAATGCATGTTAGGCGTAATATACGGCCTCCCTGGACTACACTGGAGTTCAAACAACGCCATTTACATGGATCTAGTATTTAGGTGGGACTGGTTTAATTCTCCATTTATGCGCTATGATCGCAGCGCTAAAACACGCAAAAGCACTTTTTTGGAAATTTCTTAGAATTTTCTGTCCGGATTCGAAACAAATTACACAGGTCTGCGAAAAAAAATTTTTTGTTAGCTGCATTAGATATTTTTACTGAATTATATGTTTTAAAGTGCGCTGATTTCAAAAGTTATGGCCATTTTTTTCTATCACATAAGGATTTTTTGCAAATTCCAACACAAAATATTGGTTAAAGCACTCCTTTATTCAAAATTTTCAAACAATAAGTATTTTTTTTAAAGCAAACGAAACATTATTTTGATAATGTACTTATTCATGTTCTTTATGAAACGTCTTCTTCTTTTCCTTGATACTTTGACGAGTCCTTTTCCGATTTTTATTTTCAGTTTCTCGCTTAAGCAGCCAACAGTAGTCAGCAAGCATAGTGACATCCCATCGCCCTTGGTACCTTCTCTCGATATCACGCACATCCTGGTGAAATCGCTCCCCCTGCTCTTCACTGTAAGCTCCCAGGTTTTCAGGAAAATAGTCTATGTGAGAGTGTAAAAAATGGACCTTCAAGCTCATCTTGCAGCCTTGAGCTTCATATGCTGCTAACATCCGTTGCACAATGGTTTTATAGTTAGGATTCCTGGTATTTCCTAAAAACTTTCGCACTACGTCCTTGAACGATACCCAAGCTTCTTTTTCCTTCTCATTCATAGTTTCCACAAATGAAGGGTCCGTTAAAAGTTTTCTTATGTCGGGGCCGGTGAAAACTCCCTCTTTCAACTTTGCTTCTGACAGCTTCGGAAATTTTGTACATAAATATTTGAAACAGTCTCCATCCTTTTGCAGCGATTTTACAAATTGTTTCATCAACCCCAATTTGATATGGAGAGGGGGCAACAAAACCTTTTCTGGTGGTACCAAGGTAGTGTTTATAACATTTTTCTCTCCAGGTTTTAAAGTTTCTCGGGATGGCCAATCACTTTTTTTCCAGTGCTGTTCTCTGGCTCTACTATCCCACAAGCATAAGAAGCATGGGTATTTAGTATAGCCTGCCTGCTGACCCAAAAGCATTGTCAGTATTTTGAAGTCCCCACAAATCATCCATTGATGGTCTTGATACTTGATTTTTTCCAGGATAATGGCCAAATCGTTATAATCTTCTTTCATATGCACGGAATGTCCAATCGGAATCGAGGCAAATTTATTTCCATTGTGCAATAATACTACTTTAAGGCTAGTCTTAGATGAGTCAATGAATAGGCGCCATTCAGATGAGTCATACTTTATATCAAAGCAATGTATGAGTTCTTCCACATTATTGCAGAAAACTAAATTTCCTTCTTTTGAAAAAAACTGGGTGAATTCTTTTTCTCGGTGTCTGTACCAGTAGAAAGAAGTACCAGGTGATAAAAGGTTTTTATTTTTTAATCTAGAACCTAACAGTTCGGCTGCATCTTTTGAAAGACCTAAATCTCTTACTAAATCATTGAGCTCACCTTGAGAAAATAGTTGAGGCCTTCCATCTTCGTCAAAAGATGAATCTGAGCTTGATTCACCGGGAGGAGGTAAAGTAGCTTCGTCCTCCAACTCACTAGGATATTCATCCAAACTGGAAGGTGGCTGCGGGATAGATATCTCGGAGCTATGGGGCACTGGACGTATAGCTGAGTCAAGATTAGGATAACTTATGTTTCTTTTGTTTTTTGAATTGAATCCCTTTACGTCAACTGAGCAGAAGTAGCAGTCAGAGGTGTGATTTTTCTGCTCACGCCATATCATAGGAATTCCAAATCGAAATGATTTTTTCTTTCCCTTAAACCACAAACGAAGATCTTCTTCGCATCTTCTACACACCTTATGCGGGACCCATGGTTTATCTTGATCACCAACTTTTAATTTAAAGTAGGCAAAATAAACTTTCCTTATAAAATCACTTATATTTCTCTGTTGACTTTTAATAGTGAATTCACCACAGATATAACAAAAACTGTTTGGAGAAATAACACAACCCCTTGTAGCCATGATTAACAGACAACAGCACTGTTCACTTCAATATCAGTATGTCTACTGAGAGCTTTTCTTTGTTTCAAGCGATATACGTCATTTGACTTGTCTCAACCTGTTAAAACATTCCCAGTCTTACCAACAGCTCAGGTTGTTTTTCTCCATTATCAAATAAAAATCATATGGGTTTATTACTATAATTATAATTATAATGAACGTAGATACTGCAATATACATAAAACCTTATGTGATATAATAATTTGAATATTTTTTATGATTTTGGGAGGTCAAAATCTGTAAGAAAATGTAAAAAAATCCTATGCAGTTTTTTGGTCGCAGACCTGTGTTATCAGTTCCCCATTAGGAGACCGAGATGAGTCGAATGACACCTAGTATGTCTCGATGGATGCACGGGAAGTGGTCTAACCGTGAGAGACGGAACCGTATTTCCACACGCACTTACAAGAGAAGTTTACTCAAATACTGTATAGGGATGTACGTACGTATACGGGAAAGTAAAAATTATTAGAATACATGTGTTCTAATCACATTTATGACGAAACTTTTGTTACATTCGTTAAGATGTGTCTTAGATAATCGAAAAGGATAAAACTATTTTAATGCTTCTAATAAATTAATAAAAAACAAAGATAATGCAATAAATAGAGGAAAGTACCCAAACCCGGGACTCCATTTTTCATTTTAAAATCCAATTTCCTGCACAATTAAATCAAAATATAGGCAATGCATACCTTACTTAGTTATACAAATGTTATATTAGTAGTAGTATTAGCGAGGATCTTTACAGCTGACATCGCTTCTCGCATCCTAGTCGCCACGTCCTTCGATCTTCCCAACCTTCCTCTTGAAGATCTCGTTTCTTCATCGCCTTTTCTATCTTGTTTTCCCATGTTTTTCTTGTATTGCCACGTTTTCTGATTCTTTGAGGTAATCACAAATGTTATTACAGTCAAAATTATTGGCCAGGTAGTTTAAGAATAAAATATTTTTTTCGTTTACATTACATTTTGTGGATTTTAAAAAAATGTTTCCTAATGTGACCCCCCCGCAAACGTTTTAAGGAATGGGTAAAATTAAATGAAATAACTGCAAATACGTTGTACTCATAATTTTACAAAAATATTAATTTAACATCTTGTACAGAAGAATCTATCTTATCTGTTTTGCAGTGAGTCTTTATTCAAGTGCGATAAAAATCACATATAAGGATCTTTCTTCGCCCCCGTACATTCTACATGAACCCAAAGTGAACACATTGGGCACATCACCCATAGTTTGCCTACAGCCTTATGAACATTTTACACCGCAAAACATGCACTCTGCATCTTCTTAACCAGACAGGAAAGACATTCAGAAGAGCCAGAGGGGATGTCTTACGATTCCTTGCCGGAGGAGGAATCTTCCTTTTGCTTTTTATTAAACTTCAGAATTCTCTTAAATCTCTCTCTTTTCGACTTCTCTGGGATCAAATTCTGAAAGTGTCTCTTAAGTTCTTTCTTTCTTCTTCCTGCCCTCACGAACTGATAGACTTTAGAGTAGGTTCTTTCTTTTTATTATCCTCCCAGGGTATAAGGAATGCCAAAAACCTTAATTGTTTTTATTTTACAAAACGAAAACTGGGGGACCACGTTAGGATCATGCGGGGGCTCGTGTTAGGTACCAATGTATTCGTATTCCAAATGCCAATAACATTTTACAAGGCAATTAAAATAAATTATATTACCTTTTATCGATAGCTTGCAATGTCCCCTTAAAAATAATGCAATGGTTAGAAAGACTTAGCAATGAAATATCTAAATTAGGCAATTGAGAAAAAGTACTTAAAAACTTTGCTTTTCACTGTTCGCATTAATGGTCCGACTACACGTTAAGATGAAGACATTACCACTTGTCTGGGTTACGGACTTGCAAAGAATTAAAATTTTTTACAATTACGTTTCCAATAGGCAACAGAGCTACAGAGGCACTAGGCTACAGAGCAGCAAACCAAGGGGCTCACATTAGGAACCAGGCCTGGGTTTGGGTACTTTCCTCTACGTTTGAACGTTTGAACCTACTTTTCGTTTTCATATATCACTTTGTCTTTAATCAATTAGATTGTTTTAATTTTTTCACAAATTGCCGAAGGCCTATAAAAGGTAATGCCTTTAATTTTGCAGATAAATAGCCCAATAAGGTTTTGATGCTAAACGTGGAATTTCATGATCGTAAAGAAATAGTTTATATTCCCCAAAATTTGTTCTCTTGGTCACGTAATTTCCCTTTCCGATCGCGTTCCCCCCCTGCATGAGGGTTCACCTACCAGGAAGGTCCGTATACCACAACTTGTGAACTTCTTCGTACGGCACTACATCCGAATTTGAAATTTGTCCTGACATTTGCAGTGTTACCAATGTGTTTCTGAATCATGTCGACGGACCAAATTATTGATAAAGAAGTTCAGAACATCGACCGGTCCCAAAAGTGGAAGTGGAAACAGGGTGGATTACGCGCAATCTGTGACTCTCAGACACTGCTCCGGCGTGCGCCTGGAATTGATCGAAGGAATCCAGTGAAATTGATATGGCGACCGATCCGTAAATGATTAGCTTTTGTCGGAACTCCAACTATGGGCCTTGCAGCATAGGCTGGTGCAATTAGCGCAACGCAGGGTGTGGTGCAATCGGTGCACCTCATCCGGACCCCCCAAGACAGGATGTCACGTAATTAATATATGTGCGAACGTTTTATGAACTCATTTTCAGAATAGGATCCCAGAGAAGGGAAACCTGATGGCAGAAAATGGACGTCTTTGCAGGTTAAATGGTTAAATCTGATTTATGATACAGGATGTCTGGGGAGGAAACGTCGAAACTTCGAAAATAAGCTCTTAAGACAATTCTAAGCATATGTTGTCTAATAAACTGCGTGGATATGCGGAGCGGTTGAGCCGCAATAAGCACGCAAAAGTTGGTTTGAAAAAATGATTTTTAGGCAAAAAAACACAGAAACACTTCAGAAACATGTAAATAGTTTATTATTTACAAGAGAAATGAATATATTTGTTAAGAAAGAAAAATTAAGCGAGAAATGAAAAAGCACCCGATTTACACAATTCGACTGCTTTTTTTATCTCTCGCTTAATTTTTCTGTCTGAGCAAGTATATTAATTTCTTTTGTAAATAATAAACAATTTACATCATTCTGTGTTTCTATGCTTCCATAATGCACATTTTTACCTAGAAATCAATTTTGCAAACCAATTTTTGAGTGCTTATTGCGGCTCAACCCTTAGAATCCACGCAGTTTATTAGACAAAATATGCTTAGAAATGTCTTAAGAGCTTATTTTGGAAAGTTTCGAAGTTTCCTCCCCGGACACCCTATATATACCGTACCTGCATAAATTATATTGAGAATAACTAGTTTCCCTTTTGGCAAATGCAGTTACGGGCTTCATTTGGGCCATTTGAATAGGGGGCTCTCAAAAGTTAGCTATGTCCCTGCCTCGCGGTCTACGATACTTGCTAAGTACTCCACGTAGTACATAAGCAAACGTACCCAGTTTGATAATCATTGTTCCGTAAAATAGCATGAAACTTAAAATAATGAAACTAGAGGTCTGCTCCAGGGAAGCCTTGCTATGCGGAACTTCTCTGTTCTCATCACCCTGTGTCCCAAGATAGCACTGTCTGCTCGCTGAGATACTCTGAGTGCGTCCGATAAACGACTCTGCGACATTCTCTAGAGCGCGCATTTCGCGTTCACAATGCATTCAGAGCTGTGGAAGCTGCTTAGTAAATGAATCGATTTTTTGAGAAAGCCACTCTGTTTTACTTACCTGTATGCGTACGTATATACGGAGTATATAAGTCGTGAAGGGAAAGTTATGTAATGTTGCGGAAAATCGATTTCGAGATTTCAACGGAAATACACGTTTTGGAGTCCCCTGACACCGAAAAAATGGTTCTTGTCAAAACGTCCGTCCGTACGTCTGTCCGTCTGTTTGTCCGTCCGTCTGTCCGTCCGTCTGTCCGTCTGTCTGTGGACAAGAAGAGCGCCAAAACCATATGTACGATTTCTTCCAAAATAAATATTCCACAGTCGATCTTGTTCCACTCGAGGCGCCGCGATTTTGAAAAATATTCTTCAATATTTGGAGGTACTTTACATGAAGCCCCCAGGACATTTTCAAAATTTTCTCAAAAGTATTTTCTTTAAATTCCTTGTAAGGATAGAATAAAATACACTTATAAAGGTGGCTTGGGTCCTATTTTCACTGTTAACTGTTTTTCGAAAATTGCAAAAGTTTGAAATTTTTCCGGCGTCTTCCTAGATCTACAAAACTGACGCTAGAGATTTTTCCTTCAAATAAAATTTGTTGTCAAAAGTTAGTTCTTTTATTAAGATCATGAACATTTTTTTGAAAATTTTAGTATTTTTTTGCGGAATATTGCACGCAATATTTGCAATTAAAAAAAATACAAAAAACAGATTTTCTAAAAAACGGCTCCAAATTTTTTTCTTTAAACTTTTGGTGGGGATAGTGCAAAATTACTCTATGAAATGACATAATCTCCATATTGCTCTATTCTTTTGTTTTTTCACAAATTGCAAAAATGTATTATTTTTTACTTGTCTCTCACATCGTTAATATTTACATTAGCGGTTTTTGTACAAATTATTATATTAATGAGAATATGTGCTTTAAATAATGTCAAGTAACGTTTCTAGAGAACTCAACCGTTTTCTGTGAAAACTAGCTCAAAATTCTTCATTTTCAGGAACGCCCTCCTACGCCATTTTCTCATAAATGGCACCAAATTTTTTCTTCAAACTTGTCGAAAGGAGAATGCTAATTGCACTCTTTAATTTGACGTGAAGTTCATTTTGGGGTATTTTTTCGTTTTTTTTTTTAAATTACACAATGTAATTTCTTTCATAGGTTTTTCATACCATTAATATGCACATTTCCAGCAATTTGTAAACCCTATTGTACTTGTGAGTGTAAGTGCTTCAAATGACGGTTTTCGAAAACTCAAAAGTTTTCTGTGAAAATGGGCTGCAAATTTCGCATTTCTAGTAGCGCTTAAACGTCATTATTTTTAAAGCATCTCCAATTTTTTCAAAGGAAATTGCCATTTAGGACGAGGTTTTATTGTTCTTTAATTTTTTAAAATTAATATTTCCGTTCTACCATTAGGTGGCAGCTTGCGAGTGTATATGGCAATCCCAAATAGCTAGTCCCAGACCCAAGGAAATAGAAAACTAACACGGGAAAGTCTGTGCCATTCTGTAGCACCACTAGTTCGTTCTCCTGGCCCAACAACGAATTTTTTTCTGACGAAAATTCCCCATATTTTCGCCCAGCATTACATAACTTTCCCTACACTACGTATATAAATCCGTATATACGTACGTATTCGGGGAAGTAAAGAGACTTATTTCTTCAAATCCTTCAACACATCCAAAATTCATTAATGATTTGTATATTTCGTGTTTTTCCCTCGCATTCGTTCACTAAACAGGGACTCGTTCCCCTTAATTTCGACGTAACAAAAAGAAGTTTGAAACAAAGGTTCAGTAAAAATTAAATTCCCCATTCTGATTGAGCTGGCTATAATAATATCTCACATACGTTTAATGTCTTCTTAAAAATTGTATTAAGTTTATATTTCCCTCAGTTATAATCAATGTTCTAAATAAACTTCCAAATTTGGAATACAAACACACTTTCATTTTGCCAATCCCGCATCACAATTTTCGTCCCTTTGAATTTTAAGCCCTCACTAGCGACAAAGGTGAGTGCGAAAAGCCCCTCTAGTCATAACAAACACGTCAGCCACCCCACCCCCCGAGCTATCACCATCGATGGCATCTTGGCGTGGAATGCTTCCGGGTGAAGGCTTCCACCGGCACGCCAGCGATTCCACTTTCTCAGCTCTCCTCCGCTGCGCCGGGCAGGAATGTTACAGCAGATTGCATGGAAAGTGGAATTTATGGTAGGCAGAGTAATCTGAAGAAATAGTACTTCAAACATATTTCCAAGTACATGTCTCTTCGTTAACTATTACGAAAAAAGCCAACTTGTCTCAAATATTTTATCAGTACTGAAGTGTTGTAATTGGTTTGTTATCTGGTGGCTGAAAAAACCTGAAATGTTTGTTTGGAATGTTGTTGCGAAACGGTAAATGAAAACTCGAAATTTAAAATTGAATAATAATCACCTTCCTTTAAAGGAAAATTCGTATTTGCAATGCCTTTTTAAAAGAAGAAGAGAACGTACAATATACGCATTTAGTGTAATGTACATCATCGATTAGGAATTGCTAAAAGACGTACAACGTTATTTTTAAATGCACAAAAACAAACATGAAGCAAATACGCACGCGTATGGGAACATAACGCATCCTATGTATAGAGAGAGAGAACGTTACGCATCCTCAATGTATGAGAATGTATGAGAACTAATGTATGAGGATGTATGAGAACGTAATAATGTATGAGAACGTAACGCATTCTAATTTATGGAGACGTTACGTTGCTGCAGAGTTCCCTTGAGTGTGTACTAGATTAAAAGCAGTTTTGAGTTTTGATAAGCAATACCATTATGTAGGAAGGGTAGTTCGTAATTGAAGGAAAATCGTTTGTTGTCTAAAGAATCTCTGCCCGCGAATTTCAAATATAGTGTTCAAGAATAAAGACTGCGCAAAATGCATTCCCCATCCTCCCAAAAACAAAATATATTTACTAGAATATAATTTTTAAGCGTGTTCATAGTTTATGGAAAATAATTAATAGATGATGTATTTAAAGTGCTCACACTAAAACTATTTGATAACGAAGTTGAATATTCAAGTCATTCTGCAACAATTTAAAATCGGACCAGTTTTAGGTCAGTGTCAGATACGTAAAACGTCACCTAAGTCTATTTCCCAACTATATGACTGCAAGGGAGAATGAGCAAATTCGTCTTTCTTGCACCTGTGACTCATGGCTCGACACGCCCGTCTAGTGACGGGATCTGATGTGCTGTCCCGCAGCCAACTAGAAAGTCTGTCGTGGGAGAGTACATATCGACCGGCGCGAGCCTCCCGGGGGAGGACAAAACTCTTTCATTGAGCTATCGAACAATTTTATTATAGATAGACGCCAAAGGCATAATGCGATGGATGGAGGATTACCACTCGTCAGGGACGCCATATTTCATCGTTCCGCCTCTGGCTCGGAGAACGACCTGTAAGAATTATATATGGATGGTGGGCTAGGCAGAGGCCCGGCCAGCGGTGATGTCAGGAGTTGCTACTTAATGTGAAAACGACTACAGAGCTCCTGGTGCTTATACAAGGAAATGGGGAGTAAAGGCGCCTCATTTGATTGCTTTGGTTAAGATTTCACTTTTTCTCAGAGAATGTGAATTGTGGTAAAGAAAAATCCCAAAAACAGGATTTTCTTATAAAAATTAACAGTTAATGGTAAATTGGATCGAGAATATAATTGTTTACCCACAATTTAATTGCATTTCTTCATCTAATTTCCTTTGACAAATAAATTTATTATTAGTTTCATATGAAAGAAAATAGAATCTACATGCAATCATTTTTAATTTATCAATTTGTTTCAATTTGAATTACTATTGGCAGTATAGTTGTGAAAATTAAATATGAAATTAAAGTTTCATTGGTTGCTTTGAGCAAACAAGAAAGTGTTAAATTCATATTTATGCTACATGGTAATTGCAGTACTTGTTATCTTCTTAAAAGCACATTACAATAATTTAAAATAAATATATCTACAGTATAAATCTGAAATAAATTGTTTAGTATTTTTAATTAAATTTTAAAATGTTATTTCTAGTGCACATTATTTTCCTACAATTTCCTATAAAACACAGGAAAAAACATACTAACTATATACCTTTAAAATGCGCGAATTTCAAAGGTTCATCTATTAATTCTCAAACTAGGAATAGCTTAAAATTAGTCATTAACTTAGAAAAACAGTTTTAAAAAACATGCAACAAAAGAGAGAAAATTGTTATTAAAAAATTTGTTTCGCAATTTTTCTTTGTGAAAATATCGAAACTAATAAGTATCATACTTACTGTCAACTACATTTTTGTTTGATGGGAATCGGGTTAATTTTCTCCTCCACTAATATTGTTCAACATGTCTTTCAGTCGGCACAGGAAGTGCTGCACTCTAGCGATATTAGCAGAAATCTACAGCGGCGACGTAAGGTTCGTGGGTGTAGTGACCGCCAGGCAGTGGCTGCTGTGAGAGTTGTCGAAAGTTGTGTGCCAGTGCGTTTAGGGCGTATAGCAAGGCGAGGCAGTGTTGAGTTTCTGTGGTGCCGAAATAATTTTTACGCTTCTGCTGGGTTGAATGCGATTATAACGTTTGAATTGCTTTAGAGTTTGTACCTAGAATATTCCTTTTAGCATTAGATTTTATTGCGGCAACAATGGTTGTGAAGGTATACATTTCAGGAATATCTGGAAATAAAGAGGTAAAATGTCCGTTTTTTATTTTGACGTAAACGTTCTTAAAAATATGTACTGGGTGTAGAAGGGTTGAAATGTTGTGTAGAAACGTTTGGCACATTATGTGTGAAACTTAAAATGAAATTCATTCTATTGCATGAAAACCAATAACATCAAAGAATATTCAATCATAAATAGTTTTTACCATCATTATTGTGGTCTTTTCAACTTGTTTACAGGTGAAAAAGCATCAACAAAGAGTTATGATGATTCTTGACAGCAAGAATATTGAATATGTGGTTGTGGATATAACTGAGCCAGGGAAAGAAAGTGATAAAGAATTTATGCAGAAAAATGGTAACGCTAAAGATTCAAAATACCCATTGCCACCTCAGATGTTCAATGAGGAAGAGTATTGTGGGGTGAGAAAATTTTTGAGGATTTGCGCTTTGAAATTTATTTTTCCAGAAATAATAATGGTAATTTATTGCTTCAGGATTATGAAGACTTTGACTTGGCGAATGAAGTTGATGACCTTGAAAGATTCCTCAAATTGTCTCCAAGTGTTTCAAAAGCTGAAATAACTTTGGAACCCTCTGCTCCTGCAGCAGCAGAAGCAGAAGAAAAAGCACCCGTTGAAAATGGTGTTAGTTCCAGCCGAGAGGTAAATTATTCTGTAGGGAAGTGGAACTTACTTTTTGTACATTCTGTGAACCTTGTTGTAAAATATGAATGATCTGTGCAGAATTCATCAGAAAAAGAAGTTGCACCCAAGAGTGAAGAACAAGCAGATGGAGCTTCAGCCACTAAAGATGAAAGTGAAGAGGCGAATGAAGAAGAGTAATTGTCATTGAACAGGTGTCATAATGTTTTTGGTTGGTGCGTTTCTGAATCTGTGGTTTTTCCTTATTAAGGTTGAATTACATTTAATGGAGTGGATTGCAAGACAGTTTTTCCTCAGAGAGAGTGCTTATTATATTGGTTTAAATTTACTGTAACTTCCAGTAAATTGAAAGACTGGACCTTGTTTGATTTTTCACTAATTGTCCTCAAACTGCCTATTTAAAATCTTTTATTAAAGTTTGTAATATAGGAGCAAGTTTGTGTGATTTAAAAATACTTAGGAATAAATAATACAACCTCAGTGAAACATTACATACATATAATGTATCGTTGGGCTAATAATAACGGAATTTTACTGATTAATGTTCTTGAGAATGCATTACTTTCAAACATTATGGACTTTGTTAAAGCAGCAAAATTTTCTTCATGAGTTAGAACATTTGCAGTATGTATTCTCAAGGTTTGTATTACTTTAAAAGTTCTATTTAGAAAAGAACTTACATAAATGATTTTTTGAATAATATACTGTGTTTTGTACTGTGCATCATACTTGTTGAGCATATTCTTGATACATTTAAGAATTTGACAACAATTTATATGTTGCACTGATAACATAAAACAATTTCTGGTAGCAAAAGTTTTGCTAGTTTCATGCTCATTAAAATAAATTCTGGTGCTACTATTGAATTCATGACTTACTATTAGTGATCATTTCATGACTAGATAATGATGTCGTACAGGAAAGTATGACAAAATTATGACCGTTTTATTTGCTTTTGTGTTCTGCAATCATTTGACTAACTCAGGCGATAGTAACATTGGCATATTTTTTCTTGTTTGTTTCATGCAAGGGATTTGAGAGGAAGATGTTTCTAAGATGTATCTCTTTTTAGTGTTATTATTTGCAGGGTGAAATAATGAATTTCACTTTGGCTAATTCATATATTATGAAAAAATGGACCAAGGAGTGAAACAGGATGTAATGTAAGCATGTACAATTCCATTGGTGATCATAGTCATCTCTTCATTGCCAATTCATGTTGTGTTCAAGCAGTAAAACATAATTTTTATTGCCATCCTCTTAGATTTCTCTAGTGGCAAGATTATGATAAACTCTACTTTTTAAATATTCTGCGGTTCTTAATTTCAGTAGTTCCAATGAAGAGTTGTTGCTGGAAAACTGCTTGCGGACCTAAGTAGTGGAGGATACTGAACAAGTTGTAAAATGATTTTGTGGTGGTTGTATTCACTGTGTTTATGTCAAGGGAGCTTGGTAATTACTTTTTGCCATTCTTATGTTAATCATGCCAACTTGGTTAGATAAGTCACTGGGTAAATTCCAGTCACTGCTGTTATTTGTTATTTGCTTTGTGGAATTTGCCATGATGTCATAATGCCATCAAATTATATTTGCAGACAATTAGTAGACCCATTTGCAGAACATAAATATATAATGTTAGAATTTTAAAGCTTTATTTTTTCATTGTGCATTTGTTAGCTCTCTATTGCAGAATTCTGAATGCCAATATCATCAGTTAGCCTTGAGTGGAGAAACTTGTGATATACACAAGTGTTTGTTTGTTATTTTTTAATAGTCTTTGGTCTACAAAGTGGATTTGTTGTACCTTACCAATGAACCTGTCCTTATGCAATTTTCGAGAGGTCTTTTAATTTCTATTTTGGAATGTAATTTGGTAATGCACTAATTTTATATAAAGATCACATCTCAAAATCCAAGCATGTCACTCTTTTATCTTACAAACTGTTAATGAGTTTGTTTTCTTAGTGTGGGATACTCAAGTATCACAATAATGTCAACCAATTATACCTTTCAATTTGTTGTTTAATAGGTTGGGTGGCAATTTGTTATATGTAGAGTTAAAGTGTTTGCTGTATTCTGATGAATTGATAACCACTTTCAGTAATTCTGAAATGTATGAATTTTAATATTCTAAAATTTGTGAAACTCTGAATTTTGCATACATTAAAGAATTATACCCCTTGAGCGTAAAGTAACGTGTATTGTTAATGATGGCCTATTTCATTGTGTTCAGCAGGCCCTCCTGAGTTCTATCTCTTAAATGCTACAATTCCACTTGTTCAGTTCAACAGCTCTGTGTTTGACAGTTCTCTTGTGAACAGGAATGTTCATGTATATACCATATTTGAAACTGGGTCTTAAGCGATGATGTGTTCATACTGTTCATTATCTTTCATTAGTTATTGGATGCTTTTTATTGCTTATTTGAAAGTTAAATATTATGCATCAGAATAAATATATCACGAATAAAAATTGTTGTTTCCATGGTCATTAGTTCAAAGAAACAAGATACTCTAGTGTTGTAAGTGATCCCTTAGTTTCTATTGCAGGTTGTCAAAAACCATTGTTTACAATTGTTTTCTTTGAGAAGCCATGTATGGGATTTGTTTCCAAAATAAGTGGCATTAAATTGCTGAAAAGTTGACTTTATTATCTAGGGTATGTTTGTTCAGACTAAAGTTCCTATGTAAGTGTGAACTAACATTCTGATTCTTTCTTTGTAATTTTTATCATTTTCTTTCGTTCCATCTAGATTTGAATTACCTAATGCTTATTATTCTCCTAAAATTTCCAAAGATATGAGAAATGCTGAAGAACTTTAGGACTTAATTTGTGATAGATTATTATTGATATAATCACACTTACATTTAAGTCAAAGAAATCACAATAAGACTTGAAAATTCATAACAAAAATCACATTAGCATTCGCAAATCCTTTATTACTCATTAAATAAAAGCTTATGAAATGTGTATACTCCTAAAAAGAATTGTTAACAAAAGCTGGAACAAGTCTTTGTTTAGTTTCTTATTTTGTAGTTACAGTTGTATAGACATCATCAGTTTGTAAGACACTTTATGCACGTTTCATTTTGTTTTAATAAGTCATTTTTATACTGCTTTTACTGTAAATAGTAACAGCAAAATCATAATGAAGTAGATTTGGATAGTTTTCAAGTGTGAGAATTCTTATCTTTCCTGTTGCTGTGATATTTTTTATCAATATTTAACTGTTATGAAGACATTTCATAGATTGTTTTACTGGGAGTCTATGAGGAGATTTCTGTGCATAGTATTGTTAGAAAAATTTCTTATATATATTTTGTTCTTTGTGGAACTCATTTAACTTCATTTATGTACTGTGTGGTTGCAGAGACTGTACAAATAAAAACCATACTTGTGATTTGATTGTCTTTTTTAAATTGGAGTAGATGGGAATGTATTTGAAATTCAACATATAATTGAAAATCTAAATGTCAATTAATTTCTGTTTTTGTTTTTTAAATTAGAATACTTGTGTTGCTTACAGTTTTTAAATTCTTAACATTACTTTAAACCTTTAAATACAAGTTTTAGTGAAAAAAGCAAATATTTTTTATTATAATGTGGTAGGAAATATTGATTGCAGTATTTATTTCTATTGTGTTTGAATTTTAAATAAGTGCTACAAAACAAAATTCTTGGTCACTAGTAAGAAACTTGATAAGTGTTGGTCGTGGACTCACATTCCAACAATACATTTTAATAAATATGTTCAATAACTGACATATTGCACATGTGTGAAATAGAATTTGTTTCATTTCTTGAGAATGGTTCTTTCTTTATTGTAGTTTCTTGTTATTTAATGACAAAATGTCTGTCACTACTTGAATATATGTATATACATTCATTATTTGGCCAATTAATTTATTATGAACAGGCCTAGTTGTATACTGTAAGAGGTTATTCAAAATCATGAATAAAATTGCATCATGTAAATCATATTTGAAATTTATATGATGCTTTTGTATTAGTGAACATCAATAACCTACAGTTTACTATTTGGTCTGTCCATAATTCATTGGCCAAAGAACGAATGCAGATTTAGTTTCTTGTGCTAGAAACAAACTTGTTTGCCCATAGCCAATTTGCGTAAGAAAATACTTCAATGGACTGTGTATATAGGTTCATAAGTAGCCCACAAAGTTTTAGTTTGTTACAAATTGTCAATTTTTCTTGGAGGGGGTGACTTGCTTTAGGGGGACAGTTGAATCGGTGCTAGAGATTAATGTATTGAATTATTTTTTCAATACATCTGAGAAAAAAATTTACTTATTTGCCAATTGTTTTCAAGAGAAGTTTCACGAAAAATGTTTTATCTACAATATTTTATGTTAATTTTGCATGATGTGTGAACGTGAATATTTCGTTAAATTGGACGTGGATCAAGATACTTTTCAGCCTGCAAATACAAATTAATGCCATTTCTGACTCATTGGATTTAACACATCTCCTAATT
The DNA here is from genome assembly GCA_031308135.1 of Acheta domesticus. NCBI lineage: Eukaryota > Metazoa > Arthropoda > Insecta > Orthoptera > Gryllidae > Acheta > Acheta domesticus. The sequence goes on from JAHLJT010002406.1 coordinate 131,681,948, forward strand.
TTCTTTGTTTGAAAACTATTATTTGTCATTAGAAAATGCAGTGTTCGTTCCAGAATGTTCTTATTCTACGTCATGCTATCGCGTACAAAGTTTCTGTCGTTCGATTAGGCGCTCTCCGGTGTTCCACCAGTAATGGTCGAACTGAAAGCGTTCGGAAAGCAATAATTGAGAGATCGAAGAGTGAGGGACCCTGGCTGAGGAGCATCAGGATTTATATGTGGAGCTTCACCCGCCTCGCAATACTCCCGATTGTCTTGGCGACGACTGGTAAAGTGCCAAAGAATCTTACGCTACAGTTCGAGAAACTTGGCATCCCGCGTCTTCTGGCGGCGCAACAAATGCGACCTTCGATTGCTTCCTCATTGTACGTCGCACTTTTTCTTTTCAGTTGTAGTGAAGTGTCAAGTCGAAAAGAACCCACCCAACATTATACCCGTAAAATACGAATATGTCACCATATTCTTAATTTTTCGCTGTAGCGGATAAATTTCAATAATTAAATTTGTTTAATAAAATGAAAATTTAAATTGTGACAAAATAAAGGCGAACAAAAAAGAAATTTTGGCTGATTTTAAGGACAGGGTTCGGCTCACTAAAACAACGGCGCACGGTTCACTTGCGCATGGTTCACTCGCGCGGACCACGAGAACGGATCACTCAGGGAGCACTGCTTGCATTGTGCATTGTGCGGTGTGGTGCGAATGTGTAATGGAGAATTACAATGGTTAAATGCATAAAATGCGTTGCATGCATAATGTTAAATGCATAAAATGCGTTGGTAATTATGCGTTGGACAGACTCAAGGATGTTTTATGTTAACGCGAGGGCCGAAGGCCCGAGCCTCGTCCTCAACTTGGACACGGGTAGCGAAGCGTCAAGATTCCACACGAAAGTGCGTTGGCCACGTGGCCGTGTGGCCGGGCACACTGTGGCGGCGCCGCGAGTGACTCGTTCGGAACCGAATCGTGCGCGTCAATAGGAGCCGAACCCTGTTCTTAAAATCTACCGAAATTTTATTCGAACATTCGCTGTTTTTATGTACTCAAATATCAGTAGAGACCTGATTTTTATGTACCTAATTAAATATTTTTGTCTTTTCACTTATAGTTCTCAAAATTGTGATATTGGCACATCGTCGCCGTCCGAACACCATAACTAACTTGGTTACATATTTAGTACTACATTAAATATTTTGCAATTTTTACAAAAATTTTGTAATTTACAAATTTTCTTCAATTTTATTACATTTTTTACTTTCTCGTATACAGAGTAATATACGTAGTGTAGGAAAAGTTATGTAATGTTGCACGAAAAATGGCGAATTTTTAGCGGACAAAAATTCGTTGCCGGGCCCTGATAACGAAAAACTGGATAAATCCAGTTGCTAAATTAAGAAACAAAAATCCCTAAAACGTGGTGTAGCCAGAATGCCTGTTTTGTGAGTCCTTGATACCGAAAAACCAATTGAAAGCAAAACGTCCGTCCGTCCGGTGTCTGTGAACAACACGAGCGCCTAAACTATGCGTACGATTTCTTCCAAATTGAAGAAACCCCTGTCCATTTGGGGTGAGTCGAATCTCTGAGATTTTGAAAAACATTAATTTTTGGGGGTACTATGCATGAAGCTCCCCGGACATTTTCAAATTTTTTTCGAAAACGGCTCCAATTTTTTTCTTTAAATTTCTTGTAAGAGTAGAGTAAAATACACTTAAGGTGGCATAGATCCGATTTCCACAGTTGACTCTGAATTTTCGAAAATTGCAAAAGTTTGAATTTTGTTCGGCGTCTTCCTACAACTACAAAATGAGCGGTAGAGACTTTTCCTTCGAATAAAATTTGTTCTTCAAGTTCTTTCTTGAAGGTCATGTACATCTTTTTGAAATTTTAGTAGTTTTTGCGCAATAGTGCATGAAATGTGTTATTTAAAAAAATTACAAATACAAGATTTTCTCAAAAAACGGGTCCAAATATTTTCTTTACACTTTTGGTAGGAACAGTGCCTAATGTACTCTGAAATGACATAAAAGCCATATTGCTCTATTCTGTTGCGTTATCAAAAATTGCAAAACTAATTTTTGTGACTTGTTCTGTCATGTCGTTAATATTTACATTTGCGGCGATTTGTTCACATCATTATATTAATGACTACATGTGCTTTAAATAATGTCAAGTAAAGTTTGTCGAAAACTCAATCGTTTTCTGTGAAAACTAGCTCAAAATTCCGCATTTTAAGAAACGCTCAAAAGCCATTTTCTCATTAATGGCTCCAATTTTTTTTCAAACTTTTGGAACGGATAGTGCTACTTGCACACTTTAATACAATTTGAAGTTTATTTTGAGGAATTGTTTTGTTTTTCAAAAATTAAACAAATTAAATTTACACAAATGTAATTTTTTGAAAGATATTTCATATCTTTTATATGCACATTACGTGCAATTTGTAAGCATTATATTTGTGAGTGTAAATGCTTTAAATGAAGTTTTTTGTAAACTCAAAAATTTTCTGTGAAAAAGATCTTCAAATTTCGCATTTTTAGTTGCACTTAAACGCCATTTTCCGAAAATTTTCGGACAATTTCTATTTAGGATGAGATTTTTGTGTTTTTTAATATTCTAAAATTAATATTTACGTTCTACCATTAGGAAACCGAAAAATTAAGAAAATGTCAAAAAGTGGGCGGCGATAGATGGCAGCTGGCAAGAGTATGTGGCAATTCCCAATAGCCAGCCCAGACCGGAGGAAATAGATAACTAATACGGGAAAGTCTGTGCCATCCCTTAGCTCCACTAGTTTATGAAGGTAATCAGCATGTTTCCTTCACTATTACTGAGTGCTGTCGACTAGAGGTGCGCTATTAGGGAGATTTTGCTCGCCATAGGGGACAGCACGATCAATCTTCTAGGCATGCGCAGATGCACAAAAGTGACGCGGAATTTCAACTGCGCATGCGCAGAAGATCCATAGTAGTCCGCTATGAAGTGCAAAAACTCTCTCTTACAAGGGAGTTTTTGTTACCTCAAACGGCAAGTACTATCGATCAACTGCTCATCCGCAGTTCGTTTCGCATCACTTTAGAGCACCTGCGCATGCGCAGAAGATCGATAGTGCTTAAAGAGGTTGTCAAAAACTCTCCTGAGTGCTGTCGACTAGAGATCGCCGTCGTGATGGCGATCGCCAACACTTCGATGAGAATTCTGCTCGCTGCTCTGATTGTTGGTCGTAGATATCTCCAGTTTCTACGATGGCTTCTTTTGCTTCTAATCTGGCTGCTAAACTACGGTCTCATACTTGGGGTTTTATTTCTTGGTGACTGAGTGCATGTCCTCACGAAGGAATATTTCATGGTATTTCGCGTCATTCTCCGTCGTGTCTGCATTAAGCAGTGCTGGCGATCATGCGACTCTTAGCGACACGACCGTGATATGAAGACGCCCCGATTTTGAAAAGCTTTCTTTAAAATTTGGGGGTACTTTACATGAAGCCCTAGGACATTTTCAAAATTTTCTTCAAAACGACTCCAAATTTCTTTAATTTTGTTGTGAAAATAGAGTAAAATACTACACTTATAAAGGTGGCGTACCTCCGATTTACACAGTTAACTCTCAATTTTTGAAAATTGCAAAAGTTTGAATTTTTCGGCGTCTTCCTTCAACTACAAAATTGCAGATAGAGATTTTTCCTTCAAATCAAATTTGTTCTCCGTAGTGAGTTCTTTCATTAAGGTCAGGTACATTGTTTTGAAAATTTAGTAGTTTTTACCTGATAGTATGTGGAATATGCGCAATTTTAATAATTTAATTACAAAAACAAGATTTTCGCAAAAATCGCTCCAAATTTTTTTAAAACTTTTACTAAGGGTAGTGCCTAATGTACTCAATAAGATGACATAAACGCCATATTGCTCTGTTCTTTTGTTTTCTCAAAAATTACAAAAATGTAATTTTTTTGATTTCTCTCTCACGTCGTTAATATTTACATTAGTGGCAATTTGTTCACATTAAAGCACATGTATGAGTACATGTGCTTTAAATAATGTCATATAATGTTCCTCGAAACTGAACCGTGTTCTATGAAAACTAACTCAAATTCCGCATTTTCAAAAACGCTCATAAATGGCTCAAAATATTTTCTTCAAACTTTTCGAACGTATTGTTAAGTTAATTGCACTCTTTAATATGACGTAAATTTCAATTTGGGGTATTTTTGTTTTGAAAAATCACACAAATATAATTTTTTTAACGATCTCTGACACCTTTAATATGCACATTACCAGCAGTGTATAAACCTATTGTATTGGGGAGTGTAAGTGCTTCAAATGACTTTACATGAAATTTTTCGAGAACAAAAAATTTTGTGTGAATAACTGCTTCAAATTTCGCATTTTAAATAGCGCTTAAACGTCATTTTCTTAAAAATGGCTCTAAATTTTTCAAAGAAAATTGTAGTTTTGGACAAAATTTTACTGTTATTCAATGTTCTTAACATAATACTTCCGTTCTATTATTAGGAAGCCGAAAACTTAAGAAAATGTCAAAAAATGTACTTTGGGTTGCGATAGATGGCAGCGGGCAAAAGTGTTCATTCACATTTCATTGAATACTTTGACCACAGAGAGTTGGGTGAAAAGCATTTTGATAAATCGACGAAGTAATCCAAAAGTACATTTTCATTGACGACGTTCACACGATTATTTTTCATCGAAGTTTCAAATACTCGATACTCCTTTTCACAAATTCCTCGACATTTGACTGGAATTACCCATAGCCTTGTTGGCTATTTCTCGAATTTCCTAAGGTATCTCAAAATATTCTTCCATCTTCAACAAAGAAATATTCCGTACTATGAATATTCCACAGTTGTTAATGTACACCTGTTTAGTTTAAATGACGCCATATTGACAGATGACTGCGTCTTTTCACACTAGACGCAAGAAAAATGATAAAATGTTTCGTATTATTATTTGATTCAACAGCGAACTAGTGAACCATGAAGTTTTGTATGCGCCACGGGCCTTTGTAGATTTTTTGCCCCTCAGGCGACTTGCAACCCTTCGGGCCAGAGGCCCTCGAGATTAGAAGTCGTCCTTGATGCAAACACATCTACTGATAAATAAATAACGATTACGCACTATCACTGAAATCTTATTTCGTATCAACATCGGAATCCCTTGCCCATTATAAATACATTTATCGTAATAATTACATAATATAAATACATTCATAAAATACATTTATCCTTTATGACGACTCTAATGTCAACCGTATTAGAGCCATTCCATGTTAAATCGCACAAAAAAGACCGAAATTTGACCTTCATATTTTTAATTATTTTCTATTTTTTCTATTTGTTATATGGATCAAATAAGTTAACACGTGTATTTTTATTTTTTTTCTAACTTTATTATTTTTGGAAATATTGCATAATGAAATTTGCTAAAATTGACGCACATCACTAACTTAAAAATATCATATAATTGAATACACTAATTATAGAAATTCCGTTGAAATTCCATTCGAAACTTAAAAACATGTTTAATTTTTAAGAATTTGCAAAATATTTAATTTCCTGAATTTTCAGTTGATTTTTTTTAATTTTGAAAATTGAATATTTTTGTAAACTCGATGAGCTAAAAAAGGTTTAAAAATATTTATAAATGCACTAGAGTATTGATGATAACTCCAGAAAAAATAAAACTGCGATCTCAGTAACTTTAGAAGATATTAATATTTTACGAACCAGTGTGTAGTAGATTGCTGCAATAGATGCGTTTCTTGCATAACTGGCCGTCGGTTCCTTCAGGTGAAGCAGTAATTTAAGTACATCTTGAGGTGATGAAACTTCACGATTGAATTTATAAATAATATTTATGCATATTAATGTATAAAAATAATATTAATTTATAAACAATTTTTACATTTATAAATAATTAAATGACGCATTCTTGACTCACGTTTTGACTGACATTTTGAAATTTTCTGGTTCCTCAAAACTCACTTTAAATACAAGTACTCGCTTACCATAGAATTCCTGAACTTTCGTCACAATGCACAGTTTTAATGCCCTACCGAATTTACTTCAGGTCTGGACAAAATTCCATTTTCTTCAGCCAGCTTTTATCATGCGTTCGGTTGCTGGAAAATGTCGTTCAATTTTATTGTATGTCCAACTTTCAAAAATTGTCAAAATTTAAATTTCAACGTCATGTCATCAGTTGAGTGAAAGGAATCGATAATTTTCTAAATAGTATCTTTACTGTCTGATTTTTCGATGGACGTCGAAGGATCTTCAATGTGAAAAATTTATCTGTATTGGCACTTCATACTTTCTGAAATTTCTCATGGGGATACCGTTTTTGTTCCAATTTTCTTTTCTTGGCGGGGGTTTCTCCTATTGCAATTAAGCTCTTGTTTATCTTCTCTTTATTCATTTCGCAGACATTTGACGAACTATCTGAAGAGCCTAAATTGTCATTTTCTTAAATTTCCATACTTTTCACTGGATTCACTCTTCACTAACAAAAGGCGGTTTGGAAACAGATTCCCTTTCTTCTGAAAATAATCTCACTTTAGCAAATCAAATGACTCCTGTAAATTCACCAACAAATCGTGGTTTACGCGTCTTGGAGATTTTCTTTTCTAAAAACCGTTATCAGAAAAATGAAATGGTTTGAAACATCTGTCGTATCTTATACGGTGATCGCCACTCACGTTGCAGTGTACAGACGATTCACAGAACAAACGCTAGCACTCTTGTCTTCATAAGGTGCGTATTGTGACATGTTGAGAAAATTTTACTCATGTCCCTTGACAAATGGTTGATTGTATTTCACGAGCAAAGTCAGGAGGGCACCCCATCCCTAGGACGCAAAGGGACTCAGCAGTAAAATTCGTTTAGCTGACACGAGAAAAAAGCAAGTAGAAGAATTCGTTTTGCTGTAACCAACCCTTCTGGGGACAGAGTGAACATATGAGTTACTAATATTTCTTGAAACCCTAATCAAGCAGACGGTCATTCTTTTATTGTTCTTCGATACTTGTATCAAAGACTGATCGAACAAAATTGGTGCAGAGGCAGGAACCACGCGCTCACGTAATTTCAATAGATTTTTTGATCTGTTGGTGTTCAGTGCCCACTTTTTTCTTGTTGTGTTTTGTAGGAAATTGCACAAGAAATATTCCTATATTTTTTTTCAAATTTTTATCTGAGCGAGTTCATT
>JAHLJT010002406.1:131689264-131738106 GCA_031308135.1 Acheta domesticus
TAATAACAACAACAACAATAATAATAATAATAATAATAATAATAATAATAATAATATTAATAGGTTTCTTCCTATCTATCATGAGGGTTGCCACTATGGCGTCAAAAGGCTATACACTTAAAACACGAGATATCACTTTTAAAAAATTACATTTAATTTTTGTTCTATTAGTGAGAAGCAAATGTTCAAAATATATTTCACTAATATATTTATGTTAATATTCGTTATGTATGATTATAATTCGTAAAAAATAGAAATTTCAATAATTTTGGTAATTATAAGCTATTATCTTTTAAAAATGAAGGAATCTTTTGGAAATATAATTGCGCTCGGCTCGGAATTTTTCCGCTTCAAGAAAACTTTGTCTTTGGAAGGCTAGTTCTACGAATCTTCTATCGATGGAAGGGAGTTAGAACAACATTCATCGCATTCCTAAGCATTATCGGATGTTGCAGTGTCTTATTTCGATAGATCAAATCAGGAGTCATGGAAAGCATGCCATTTCCGTCGAATTACAAATAAGTCAAAAAATTTGTGAAGAAGGCAAGCTTCGTAATTTGAAAATCACCCTTTTGATAAAATTCTAATACAATACTATCTATTTATTTGATACATATACTTCACATGTCTCCATAATAAAATGCAGTAAAGAATACTCAGGAATCATGCATAAAAGTAGGGACAACAAAGCGTCCCGCTATAGATACGCAGGGACCCAGAACACTTATTGTAAAGTAGAAACGATCCCGATAAAATCGGGACGGGTGGCATCCCTACTATCATGTCCTTGATCATCATCCGCGTAAAACAGTAAACTTACGAAGTTCCTTTCCCAATCGTCAACATCTTCATCTGATTTTTTTCCATTTGCCACGGAAAGTTAACCATGTTCTCATATGATGTTCTTATCATTGGATAATTACGTAGATTAGTACCTTCGTAAAAGTGATATACTCATATCTTAAGACCTTGAATATCCCCTGATAACTAGATAAAATGAAGTCAAATTGATTTCATCAACGTGCACATTTAACAGGAAGCTACTTTTACGTTGATATGTTTATCTTCCCATCTTTTTTGTCCTTTTCCTTTTTGTGTATCATATGACAAGATATTTAGATGTTACATTACACATTTTTTGACTGAGATAAGAAAACCTCGAAGTAAAACACCATCGAATGCAAAACAATTCAATTCAATGCAATAAAAAATACTTTTGACCGTAAGATTTTAATGGTGAAAAATCATTTTACATACAACACCTCATCTCACTGATAAGACATTTGCATTGGTTGAGATTATTTCTGTGGCTATTAGGTAAAACTCATTAACTCCGTTTTGAAAAAAAATAAAATAACAGTAATTTCAGGTAAAACTCATTAATTCCAACACTATCAGGAAAAACTCATTAACTCCATCAAATTTATTATAAGAATAAATTAACAAATCGTGTACGTTGAAAATTGATCTAATGCAGCTGCAATACAGCAAATTGACTTTAACTAACATATTTCAGTAATATAAGAAGTAATGGACATTACTTATTAAATGCACATAAATACTATTTATAAGTTTCATGTTGGAACAAATTATGAACTTTACATAAGTCAAATTATTAAATTAACAAATTGTTAACATTAAATATGTCAAACTCATCGATTTAATATGTCGACATCAATTCAAATCTAAATTAATTTTCATTTGCCGCATATATCAAAATATGTCTAATGTGTACATTTATATGGAACTAGTGGTGCTAGAGAAAGGCACAGACTTTCCTGTATTAGCTTTCTATTTCCTTCGGTCTGGGCTTGCTATTTGGAATTGCCAAATATTCTTGCCAGCTGCCATCTATCGCCGCCCAAAGTATATTTTTTGACATTTTCTTAATTTTTTTGTTTCCTAATGGTAGAACGGAAATATTAATTTTAAATATTAAAAAACACAAAAACCTCGTCCTAAATGACAAATTTCTCTTAAAAATTTGTAGCTGTTTTTAAGAAAATGGCGTTTAAGCGTCCTCTAAAAATGCGAAATTTGAAGCTCTTTTTCACAGAAAATTTTTGAGTTTTTAAAAAACTTCATTTAAAGTAATTTAAATCACCTACCCTAACAACTATAATAATGTTTACGAATTGCTGGTAATGTGCATATACTGCTATTTTTCTAACTTTGCCCACCAAGACCACTCAAATCCCATCTTTGCAATGGAAATGTCAGGGTATTTTACATCTTTCTCAGTCGTTCCGCTAGATTTCGCATGATCGCGATCGTTTCAAGCAGTGTTGGCGATCATACGACTTCTACCGGCAAGACCGAGAAAGACGCGAAATGCTATGACATATTCCACCCCGAAGATGGGATTTGAGTGGTCTTGAGGGGCAAATTACAAAAAAAATTACAGTTGTGTAATTTTTTAAAAAAAGCAAAAACAAAATGAACTTTACGGCATATTAAAGAGTGTAATTTGCACTATCAGTTCCAAAAGTTTGAAAAAAATTGGAGCCATTTATGAGAAAATTGCGTTTGAGCGTTTCTGAAAATGCGGAATTTGGAGCTAGTTTTCACAAAACATGGTTGTTCTGGAGAAACTTTACTTGACATTATTTGAAGCACATGCACTCGTTAATATAATAATGTAAACAAATCGCTGCTAAAAAAAAATATTAAGGACGTGGTATACCAGTCAAAAATATTATATTTTTGTAATTTTTGAAAAAACAAAAGAATAGAGCAATATGGGTTTATGCCATTTCATAGAATACATTAGGCACTATCCTTACCAAAAGTTTAAAGAAAAACTTTGGAGCCGTTTTTGAGATAATCTTGTTTTTGTAATTTTTTAAAAATTGCACATATTGTATGCAATGTTGCGCGAAAACTACTACAATTTTTAAAAACATGTGCATGACCTTAAAGAAAGAACTCACTTTGGGGAACAAATTTTATTTTGAAGAAAAAATCTCTATTTTTAATTTTGTAGTTGTCGGAAGGAACCAAAAAATTCAAACTTTTGCAATTTTCGAAAATCCAGAATTAACCGCGAAATTCGGACCTATGCCACCTTTATAAGTGCATTTTATTCTATTCTTTCAAGAAATTTGAAGAAAAAATTTGGAGCCGTTTTTTTTGGCAAATTTTGAAAATGTCCGGGGGGCATCATGTAAAGTATCCCCAAATTTTTCAGAATCTTTTTCAAAATCTCAAAGCTTCGAATCGAGCCTGATCGACAGGGGTTTCTTCAATTTTTAAAAAATCGTCCGTATGATTTAGAGACTAGTAGTGTTCACCGACGGACGGATCGACAGACGGATGTTTTGCTTTCAATGGGTTTTTCGGTATTAAGGACTTACAAAATAGGGATTCTGGCTACACCACGTGTTAAGAGATTTTTTTTCTTAATTTAGCAACTGGATTTATCCACTTTTTCATTATGGGGGTCCGGCAACGATTTTTTTTCTGCCGAAAATGTGCCTTTTTTTGTCGCGCAGCATTACATAACTTTCCCTATACTACGTATATTACTCCGTATATACGTACGTATACGGAAAAGTAAAAATAGCAATATTCATCGAAATAAATTTTTATTATATGGAAATATATTGAAATATGTTTAATATACCTATATTTATCGAAATAAATCAGCATACATCGAAATAAACTACCATTCCGGATATATCGAATTACATCGATATATGTCATAAAACATTGGCATATATCGAAAAATGTTTAAATAGGTCGATAAAAGTGAAGCGGAACAGGATAAAATCATTAACTCCAACCCACTCCAGTCAGTTTACATCTTTACCGCGGGGGGATGGGATAGGCAAATATTGCTGAAAGTTAGTTTTTCTTCAATATTTCTTAATCCTTAAAAAAAGATTCGTACAACGAAGCATTACTTCTGTATCCCAAATCAGTGTTATCAAATTTAATGCCTGATTTTCTCGAATAACGTAAAAGTGGAGTTAATGAGTTTTACCTAATAGCCACAGATTTTCTCTTAATCAAAATATATTTTGTTGTCATAATTTACCCTGTCCTGCCGCCATATCGGTGATTATTTTCTCAAAACCAACGCGAGCCTTGCTTTAGAATCAACAGAACATATGTTATTTTTCACGACCAGTTCAATGAACTCATAATTTCCATCTGACTTTGTGAAAAAAACGAATACCACCTATTACGAGCATTGGGGTCGAAGGAGCTCTATCATCTTTACTAGTATCTTTTCTTAGCTCCATTTCACATATCCCCTGTTCTTTTTAAACTTATTTGCAACATTATTAATATTTCTTCTCGTAAATTAAATATTTTTAATTGACGATACAATACAATTATGTAAATATCATTTATCATTTCCATTAACGTTTACTTTTTTTAAGAATATCTACACTTTGTATATTGTTTATCCATAGCTTCGTGATTTCTTTATAAAGACGCGTGGAGTAACTCGCCCTCCATCATCTGTGATTTGCCACGTGAAAGTATCACCCTGGTCCGTACACAGAACGCGTATGAGTGCATAGAATGTGACGCGAGAGCAAACCCGAGTTCTCACCTCGCGTGGTGGCAGTCCTGAGTCTGTGGCGACCGCCACCATGTGCGCTGCATTCGCCTTCAGAGTGGCGGGGTCCTCGATCAACGTGATCTCGCCCGCGTCGTTGATGGCGAACAGACTGAAATCAGAATCATGTCAAAAAGCGTCTGTCTTCAACAACATGACTTATTATTTTTAAGAGACGTTTATATTGTGTAAAGGTGTTGACAAGGTCATAAAAGATTAAACACATTTTTTGTATCAGAAAATAATAGAAAACTACATACCGTACTACTAGAAAGCAGTGCACCGGAATTAGCGGTTGAATAGGATATCGCTAGATATCCGGCAGAAAGCGACTTTGGAAATACAAACACCGCAGACAAAGGAAATAAAAAAGTTTACTTCGACAGCAAAATGAAACATATTTCTTCTTTCATGTTTGGAAAATTTTGGCATTCATTGTCTGAACTCAGTTTTACCAATTCAGGCACATTTAGGCAAAAACAGCAACACCATTGTATGTATGTATGTTGATTATATTTTATTGATCACATCTACGATGATTTTCTTATTGATTCAAGAAAAACATTTTCATTTACAAATCGTTTATAAAATGTCATCTTAGGTAGAGATTTTGACGTATACGCCCGTCATGGCACGAATAATTACGTCAACACACATTCAACGAATCGCAGCGAGCGAATCGTGGGGTGATGGTAAACGCACAGCCGGCCTCCGTTTTTTGCAGAATGTCAAATACCCATGACGTCTTGATAAAATTGTTTCCCAAAATTAACTTAATTCTTTTATAGGTTGCTATGCTGTTATTCAAACAGTAACGCAAGAAACTCGTCTATATTGTTGCTATATTGCATTCGTACAAATTTGAAAACGCACTCCTAACATTGCTCCTTTTCAAAACATATACTTATGCAATAAAGCAAAACATTATAAATTAGTTGCATAATAATAATAATAATAATAATAATAATAATAATAATAATAATTTATTACTGCAAATGAACGTGCGCTCCGTGTCAGTTAATAAAAAAAGAAGTACAAAATTAAAAATTTGAACAAGCAATACATACAAATATTTTAAAAAAAACAACTATTAACTAACGTACCCGTGCGAGAACTTTTGCATTTTAAACACCACCCTTATCCCTTTTCTATCATTCTATTTCCATATCAAGGTTCATTCATAAATTACGTAACGCAAATTTCAAGTATTTTCAATACCTCCCTCCCCCTTGTAACGCACTTCCTGATCTCTATGTAATGCAGCGTAACGCTGCTTCAGACCCCTCCCTCCTCCTTTAGCGTTACGTAATTTATGGATGACCCCTTAAACCCACACAAGTCTATTTTTTTTTCTTCAAGACCCTCGGTCACTTTTTCTATATGTATCCTTGTAATTGTACTAACTGAACGTATTTTAACATAACAGCAAATACACCCTTGTGAATACAAATTATTGTTATTTAACTTTATAATCGAACAGAGAGGCACACACTTACAATTCAATTGCATTGAATATCAAGTAATTAGTTTAATTTCCAATACAGTTGCAGATTCTGCGCGTCTCAAAACAGGTATGGTAGAATTAAGAAGCATCTAACCAGCATAAATGTATGAAAATGTCCAAGAAGACCTCATCCTGCAGATTACGGCGTGAGAAACGTTTCTTCGAGTCCTCAGGCCTTAAAATCCCAAGTTTTAAGACACTAGAACGCTTTGTTTGAAGTTACATAAATATATAGATTTCAACAACGCTGCCTTAGTGTTGCGTGTTGTATTTGGCATGAATATGTAGATGCGTTTCAACAAATCCGTGTCATATTTTAAAGTTAAAGTGAAATTCTTCAAGCCTCCATGAAATTCTTTCTACAGAGACCTTATTTATAAAGCTTGGTTGCGTGTGAGAGACGCAAAACTCATCTATGCTACTGAAATACTGTAGGAGAAAATGGCCGCCGGCTCGGCACGCACCTAGCGTCGGGCCCGCGCAGCTCGAGGTGCAGGCGGTCGCCGCCGCGGTCGCCGTCCGCCGCCTCGACGCGCCCCACCAGCGCGCCGCGCCGCGCTGTCGCCGCCGCCATCTGGAACTCGTACTGCGGGTAGCGGAAGCGCGGGTCCCAGTCGTTCACGTCCAGCACCTGCACCTCGACGCGCGCCGAGTCGTTGCGGCCCGCGGCGTCGCCCACGTGCACCGCGAACGAGAACTGCTCCTGCGCCTCGAAGTCCAGCGGCTGCAGCAGCGTGATTTCGCCCGACGGCGACACGCCAAACGTCTCCGAGTACACCTCGTCGTCCAGCCAGAAGCTCAGCCGCTGCGGGCCACGGAGAACGCCGGTTAGACACTACGTGAAAGGCTTCCTGTCCACCACAGACAGCCAAACAGATCCTCTTTTTTCATATCAAAGGCGTTTATTTAAAAAATAGTAGTATACTAGTGGTCTGCAGCAAAAATGCTACTGGTAGCAAGCGAACTGCTCAATATCAACAAATAAAATACTCTCGCGAGAGTATACTCGTATAAAACTGCAATTAATATTTTAAACAATGATCACAAATACTGCAAAACATTGAATAACGTCCAAAATGCACCACAGTTATTTACATAGGTTCCAAGAATATAAAAAATAAACTTGCTGTTCCATAGCACAACAAGTGAAAAGTAAATATTTAATGGCAGAAGTCTCTTCTTTGAAGCCTTCCTATTTTATGACCGAGGTCGCAAGCAGTGGCGCAATGGTGATGAGAATTCAGTCGGTATGCGCAGTATGAGAAAAGGCGGAATAACACAATGAAATATTTTCATTTTTCAGTTAAAATCGAAGCTGTTTCATTGTTCTGGGATTTTTACCGAGTCTCTAGGTGTCACATGAAGCTCGTTTGTTAAGGTCTCCAGCATTCACTTGAAATTGATCGCAGAAACTACAGAAACTACCGTTTCGGCAGCAGGTTGCTCAGGTAGGTGTTCTTTGTTAACTAAAGGACTTACTTACGTTTCCTGTCACAAATTAAAGAATAATCCCAAAGTTTCTCCTTCGAAATACGTCTTGCCAGTGATCACAACCCAAACTGGCTCGCCTTACAAACTTCTTCCTTCTATCCTAAATATTTACAAACACCCGATCTCGAGACATCTGGTGCCAGTCAGCAGGAACTCTAAAAATGTCTCCCGTCAAATCAGGTCTCACGAATGAGACCTATTGCGAAACTAAGTAAAACTGTCTGAAATGAGCAAAGAGCAAACGTTGCTACAAATATCCTTTTTTCTATGAAGAATGTTCATTTCACTCCTTAATTAACGGAATAGGACGTAAATACTATTGGAAAATATTATTTAGCTTCAAACTTTCAATAATTAGAAAATGTGTTGACAAACTTGCTTACTTTTTTATACAGAAAAAAGTTAATTTACGAAGATTGTAGAGATTTCATGAATGTCTTGTCATCTATTATTCAATTTGGAATTCTTTTTCAATATTCACTGTAATTGCAAAATTTTCGATTACAGTCTATTAGTCACATCAGCGCTGATCTTGAGCGCGAAGCACTCGTCGCATTTTTGGCAGCTTTTCAATCAAGAGGTGTGCGACAGGGTCTGACTGCAGCACTGGTTTTGCTACTGAGTTGCATCTAGGACTAAGGCTTGAACTCACCTACGGTAAGTTTGTTGTAGAGTTTGATGCTAGCAGTGAGCCGAACGTGATACTTCCTCCATGACTCATGTACTGTAGGTAGTTAAAAACAAAACCCAATAAAACACAACATTCTCAAGGAATGACAACGAGGAAGCAATTAAGTGCACAAGGAGAGTTTATCACTGGAATGTTTTTAGAACAGTTTTCAAGTACACGTGGAAACAATTGCTACTGTTCTATTCTTCCCCTTTCTCAAAAACATACTGCCGGTATAAAAATGTTGTCGTAGGTGTAAATGTTTCTGTAATGCAGAAGTGCTGATATACTTCTTAGTGTTGTTAACGCAAATCAATGGGAATATGTTGCGAATTTTAATCCTTAAATCTTAGAATCCGACGTTTTCCCGATGACACGAAGTTTCAGATAAGCTTGAACTACAAACTTAACCCATGCTGAGTTCTGTATAAGGTGATAAGTTGATTAGTGACAGACTCGCAACTACACCTTATACAGAACAACAACGCTAAAGATATAATTTGCCAGCTACGTAAGGTATACAGGAATTTCCTAAGTATATCTGAATGTGTTGCAACTTAAAATAATCTAGTGGTGTTACAGAATGGCACAGACTTTCCCGTATTAGTTTTCTATTTCCTTGGGTTTCGGCTAGCTATTCGGAATTGACACATAGAATCTTTTTCAAAATCTCAAAGCTTCGACTAGAATCAGATCGACCGGGGAATATCCATTTGGCAGAAATCGTACGTATGGTTTAGGCGCTAGCAGTGTTCACTGACGGACGGACAGAGCGACGGACAGAGGGACGGACGGACGTTTTCCTTTCAATTGGGGTTTAGGTATAAAGGACCCACAAAAGAGGGATTCTGGCTACATCACGTGTTAGGGGATTTTTTTTAATTTAGCAAATGGTTTTATTCATTTCCTCGTTATCACGGCCTGGCAACGAATTTTTATCTGGCGAAAATTGGCCATTTTTTCGCGTAGCATTACATAACTGTCCCTATACTACGTATATTACTCCGTATTTACGTACGTTTACGAGAAAAATAAAAATTCAAACTTTTGCAATTTTCGAAAATTCAGAGTTAATTGGAATTATGCCCCCTTTATAAGTGCAATATTGTACTCTATTCTCACAACAAATTTAAAGAAATTTGGAGCCGTTTTTGAGAAAAGTTTGAAAATGTTCTAAGGGCTTCATGTAAAGTACCCCCAAATTTTTAAGAATGTTTTTCAAAATCTCAGAGCTTCGACACAGGCCAGATGGGCCAGAGAGATTTGCCAGCAGAGTCTGCTCTGAAGGAAAAGATTCTGCCTTAGTGATTTGCCACAGAGATTGCCTAAAGGAGAATATTTAACGTAGAATACGAGTCAATGTAGCAAGCGTTTATAGTGTAGTTATAAGCGTGGTTACGTATATCTACCATTCATGACACTGAGAGGTTGAATTAGCTTCTAGCAATAACAGGTCGGTGAAGAGTGTCGCTGCTAACAGGACGAATGAAGGAAAATACATTTCCATTCCAAAAAATATATTAATCCATTCCACAATTGACATAAAAGAGTTTGAAAATTGAAAACCCAATATACACATTTAGTGTATGAACGGGTTGGCTCAGACGCAGCATGACCGTTACTGCATCACCGACCAGGAAGTCCTAGGGTTGAAATCCTGACATTGGTGGATTTTGCTTACTAGCTACATCTACGGCGAATTCAAGCAGTCTGGAAGACCCTTCTGATGGTCGGCAGCTCAGATTAATAGTTTTCCATGGTTTCTGCGTTCAATTCTAACGCTAGAGCAGCACCTTAACAAACGGGCACAGACTGCCCGCGATCTTTCCTTCCTGTTCATTTCTCCTTAAACACACACAGAAACACATTCACACAGAAACATACACACACATTTACTTGTACTAGTATTCAATTAATTTGGTAATAAGAGAAATCATTCATCGTTTCTGCGAGCCTCCATGAGATGTTTTATGCATTTTGGTCCTCGGTGCTTCATAACGTTGTGCATCCTTAGTCTAAAGCTTCCCGGCTACCCCGATCGTGAATGTCATTCTTTATTTAGAAATGTTTCGTTGGCATGTTTGGCTCCACCTTGTCGTGCGGGCGGTTGGTGAGCGCGGTGAGCAGCCTGGAGCCGGGCGGCAGCGACTCGAGGGCGCGCGCCGTGAAGACGCGCTGCAGGAAGCGCGGGGCGGGGGGCGCCGCCGGCAGCAGCGCGTTGGGCGGCAGCTGCGCGCCGCCTGCTCCCACGCCGCTCGCGCCCGGCCCCGGCCCCGCCCCCGCCCGCCCCGACGCCGCACCGGCAGGGGGCGGCGGCGCCGCGCGCTCCACCGTGAGCGTGGCGAGGGCGTAGCGGTCGGGGTTGTCGGCCTGCGTGGCGCGCAGCACCAGCGTCGCCGGCGTCAGCAGCTCCGCGTCGCCCACGGCGCGCCGCAGCAGCACGTGGCCCTTGGCGCGATCGATCTCGAACAGGCGGTAGTCGGGGCCCACTGACACACACACACACACAACACACGATGATGATAATAGTTATAATAAGAAATAATAATAATTGCTAATTGAGATGCATTCAGAAAGGTGCATTATTGGAAACAGCAAATATAGTCCGTACATTCTGAAGCCTGAATTGATGGAGAGAAGAAAAAAACACGTTATAGTTCCACTTTACATGCAAACCAGTCCCGATTGATCCTAGTAGCACACGTAGCACGTCCTACAGGCCCCGCGCTTTTTGGGGCCTCGCGCTTTCTAAGGCACAGCATTTAAAAATGTCTCACTAGTGAAGGAAAAACGTTTTGCCGTTATGAATTTTGCGAACGTACTGTAAAAAAGGAACCAAAGTATATGTACAATGGTGTTACACATTAATTTTCAATGTTGACAAAAAACACTATTTTAGTTTTAAAATGCAACAGTTTGAGATTTATTTGTTGGTTAGTTTGGATACATTGTTATGCATAAGAATTCCGAAAAGAACCAGCCGCTTTTCTTATGTTCGTATCTATCGCGTAAATGTTTCTTTAAGTATTGAAGCTTTATCGGCACAATTTAAATAACGATACCGAATTTATCACTCTCACAATACAATCACTTATCAATATGATGAAGACGAAATAATAGTGAAATAAGAGCCAGTATGAGTCAAACACGACCAAAGAATCTTTCTTTGATGAGTACTGAACATGACTACTAAAAAAATTGATAAACAAGGATATTCGATGAGCTTTCTACTGCAAATTTGCTTAAACGTTTCATTAGATAAACAAAGTTCAATCAAAATTGAAAATTAATCACATTGTCATTTTATTAAATGTGTATAATTTAATATTTTGAAAATTATTATATTTATTTCAATTATATTTATAATATTTAAACATTTTGAATCAACTAGAAGAATTTGACCTAATTTAGTTTATCTGTTATGGAATATCTTTTATAGCTTATCTTCTGATAATACTTCAAATAATGGACCCTTTTGAAAAAGGATTCATTATTTGAAGTTTTATCGGATGATAAAAATATTATCGGTTTGATGTTTTCAAACTTGTTTGTTAGTAGTAATAAATACAATGAAAAATATTTCATTTAAACTGTAAGCACGCATTTTTTGAAGTTTAACTTTAATGTCCACTAGACACTGAATTTTTGTTTTAGACTTCAAAACCATAATTACTTAATAGAAAATGTACAAATGTCCCAATATTGACCCAGAACTAGGCTGAGAGTACTCGCAACTGAATTCGAGTATTTATATACTTAAAATTTTGCCCTTATTTTTACAGTATACAGTATTATTTTGATATTGATTAACAAAGCCATGTTAAGCTAAGGATCGATTTACATAAATTGTAAACAAAATAAATTAAAGTTCTTTCACACACCACGCGCTAAACTAGGTCTTGAAAATATTAGAAAAATTAATAAAAGGGCCTCGTATGATAAGAGTGCTACAGGCCCCTTAGATCGTTAAACCGGCCTTGGTGCAAACCACTGTTGCCTTGAGTGATTTTGAGAATCCTGGCGTCAGGATAGATGCAGAGAAAAATAGGAAATAATAATAATAATTTCAAGATTACAATTACTTGTACCAGTATTTCAGGAATATAATCGTGATTGGCTATACACATGGCATTACTTCAAAAATATCAAATTCAAATCCCAAAAAACATCATTGATATTTAATTATCTACAGAATAGAATAAGTAGAAATCACCGCCAGTATCAACAAAATTACATAAATAACATATAAAATAACTAATTCCTTCTTAATGTCAGTGAATTGTATTTCTGTCACAAAATAGAAAGTGAATGAATAATTGTTACAAACTTCTAGAGCACGTTAGGCGCGAAGGTAAGAACATTTTGCCAATGAACATATGGAAGGAAATCTTATATAACGAAGTTACGTACTCAATGTGTTATTTGTTGATGGTAGGCACCTCATAATGCATTGCATTTTGTTAGGCACGCTTTGTGATGCAGTCAAAGAAAGTTCCTGTACCATCCGACGGAAGATAAATAACCAAAACGGGCCAATGTCACACTTGTAAATTCGTTGTAAGATATTTTCTATCAGATGTTCATCGGCAAAAATCGACCATATTTGACACACTACAATTCCTATACATTTGTAAATTTATTCTATGACATGTGAATAAATAATGTGTACAAATAAGATCATTGAACATAATGCAAGCAAAAATATAATACTTTGAACTTTTTATGTGGGATAAATGTCGGTAGTTTTCATAACGAATGGGCGCAAAGAAAATTGACACAATATAGTTACGAATATTTTTAAATGATTAGATTACTGTAGTGGATGTTATTATCCTGAATCAGTTTGTATACCTTGATTTCTATTGTCAGTCACAATTACAACCCAAAACAAAGCAGCGAACACTCACCCGAGTTGAAGGAGTAGAGTACGGGCGCGTTGATGCCCACGTCCTGGTCGTAGGCCGCTATCTCCCGTGGCCGCACCCGCAGCCGCGCGCCCTAAGACAAGCAAGCCATTCAGACAACACTCGTTCACTCATGCTAATACTCACTTTTAGACCATCGACTTGCCTTACGGCAAAAAGAAATCAGTACCGCTTTATCAGTTCGTATGGGAGAGAGTCCTTTGGACTTGGTCCATTCAGTGCGTGAAGTGTTTCTACCAAATATCGCTGCTGAAATTAAAGTGATGGCAAAATGCTGGATGTTGCTGCGCAAAATATGGGAACATATGAATGGAATCGACATCAATCTGTAAACCAATTTTATATAGACATCTCTTACGTAATATATAATAAGTGGGTTAGTTTGTACGGGCCATGGTCTACCAGCTGCGTCCCGGCCTCGCGGCCATGGGTTTAGGGGGTACGTGTGGTTAGCACGGAGGCATCCCCACGCCGTATTCTGGTCTCACAAGTGAATTTTCTCATCGTCACACAGCAACATATACTGGGACATTGCAAAGAAAACACACACTACAATCTTCCCCGAATGAACCTCGGGTCGCGACATGGAAATCGATCATGCTGACCAATGAGCTAAACCGCCTGTGCACATTAAGTGGATGGATAGTTATAAACACAAATAAAATACGTTCTGCACAATTATTAAGTTATTTTCACACATTCTATGGCGTTTAACACGATGTAAACAAAACAAAAAATCGCTTCAATAGTTCCTTATTTCTTGTTATTATTTTTCGCTCTTCGTCACAATTAAAGACGATATGAGTCGCCTGAATATAAAATCTACTCCAGGTTGCAAGCAGTTGCCTAAGAAGATCTAGGGAATGTCGGTGCCTGTACAATACTTTGCACAAAATGTGAACTGTTACAAATAAAGCAATTTCTTGCACTTTCCAGTCTTTTGAATCATTTGGAAGTTTAGCCAAGTTCTTACACAAAATTTGCAGAAAAAATCCCAGAGCTCTGATGACTATCGGTACGACCTGTGCTTTTACGCCCCACATTCGGCTGATCTCGATTTTCAAACTCTTGAATTTAAAACGTTTCTCTGCCTCCTTCATTACTACGCTTTGATCACAAAGGACAGCTACATCTACAAGTAGACACCATTTTTTGCCATGTGTTTGGAACTTCGAGAGCGGTACAGATCTGTCAGTGGAGGTAGCTACATACCCTGTCATGTCTTTTCAGGTATTCGGTCTTTGCTAGGATTGGACAAGCTGAGAAAATATGATCAATGGTTTCTACTTGCTCCTGGCAAATGCGGCATTTATCATCTTGGGAAATTTTGAGAACCGCTTTATCATAATGTCGTGTTCTCAACGCCTGATCTTGGGCAGCTATTACAAGTGCTTCTGACTCTGGCTTCATTCTTCCTCTTTTAAGCCACATAAATGATTGATCTTTATTGATCTACATCTTGTCCATTCTTTTTAGATATTGAACATGGAATGGTTTGTCTCTTCACGATTTTTTTAACGTTTTTTGTGTCACACATTTCATGTTCAGTAGCTTCAGATATTCATTGTCTCTCATTCTGCGTGTCTTGCATAGTCTTGTTCGCAATGATTCTTGCTACACTTACAATGCCCCTGTTTCCCATTCTTCGGTTGGATTTCATGACCTGCTTCATTAGAGGGTCATCTTGATGACTGATCCCATCCCAACTGTTGCATTGTGCCACGAGGCTTCAATTTGCCTGAGGCCTCTTCCTCCTTCCTTACATGACACATAAAGTATATGTACATCAGCTCGAGAAGTCCTTGTTCCTGGAGAGTTATTCCTGGAGTTCAGGGTAGACTGCAGAACAAGTCTCACTCTTCTGTAATACTCCCTGCGAATTCTTTCTTTCATTGTGTCGTTCGAGATTGCACTCACATTCTTCAATGCTCAGATATTTGTAAATTTTACCTGGATCAAGATCTTATATATCAACTTCAATGCTCTCTGACGTTGTCAGTTTGCCTCTTTTTAAATTTATTTTTGCACACTTGTCAAGACCGAACATCATGCAGATGTCATTGCTAAAGTCATTGACGACAGAATTTGGGAAAGAATCGTTGCATTCTTAGCAAACATTTTAAGATGATCTTAGATGCATTTTTGTTGTAGGATTATTATTATTATTACTATTATTATTATTATTAATAATATTAATAATAATCAAATCCTATCATGGCTGGGAATTTTTATCCGATGATGTCCTATTCAGGGCGATCCTTAGGTTCACTCAGCCGTCTTTCCAAATGAGTACCAATATTTACTGGCTTTATTAACAGTAAATATTAGGTAAAAAAGTGTCCGGTTGAAGCATGACGCTTGCCGCGCCATCTTCATCCCCCTTTCCCGACAAACGACCATCTAAGAGAAACCCATTACATTCTTCTGTAGAGAAGGCCTTGGAAGTGAGTATAAACCGGAAAAAATGGCTGAAAGAGGAGTCCTAACCTCCTCTTACCGTAAGCAGGATAATCCTGCAGCACTCTAAGTGTAAAGGGTAAAATAATAATAATTAATATTATTACTATTGCCTTTTCTATAATGGCTCTTGTACAGCATACTAACTCACCGTGGTGGGGTTCTGGGTAGAAATAGAGTTGAAGCTTTCCTTTAAAATCGTCCCCTGTAGCTGTGTGCGGAGTTAGCTAGTTACGGTGAAGAGAATACGTTATGTTCGCCACATGTCGCTCTTACCACAAAGCATGAGAATGTAAACAGGCCCATGCATGGAGGACATTGTTAGATGGCCAGCAATGTCGGACAATCGACACTAAATGCCAAATTCACACATACATTACTATTAGGAATCTTATTCAATTTTATCGAATTTTGGTATTTTTCCATCAGCGTATTTAGTTTTTCAGGTGGAAGGTACTTTCCTACGGCTTTCTAGTCGGAATTGGAAGACATGGATGGGAAGGAAGGGAATGGGGAAGGCTGTTTGTTTAGGGTGCTACGCCAGCATTCCAGAAGGGATCAAGGAAATCGTAAAAGCTACCGATAAGACTTTGAATTATATGTTTCCAGAAGGAGCCACAAGCTGACTGATAATATTCAGCCCAACAAGCAAGTATCCGATACCCGTCACTGATTGAATTGGCTGTCCCCAAGTCATCGGCACCTTATTCCTTTTTTTATTTATTATAATTCTCCTTGATCGGCAGTTGTTGCCTTACAAAGATTTTTAACAATATTAATAATAAGCTTATACATAATTTTTCGAGGGTCTTCCAAGGTGGGACCTCTTGTTAACTGCTTGTGAATTTAACACAATATAAAAAACAGTAAATGTTCAAAACAAGGAATATTTACAGCAAAGAGTATCTATTCTGTCTTAATGTGGGAAGAAAGTAGTAAGGTCTGTAGTAATAATTAGACTATTACGATTGCAAATTATAGAGGATGAAGGAGATCTTTGCTATGTCGAGTGTTAATTCTGGGAAATGGATTTGAAGTTTGGCCAAGCTTATATATTGTTGTAGCGGGGCAGGAGGGTGAATAGAATCTTAAGGATAATTTGGAAATCATTTCTTTAAGGGTTCAATTGAGTGTTCGTTTAGAATTTGATTGTCCCGTATGTACCTTGGTGCTTTTAGTGTACTGCGTAGAAATCTATTTTGAATAACTTCCAGTTTATGAAATGTGGATTTAGAGCACCTTATTCCTGAAGCGGTGTCTGAACAGTCGCGGTTATCTAATTGATTTTGGTTTTATATAAATCAATGGGCCCTATAATAAGATTTTTTTAGAAACTCGCTAAACACATCCATCAAAATATGCATATAAATCTGTTTAAAACTAACCTCAAAATAGAAAAACTGTAGATAAACCACACTCATCAGCGTGGGAAGTGTATATTTTTGTTCAATTTGTGCTGAGTGTGTATGCGCTGAGTGCTTGTATGCTGAGTTAGTGTATGTGCTGCGTGAATTGATACGTGATTATAGGTGTGGTGACTGTGTGTGTGTTGAGTGTGAGTGTGAGTGCTGAGTGATGTTCTTTTTATCTGAGTGCTGAGTACGCGTGTATTGAGTGCGTGTGCCAGGAGTGTGTGCTGAGTGTGAATGTGTGTTAAGCGCGTGTGTGTGCTGAGTGCGTGTGTGTGCTGGGTGCGTGTGTGTACTGAGTACGTGTGTGTTTGCCGGCTGCATGTGTGTGCTGAGCGTGCGTGTGTGCTGAGTGCGGCGTGGCTCACCTGCACGGGGGGCTCTGGCAGCAGCGCGGTGTAGCGCTCGTCGTAGAAGCGCGGGTTCTGGTCGTCGGCGTCCATCACGTTCACCTGCAGCGTCGTGTCCGAGTGCTGCGGCGGCACGCCCTGGTCCTGCGCGCGGATCGTCAGCGTGAAGTTGCTCAGCTTCTCGTAGTCCAGCGGCTTGCGCAGCAGCAGCGTGCCCTCCAGCTCGTTCACGAACACGAAGTAGTCCTGAGGCATCATGCTCCTTGTTAATAGGGGGAGGATTTTGAAGCGGGAAGTAGTAGGACAGGAACAAAGGGAAAAACTCGGAAATTTTACACTAAAAAGAGAATTAAAGAGGCGTATAAATGAGAAAGTTGAATCGGTTTATTTCTCCCTTTACTTCATCTGGAAGGTATCATATTTGATCACATTCAATATAACGTATCAATATGACAATCATCTTCGTTGCCTTCCCTTGACGGTTAAATGGTATATAATGTGTGAATTGAATAATTTAATATTTTGACAATAACAAGGGGCCCCTTCCCGCAAGGTCCAATGACAGAATGTGTCCCAGCCCACAGCTTCCTTTCCTGATATACAATACGATAAAACTGGTAGTGTTTTGCTGTGTTCATCATTGAACTTTTAAATGCACATTGTTCGCAAAAGAAAAGCTTTTGAAAAAGGCGATGAATGCACTAAAATTACGTAATCGTATATGGCTAAAGAACAAATTCCGAATGTTAATCTTCCCATGAAACTGGTAAATCTAAAATTATAACCCTAGTTCATAAGCTTCACCAAATGAAATAATTAAAATAGGCGATTCCTGGGAGATACTTCGCTGTGGCATTTGCTGGGAGATACTGGCTGTTACAAGATCATATAAATAATTATAGTTATTTCATTAGGGTTCAAGCAAGTTAGTAGCTATTATATTGCAGATGAAGAATGTTTGAGTTGTTCCTATGGCTTGAAATCACATATTCCGATGCACAGAATGGTAAATAATTGAGTAAAGATAGTTAAAGATTTTCTTTCGTTAACATGCTCTTTTAAAATAAA
Organism: Acheta domesticus; assembly: GCA_031308135.1. NCBI lineage: Eukaryota > Metazoa > Arthropoda > Insecta > Orthoptera > Gryllidae > Acheta > Acheta domesticus. Next base: position 131,707,706 of record JAHLJT010002406.1, read on the forward strand.
ACTACTTTTCTCGTTATGATCACAAACGACAAAAAATTATACACGAAGCATTAACGAACAATTGCACATTTTACATTTTTCAAACCGTTATAACCAGGACCTGTATTTAGAATGCAAGCATTAATAACACTGATCACCAAGGTTTACTTCACAAGAAATCTGATTAGTGAATCTAGTGCGTTTTTTTCACATTGAATTCAGATATTTATTCAGAATGTTTCCATCAAGCACAGTTTTTGTAACTGCTACTTTTTAAAATCTGATTGTAACATCCTCTTTGACCTGTCATAGGAACCTTTACCTAATATACAGCGATTTTATTCAAGCTGAATTTAAGGAAATTATATGTAACATCATGCTGAGACACCAACAGGCAACATTGAGCAGGTTCATTCATGTTTTGACATGTTCAGGTCAGCTAATTGGGCATTGTGATGTGTCAGTATTGGGAAGTCTATGAACTTGTTAGCATGAATATCACTAGTGATATACTTCCTTTGTGTTTAGAAGTATACTATGTAAGCTATATTTTAGTTTTTTTGTATTTTCATCAAAAGAAGAACGTGTGTAAATCATGCAGATAATTTCTGCTGTATTTCTGCTGTATGGTGAACTGGCTAAATTTAACGCCACTTGCTAAAAAGTGTTAACAACATTACTTTGGCTGTGAAGTTGGTGATTTTGAAAAGAGCAGGGGCCCAAATATATGTTTTGTGTCTTAAGACTGCTGTCTGGATAGAAAAATGGCACACAGCATATACCATTTGCAATTCCTGTGATTTGGAAGGAATAGATGGATCATCTAAGTGATTATTATTTCTGTTTGACAAATATTAAAGGAGTCTCGTAAAGGACTCCCTGACCAGAGAAATGTGTCACACGTTTATGTGTCATTTATTGAATCCTAAAAACTATATTTACTTCCATTGCGTATTAAATTAAAGTGAACGCAAAATTTCGGAAAAGCAATGGATAAACTTCCTGATGAATTCTTGTACTTGAATCGAAATTTCCCAAAGTAAGAGATGCTAAATTGAAAGAAGGGAATTTTTTAGTACTACAAATGCGGCCAATAATAGCAGATGAATATTTTGAGGAACTTTTAAATCCACTGGAAAAAGCTGTTTGACAGTCTTTCAAAAATTTATATTGTAATTTCCTTGGAAAGTATAAAGCAGAAAACTATCGCACAAAGCTGATCTTCTGCATTCTTATAAATCTATGGGATGTATCATGTCTTTAAAAATGAACTTAGATTCTGACTTAAGACTTGCTCCTGGAAAATTTTGCGGCTGTCAACGATGAGCATGGAGAGCGTTTTCATTAGTCAATTTCTACAATGGAAAACCGTACTAAGGCAAGTGTAGTCCTAAATGTGTACGATAATCATCATTAACCTTTTCTAGGTACAGAATGAGCAGTCAGAATGAAAATCGTGACGAATAGTATACCGTTTAGACTTGGATACCTAGTTACAGATTTTATTAAAAAATATAAATAGTTCAAATGCATATCACACAAAACTCCTGCCTGGTGGGGAGAAGCTGAAATGATATTTGAAAAATACTTATAACATCTGTTATTTTCATTCTTCTGAAAGAAAAAAGTTTATTTTCCTAGACTAGTGTAATGATTAAATAAAATTGTGATACTGCACTCATTCACACAAATCATATTTACACTTTTACTTCAATTACACAAAATGGCAGGTGACTTATGGAATTCATGCTGTGAACAATGGAGATACATAGCGTTATTTTCCTTTTTTCTTTCTTTCTTTCTTTCTTTCTTTCTTTCTTTCTTGTTCGGCCAGAAGGCCTTTCAAGATCTTGAATACAATCTTTATTAATATTTACATTAAGGTTTTTTCACCACCACTAATTGGTAACTCACTTACACCATCAACAATATTGGTAGTGTCTTAATTTTAAAGAATTTTTATTTTAATCTGTTTTCCTCCCGTGCCCGTGCAATTGAAGTGGAGGCGCGTCGGAGTGCGTACGCACCGAATGGGGGCCGGGCAGCACGGAGTAGTGCACCGTGGAGAAGGGCCCCTGCTGGTCGGCGTCGACGGCCTTCACGCCCTGCAGCACGCGCGTGCCCACCACCGTCACCTCGGAGATGGTGAGCACGTAGGGCGCGTTCAGGAACTGCGGCGCGTTGTCGTTGGCGTCCGTCACGCGGATGTTCACCGGGATCACGAAGCCCTGCACAAGCACAACACGCGCACGTCAACGCCGCTCGCCAACGTGGGCCACGTACTCTTAATGGACTGTCTTCGTATTTGGAAACTTGGAGGGGAAATGGAAAATATGAATTATAAAATATTTGAATTTCTCGAAATTTGACTTACTTACGGACGCAGGGTGGCGACCGAAAATAAAGCCATTTCTGTTATCGAAGATTTCGAGTAACTGCTTCTAGTTATCAAGGTTACTTTGAAGTAATAGTCTTCATGGGAACAGTGGCGGGCAATTTTCGATGAGACAACATTTTTCAAATACCAATAAATATATGACAATACAATTTATCATATAATTATTATTATTATTATTATCAAACTTAATAAGCACATTCAATTCTTTTGAGATGAGGCCTTTTACTCTTCAGTATAGACTTTTTATAAATGAGGGAGGTAAAGCAAGTAATTCTCCACGTTATCATAGTTTCGATTGGAGAGGAAACCTGGAGGAAAAGGGGAAAAAGAAAGAAAGAAAATTGCACATAGTCCAAGGTTTTACAGTCCATAGGGTTCTCAAGAAGCTCTATTTATTTATTTATTTATTTATTTATTTATTTATTTATTTATTTATTTATTTATTTATTTATTTATTTATTTATTTATTTATTTATTTATTTATTTATTTATTTATTTATTTATTTATTTATTTATTTATTTATTTATTTATTTATTTATTTATTTATTTATTTATTTATTTATTTATTTATTTATTTATTTATTTATTTATTTATTTATTTATTTATTTATTTATTTATTTATTATTTATTTATTTATTTATTTATTTATTTATTTATTTATTTATTTATTTATTATTTATTTATTTATTTATTTATTTATTTATTTATTATTTATTTATTTATTTATTTATTTATTTATTTATTTATTTATTTATTTATTTATTTATTTATTTATTTATTTATTTATTTATTTATTATTTATTTATTTATTTATTTATTTATTTATTTATTTATTTATTTATTTATTATTTATTTATTTATTTATTTATTTATTATTTATTTATTTATTTATTTATTTATTTATTTATTTATTTATTTATTTATTTATTTATTTATTTATTTATTTATTTATTTATTTATTTATTTATTTATTTATTTATTTGTTTGTTTGTTTGTTTGTTTATTTATTTATTTATTTATTTATTTAAAAACTGTATATGACGGATGGGGAAAGAAATTATCTGCGCACATTTTCTTGAGGCAAAAAAATGGAGAGTCACGCAAATCCTCGAAACCACTGAGCACAGCAATTCATCTACAAATTCGATTTCGAAAGAGGTCACAAACTCGCTAATGTTCAACACAACAGGAAATCGTAAGTCAACAAAAGCGTGGAAACGTTTAGGAAAAGCACATCAAGAACAGTGACTCACATTTAAGAGAAAACTAGTGCTACCAACCAGCACATATTTTCTAGGCTTCAGTAATGTTACGCCCGTAATACTTTTTATACCGCAATTATCTCGTCAAATTAACACATCTGCCATGTAAAACTCAAATTTTCGAAAAATTGTACATGACCTTATTTTAAAATCTGTCTCTTGGGAACAGATTTCATTTCCGGAAAAAATATCTGTCTTTAATATTTTAGTTGGAGCCGAAAACATTTTGAATTTTGGCAATTTTCGACAAATTAGGGTTTTCAACAAACATGAGGCCTACATCATTCTCTTAAACGTTCTTCACATTATCCAATAACAAAGTTTAATAAAGAAAAGTTGGAGAACTTCTTTTGAAAATTTTGAAAATGTCTCAGTGGCTTCATGTGAAGTACCCCCACAATTACAATTTCGGTTTGAAATTCACTAGGTCGCGACATCAGCCAGATCGATTGAGGATTATCAATTTTGGAGAAAATCGGCTGAACGGTTTAGTCGTTAGCGTTGTTCACGGACAGACTGCCGGATGGACGGACAGACATACGTTTTCCCTTCATTCAATTTTTCGGTATCAAGGACCCACAAAACAAATTCTGGCTACACCACGTGTTAAAGGTTTACTTTTCTAAATTTAGCAACGGGATTTATCCACTTTTTCGTTATCAGGGCCCAGTAATAGATTTTCTGTAGAAAATTCGCCGTTTTTTGGCGCAGCATAACTTTCTCTCTATTACGTAAGCGGTAGCGAGAAAATAAAATAACGTAGAGGTTGGACGGTACAGAGTAAATCACCTGAATTAAGTTCTGTATACATGGTGTGTGTTTTAGTTTCACATCATGTGCCGCGCGTTAAAGGAAGTATGAATAAAACACGCTATAAATTACTAACAAATGCGAAGGCAAGATACTTCAAAAACAAAAAATTATAATTCGCTTTCTGAAAGTGACTAAACATTTTCGTGTAAAATAACACTTCGATTTATGAAAGGAATAGAAAATTTTCCACTTGCGTGCGTGACTACCGTATTCAGTTACACATAGTAACCTATTTGCCATCCCTTTCCGTAGCATGCTGCAAACACATTTACACCCATGGGAAAATACCCACGCCTCACGCACTCGAGAATCTCAAGCTCTTTACCTGATTCTCTCTAAGCATTTGAAAGCCTTATCTCTTCTAACGCGGAATATATAACACAGAAATTAGTGTTTGGGATTATTCACACTAGTATAATGTTGTTAATCTTCAAATCTAGAGTGCATTGGGAGAAACAAGTTCAGCAACAGTGATAAATGCTGGTAAAAGTGTCCATCACATTGATATGCATAGCTCCTACAGAAAGATCGACATAGAAATAAAATTTTCATAGAAATAATGTCATCTCAACCAATCTCGTCGGCGATGACCTTATCAACCTTCCTCAATTATATCAATGATATTAAACATAAAATCCTAATTTATCGAACATTCTTCTCTAAGGAAAGAAAATCGTGAAAATAACATTTTTTTGAAACAATTAAAACTAAAATTGCAGGACTTTTCGAAGTTACTGACTGTGCCTGTTATTTACAAGGTTTTCAAAGGGACGTCCTATTTAATGCATTGGCATTAAATGCATTGGCAAAAAGATGAAAATTATAAATGTCCCGTAAGGTGGAACAACATCGTGTCATAAGTATATCAGCCTTTAAGTAAGCCTTTAACTCTAGATGTCACAACTGCACAAACGATGCATAACCTAACAAGTAATGGCGCTCCTCTGAGCGCTCGGTGCTCTTCAATTTTCAGTTGCTTCGCGCTGCTACATTTCATTTGTTTCTTAGTAAACGTCGGCAACTCTGTAGTGACATCATCACAATTTGAAGCCTCTGATTGGATAACGGAATCCCCTCTCCCCTCTCAGCCTGGAGTGTCAAGTCGGCAGAAGTTTTGCTCGCAGTATAGCTCCCGACCGAGTTCCCGGCATATATGGCAGTGTAGTGCTTGTAAGTGTAAGTAAGCCTGAGGACAGAACAAGGAAGACGAAGCAAAATTTGTGCGTGGTCCGTGGCCCGTTTGTTGTGCTGCTCCGCAATTGCTGAGTTGATGGCCTGAGCCGGGCGCACGCGCGCGAGCGACTGACCGGGTCCGCGGTGCGGCGCCCGGTCGCAGATGACGTTGATGTAGACGGACGAGGGGCCCTCCACGCCCTCCTTGTCGAGGCGGCGCGTCAGCGAGATGTTCTTGGTGCCCGGCACGATGGCGGCGGGCGAGTCGCGCTCCTGCAGCCGCAGCGCGATGTTCCCGCGCTCCGACGGGTCCCCGATGATGCGCAAGGTGCCTGCAACAGCCACCAGGGCGCGCACCTCAGAGGGGGGGCAGACTCCCTAGGTACAGAGAGGTCGCTGCCAATCAACGTCCTTTCGCCCAATAGCCCTCTCAGACAGCATTCAGAAGTTAAGGAGAAATTATAACAATATTATGGAGTTTTAAATATACTATTATCAGTGTTTTTGGTAGTTTGCTGGTTCCTAACTCACCAACAATACCGCACATTTCAACTGGACATAAAATGGCGGATTCGGCGGTGCAATGGAATGGTCTACTCTGTGTATCTATGGATTCTACTCCACTCTAAGAATCCGTGGATGTAGAGAGTAGTGCATTTCTTTGCGCCGCTAATCCCATCATTTTACATCATTTTATATCTACTTCACTAGGTGTAAGTGTGTTGGTAACCACCAATCTATCCTAAGCCAAAGATAATATTCTAGAATATCTTCATAATGCCATCATTATATCTACTTAGGTTTTTGGTGTGGTGGGAACCACAAATCTATCTTTAACCAATTTAAACTCCAAGAGAATCTTCATAATACTTTATACATTCATTTGCAATCATTTCGCTTCTACTCTTGAACGTTGCTTGACAGGACTATCGTGTGAAAGTGTATTAGATGGCGCTTGTCTCTGTATCTAAGGACTCTAGAGGAAAATAGAGACCCTAGACACAGGGAGTACTACATTCCAGTGCGACAGTCATTCTTCAGTTTGTTCGTTCGTTATATGAGAAGTTCAAACAACGCGTAATTGTGTGCGTTGAGAACAATCATTGTACCGAAAACTAATATTAATATGCTAGAAAACGTCCATAATTTCTTCAATTGTTATCATTTCTCCTCGCCTCTTGTTATCTCTTATGCTCTAGCTATCGAATGTGAGGATATTAATTAGCAGTGACCATTCGGGTTGCGATACTCCTCAGTCTAGGGACTCTAGAAGCAAACGAACTGGATCTTGGAAAGTCTTGGATTCAGTTTTATTAGTTGACCAGGAAAATAATTGACCTAGTTGATTCTGTAATTGAAGATTTTCATATACCTCTTGTGTACAGTCTGTATTCCTATGGTTCCCGTAGAAAGAGTAGTATTCCTGTGGCGTGTTGTCCATTATTTTTAATTCAGAATTTTTAATTGGAATTCATAATAAAGAATAGAGAATGTTTAATTCTTCAACCTCCCAACATGTACGAAGATGTTTGATAAGTCTGGTAAAATTTCTATGAAATAGCGCGCATTGTTATTAAACCTGTGCATTGTTAGAAAGCACGATTCATTTTAGGCAGCTGTTTGAATTTTCAAACAAAAATGACGCGTAGTTAATTGTTGGCAACCAGCTGAATGCGTGAATGCGCACAAGAAAGTGCTGTTCCACCAAGATATCCATCCCAAACGGCAGCAGTCAAATGGTAAAAGTGCATCAGTTAGGATTCGAACTGGTTCCTCATCCACTATATTCACCGGATTTAGCTCCGAGTGATTTCTTTCTATTTCCAAATTTGAAAATTTGGCTTCGTGGGCAAAAATTTTCATCAAATGAAGAAGTGACTGCTGCTGTAAACGGGTATTTCGTAGAGTTTGGCAATTCCTATTTTTCCGATGTGATGAAAAATTGTAAACACGCTGGGCTAAATAAGGTAAGGTAAGATTTTTCTTAAGTAAGGTCAATAAGCTAAGATAAGTTTTTCTTTAAAAACAAATTTCTTCCATTTTTACCAAACTTATCAAACAGTCCTCGTATAAGATGAGGAAATTAAATATCCTGGAGTAACATCATGTTTGTACACGATAAAGCAAAATAAAATAAAAATAAAAGTGCATATTTAAATGAAGATGTACAATGACTTTACCCCAATAGAGTGTTTAATGTATTTTTAAGTGTTTTTTAATACCAAGACTTCATTCGATTCAAGAGGGAGAAAAACAACTAAGATACGCTTCATGATACGCTAAACATTTCATGCCATTACTGCTTCTTCTGCAATCGACAGTTTTAAAAGATACACATACACAATATACAGTACAATATACACATATACAAAATTTAATGTGCGTTGATATACTTTGGTCAGCCGGACTAAACTTTATTTTAGGTACCTTCAAAGAAAGAAGTACAACAATTTTAAATTTAGAAACCTAGCGAGCAGTTTAAGGACAGGCACACGGACCGTTCGTTTCTTAAACATTTTTGATTGCGACGGATTTATTCTGAAGGAGTGGTGCAGCTAGTGACCGAGACAAAACTTTGTTAAAGAAATTATCGTCGATATCCTCATAACGAGGTTAGGTAAAACATTCTGAAATAAAATAATCATTAATCATAGGTTAACTAGGTAAAAAGCTTACGAAAGCTTTTAAATGAGCCCTTAACCCCGTTAGTAAGTGGTCTGAGGGCTTCGCAATCAGCATCAAACTTAACATTCTTATTTCTTTATATTTTATTATCGTTCGATTCGTGTAAATAACTACGAGCTCTCTTTATGCCATGGTAAAGAAATTATATACAAGCAAAAAATGTAAAATTCAAAATCTTGTTTAGTCACAATATAATAATGACGCTAATCTTTCCCAATGAAACAATCAAGCTGAAAAATGGCATTTACAACAGTAGGGTCTCGTGCATGCGTTACAGGTAGAACGCAGTTTTCCTTCAACGGTTCTCGAGCACGCAAACATTAGCCTCTTCTGTACTTCACATTTAAGTTGTCGGCCAGTTGAAACGGTGGACTATAACGGTAAGCACACGTGAGTCAAAGTCACGGAGACATTGAGGGATAAAATTCCTCTCGAAGAGAAAAATGTTGCTGTGCAGTCAATTTGCACTTCTATCGCTTAATCACTATGGACAGTAATGCGACTTGCCTTTCTTAGCTTGATATAAATTCCATAAAACAATATATTACGTTGCAAATCTGCTCTTTATGAAAAGGTTTTTCGATTGCCTCAGAGAGAACACCAAGCCAAAGTATATTATGCACGTACACTTTTCCCTTCCAAACTGACCAAAGTATACTAACCGGCCCGCCTGATTGGGTCGGCCAAACAGCCAACCAAATGCCAGTCCCTACACAGCCACACATGATATAAACCTGAGGGCCCACAATCTTGGCGCACTTTAGCCCTGAAGAAAACCATGATATGAGGGTCGAAACATTGGCATCACTGCCATCGAAACGGTGCCACTCGGGGAGCTGAAAGCCTTCTCACGACCGAAGTATAAACATTAATATACACACTTTCCTATTTGTCACTAACATTTCTAAAATTCCAGCAATTTACTGTTCATGATGGGCGCTCGAATAGGTCCTGACTCCCACTTACCAATGACAGCTCCTACAGGCATGTCTTCACTGACGAAGAAGCTCTCCGCCGAGCCCCGCTCTCCAAGAAGCAACGATTGTCGCCGCCATCTGAAAAGGGAAAGTGCCACTTGCTTCATTGAGAGAGCACTGGTGCACGAGAGGTCAGAAATTAAAATTTGAAGATTTAGTAGTAGATTTAGCTGAACGAAAGAAGTTGCAGTTTTCCAATATTGCGTTCAAAGTCGTTTGTTGCATAAGGTCGTGTTTTCAGGTTATAAAAAAGTCAGTGTATTTGTCGAAGGCAATTGGAAAGTATTTAATTAACATTAACAGCCCATCGGGTGGCTCATGGGCAGCATGGGCATTCTTTGAAGCGGTTGCGGTTTCGATTCCCGGCCGGGGTAACCATAAAGCTGTGGCATTCTCATACAAATCGTCTTGGTTTTTAAAGCTTTGGGACGAAGGAAAAGGTCAGGCATGTAAGGCAAGTAAGATAGGTTCGGTAATGAGAATTCGTCATAATCTTCACATGTCTCCCTTACCCCCAGGCGTGGATAATAAACAAAATTAGGGTCTAGGCCTGGGAACATCGCTAGCTGGCAAAGGCCGGATTAATCCGACTCTAATACTAATCGTTCAGCGAGCAGGGTTATTGTTTAGTTCAATGCAAGACAGGAAAATATTCAGTACGAAATGTAACTGAGGGCATATGTAACATATTCTCTCTTTCTCTCTACGGTCTCCTTTCCGCGGCTTTGATGCGATGAAGAGGCCATTAGGGGTGAATGCCAGAATTCGAAAGGTTTGAATGGGGTAGCATGTAGGTATTGTAATGGCTAAAAGGCCTTCAGCCTAGCCACATAGTTAAAAAGTATTGAAATTATACAAAAATGTGTTATAATTATCTATTGAATAAAAAATTCTGACTTTCAGGAAACAAAATAATCAAAAGTTCAGATATTGCACAAATAAAAGAGTTCCATTAAGAGCACTTTATTCATTCTCCATCTCTCGGAAATTCTCTCAAAAAGAGCTTGGCAACTCAACGAGAACTAATAGCGTTTTTTTTAAAAAGATCACTTTCTTGACCTCACCTACAAATTTTGATATTTTAACTTTGTAAAATATAAACCAGAATAGTCCTTAACAGTAAAGACCTAACTCAAGGAACGAAACACGGTTACTTTATGTCATTAACTTTCACGTGAACAAAATGGTCTTTAATGAGAAGTTATTCACGATTGACGGGGATTGCAGTTGTGGTTTGCAGCGTTTTTCTCACCGACCGCAGCGAGCGTGAGTGGAGTAGCGAACTGGGTTAGCAGCGGCCTTGCCTAGGGGCTACATGGCGCGGTAGGGCTTCTCTTACGAAACAGACCGCATGCGCACTCTCCCGCACCGTAGCGCATCTCCCGGGGGCAATTCCCGAGCGCCATTGTGGAACAGCCCCAATAGATCCGCTTGGGTTCGTCGTTTGCCGCGCATCGACCTCGCCTCTGCCAACGCGCTGGCGCAAGGAGCAGTAGCTCACACTCTTTGGCCTCGTGATCTAATTTTAAACGAACGCGATCGCTTCATCTGAGTGTCAATCACATGACCAAGGAATAAAAAAACCTATCTTCCTTAATTTAGTAGGGATTGAAAGGAGTGAAAAAATTGAAAGTAGTACGTAGCTGGAGTCAATGGACTTTGAAAGATTAAAACATTATTATTATTATTATTATTATTATTATTATTATTATTATTATTATTATTATATAGTTGAAGATGGAAGGTTGGGGCGAAGTTGACCATGCAGGATCAGTATACAAACTTCAGGAATATTTGGATTTCATTTTATTGACTCGACGTTTCGTGCAAAATGTTTGCACCTTATCCAGAGCAACAAAAAATGAAATAAAATTACTATTTCTAACTTTCCAAATTGAAACTTAACCTCATTCCCGTGGAAATAGGTGTCACCTTATCTTTAATTGGTGGAAAACCATTTTATTTCATAGACGTTGTCTGGAAATTTGGAAAGTTAGAAATAGTAATTTTATTTCATTTTTGGTTGCTCTGGATAAGGTGGAAACATTTTGCACGAAACGTTGAGTCAATATAATGAAATCCAAATATTCCTGAAATTTGTATATTCATCCTGCATAGTCAACTTCGCCCCAACCTTCCATCTTCAACTATATAAATACAAGGATCAACGGGAAACAAAACATCAACAATAACAATATTATTATTATTAGTACTACTGACATTATTGTCATTATTATTATTATTATTATTTTTATGAACCTTCACGTTCTACGTGCTGATGGAATACTGTCAACGATTTGCAAATATATTAAGAACAAAATGACTACAAAAGTGTTATTGAAAGTTTCAAAACAGAAAAACATCTTTTGGATTCTTTTATAATAATACATTTTGATGTTTAAAAGCGAACTGTATAAAGAGATTAAATTTCAATGTGTTTCAGTTAAAAAATAAATTAAAAAATTTGAGTGCCAATAATTTTCAATATATAATTTTCAATTTCTTCTTTTGCCAACACATCACATATTATCTTGATTAGAATTACAATGTTTAAAAAAAGAGTCTGAGAAGGAAAATCAGAAGGACTTAGTAATTAAATTTACAAAATCTGCTCGGTATCAGTAGTTGAAGTCATTGTAATAATATGTTCTTGATATTCACATATCGTAGTAGAATAAAAATTAAGCTATTGAGTTCTGATATGCCACTCGATATTTTTTCTGCTCCTAACTACTTCACTTTTCAGAAAATGAGCAAATGCGTTGAATATTACTATTTATATTTACTGCTAAATAACATAATTATAAACGGAATTCCACATCATTTTAAATTATTCAAAATTTAATGGAGATTCATGATTTTACTTTCATCTCGTATTTTAAAGAATTTACCGATAGTATATTTGAAGCTCTACAAATCTCAAACATAAGGAAATTACGTCAGTTATGCTCGATCAAATAGAATTCCGGAAACGGTTTCCTGTCACAAAGAGCCATGAAATGTGAATATCCGCGAAAGTTTTAAAAGCGGATATTCGCACTTACAAGTTTTTCGTATCCTATATGAAAAGCAAAAGAAATGTAGCGCATATGAAGCGGAGGTAGCGGAATACTTTCTTTCAAGACAGTGTATTCTAGAAACCCTTGGCGGGTTCACACGAATGACTGCGAGCGCTTGGCAGACATGCCCGATTAGTGGCGATCGCCGTGGCGTGGTGGAGTTTTTCTTTTACGCCATTTGTGCGCGGGCGGGCGTGGCCGCCGAGAACTGCGGCCAGGAGGCGTTCCCAGGAGAGACGACCACGACAGGGCGGCGGCGGCGACGGTGACGGTGACGACAGTGGCAGCGGTGGCGGAGGTTGCTGGCGAGATGTGATTGGTGATTGTGACGAAAGCGGTGGTGACGGGGATCACAGTGGGGACGGTGGGGACGGGAATCACAGTGGCGATAATGATGGGGATGTGAATAATGTGTATTATATGGTGGTAGTCGAAATAACAGTGGTAACCGAAATGTCAAAAGTGATGTTGGTACGGTTTGTGGCATAAGTGATAGTGCTGTTGATAGTGGTACAGGTGCTGATGGTGTTGGTGGTGGTATTGTGTCTTGTTGGTGGTGGCTGTGATGATGATAATGATGGTCGTGGTAGTGTTGGTGATAGCGGTGTGTAGAAGGTGTAGTGGTGTAGAAGGTGGCGGTGCTGGCGGTGGTGATGAAAAAAAAAAGGCGATTGTGTTGTTGATGATGGTGTTGTTAGTGGTGGTGTTCATGGTGGTGGTAATGTTGATTCAGGTGACGTTGATGGTTGTGGAGAGTTTGTAGAGGCAGTTTCGTCGGTTGTGAGGGTCACGGGCTAGGAAATGCGGGAGTTGTGCTAGTGCTGGTGACGGCGGTGTTATCGGCGGCAGTGACAGCGTAAACAGTGGAACGACGACAAAGGAGCGGTGGCAGCCGCAGCGACGGAAACGGCAGCGCAACCGACGGAGGCGGTGCCGACGGTGTTGACGGCGGCGGCGGCGGCGGCGCGCAGTGCGTCGGCCCCCGGCGCGGTGACCCGAAAGAGTGATGGAGCGCGCCGCCAGCCGCTTCGCCGCGTTTCGCAGGCAGCCGCGAAGCTGCACTGCGGTCCAAATACCATCGATTACCTGCCCGCGCGGCCACTGCGCGGAACCACGCAGCTTTTACTTCGTGTTCGAAGAGGGGGGTCACGAATTCGACTCCTGTGAGGCGCTTCAACAAGTGGGATTCGCAAGACTTCAAGTCCTGAGAAGAAATTTTCACGTTCATAGTCACATTGTCACTCCCAGAGAAGTGAGTTTCCTTTGAGTATTGTTCCTACAGTGTTTTTTGTTTTTTTCCAAAGCACTTAGCGAAACTAGGTAGTAGGTAATAATGTAGAGTTGAGTTAAAGATGTGAAGCTATTTATACGGGCCATTTATATCTTAATAAAGAGACTTCCTTCCTCACACCAATATTACCAGAAAAGAATACAATGACCTGATCGCGATTCGGACCATTTGTTTGATGATAATGGCCGGCCAGAACTGATAAACTCGAAGTTATCCTGCCATGTGATATTGAATATGGTTAATTTGATTTTGAGAATTTTGATAAATATTGAAGTGCATCGGAAAAGCCCTCAATTTTCGTGCACTTCAGTACGTAATTTGGCGTGAGAAATAATACGTATAAATATGAGAAAATTATATATATTTAATTGGAGAATGGGGGAAAATTGTTTTATTAATAAATTATCACGAAATATAGCATAAAGAAATAGGAACATTGTTGACAAGAAGAGATTAGTCATTTATTGATGGATTAGCAATCACATAGGGATTATAAACACGAGAAGGACTATGGTACAAGATTAGAAACAAGAGGCTTTTGAAAAGAAGAACGGAGATAGAACATTTTTGGAATTTTTACAACATTTCGTGTCAGGATCTTGTAGCGACTGTGTACTTGGAAGTTATAGTTTCTCGAGATTGGCGTGTGATAGGATCAAGATGTACGAACAGTAATCGTCATCTTTAAGATTTAATTTTGGAGTTTGGAACTCGATGCAAGAACTACGTAGTTAAAATTCAGGAGTATCGGGATCGTAGGAAGTTTTCTTAGAATAATTAATTAACTGAGTGTGGATTGAAGCGGACACCGGAATCCAGGAGAAGATAGGGTGCTGTGAAGTTGAACTGGTATTCAACTGCCGAGTGTGCTGACGCCGAAAGGACAAGGAAGTATTTCCGCGAAGCCCGAATTTGAGAAAGACATTTAAATTTTGATGTTCAAGCCCTAAGAGTAATTACAAATTTGGTTAAAGCAATAACTAAAATTTAAAATTGTAATAATTAGTAAATGACCATCAATAGGGGAAATTAATTGTTAAGTAAATAATATGATAATGCATGTAAGAAATTGATGAAAAATTTCTAAGAATAAAAAAGAGACGTACGACACTTCATTACGTTACGTGCATATATAAATTCTCGTTTCATTCAATAGAAATGAGGTATTTTAAAGTTATTCCCTTTGTATTATTGGTAAACAAAGCGTAAGTATAAGATCCATCGACCGAGTCCACGTAGAACGGTATTTTCAGCCCCGACAAGTGCAGAGAGTAAGTATTTTTATTTTCCAGGAGCATCCAGTGGTCGTGGTGTTGAGCTAGCCACCCACATGTGCCACGTTCACGTTTCCAATTACGATTTCTTAAAATTAAAAAAAACAACCAAAGATGGGGGTATTACAGTGGTAAACCTAATGTGCGGGCGTGAAATTTGATAAGGAAAGACCGGATTATTACAATATTTATTGAATTAAAGAGATTATTTTGAGAGATTACTAGCCAACCCGCTAGTTCAAAACATGATCAATACAAAATTGTAAATTTTTTCTTACCAAATTTCTGTATATGATTAGAAAACTAATCGGTGTAGTTTTCTATTATTCAACTCTGGAAGATTAGTGTCTGTTACGTCGGTCCTCTGAGACCAAGTGTTACGTACAAGCCCCTCCAGAAGCAATCGAATTGGGGAATAAATAGAGGATAAACTCGACATCATGCTTACTTAATGCATCATTACTTTACGTGTAAAAAAGAACTCTGGAACGCAATTTTAGCGTTTTCGGGAAAGCTAAAAAATCACCAGTTAAACTAGTTACCAACGCGGTGTTTAATTGGTCTAACAAGACGGCAGTTAGACACACAACAATGGCGTCATCTATCGCTCAAATTGAACGTCTACATCCAAATCGGTGCACAGAATCTCTGGAGAAATAGTGAAGTGCTCTAGGAACACGTCAGGGAAAGAAACAGGGGCTTCAACCTAGATGCAAATTAACCTTCGAGTGAAAAATTCCGCAGATCTCTTTTAGGCTGTCACTGAGTAATAAAATAAGTCGCTCATTTTGGGGGCGGGGAGGGAAGAGTGGGCATGGCGGGATGGGCGAGGCGGGGGGTGACGGGGCGAAGCGTCCAGAAGAGAAGCAGAGCGGAGAAAGATGAGAATGTAAATGAAATTACTTCCATTTTACACCACAGATAAAATTTATTACTTTTCCTATGTAACTGGTTGATTGTCATAAATAGTTCGACAACGCCGGACTTCTTCAGCCAGTTATATTGTAAACAGATCGTTTTATGTATCATACGTTCTGTATTGTTTGCTACTAGCTTTCGTTTCAAAACTTTGCATTACGGGAGCAGCCGGAATATGATATATTCTCAAAATTTTGTTTCGAACAAAACACAATACATTTTGCGCATAAGGCCATACGAGTCGACATACGTCTATTAACGCACAGATAGTTGACGAATGCTAAACAGCCTTGTCCAGTGCTTTTAGAATGCAAGCTCTGAGTCTGCTCTTCCGCGTGGCAAGAGGTGGCCGCGGGAGTCCTCGTGAAGCTCAACGGAAGCGGAAGCGAAGCGGATGCGAAGCGGCCGTGTTCTTGCGCGGACCAGTTGCTTCAGCTAAGGCCCCTCCCCACTCGCAGGCCGTGCTAACTCGTCTTTGCCTTACAGAGGGCCAGGAAGACAACTTGCGGGGGAAGGGGTTTCAAGGTTCTCTACATGTCAAAACGAAGCTTCTTACGTGTTGAAATATGCGGTTTCTAAGTATTTATACGAGTAATGCGTTCAGGGTGATTATGTGCGTGCATGACTAAGTGCGTGATTGATCAGTGATTCTGAGCGAGTCAACCGCTGCCATTAGCCCCGCATGCGGGACTTGTCGCGGGATGTGGCGGTGATCTTCCCCCGCTTGGAGACGAGATTCGGCGCCGGCCCACACGTGTGTTTGCGGGGCTTTACCCAACTAGGAATCTCCCACCAGCGGAGCACCAGCCGCGACAAGCTCTTAGCTCCCGACTGGTCTCCCGACGTGGATGGTAGTGGGTGTGTTTGTGAGAGTAATAATAGGATAAGGAAGAAGAAAGAAAGATCGCGCGCGGTCCGTGACCCTTTTGTTAGAGTACTGCTCCTCCACTTGTCTGGTGTTGATCGGAGAAACCACGGAAAACTACCGATCATCCGGTAGAATTCTCCTCAAGGCAGCAGCTGAATTCGACCCAGCCATCTTAGCAAAGTCGAAAATCTTGCAACCGTCGAGACTGGAATCCTAGGACTTCCAAGTCAGAGGCACATTAATGCCTTCATGCCTTTGAGCCAATTGATGCCTTGAGCCACCTATACTGCGCTTTTCTAACTTTGCCCCTCAAGGCCCATTTTCACGATGGAATATGTCACAGTATTTCGCGACGTTCTCAGTCGTGCCGCCAGATATCGCATGATGGTCACTGTATCAAGCAGTGCTTGCGATCATGCAACCACTAGCAGCACGAGAGAGAAAGATACAAAATGCCGTGTGATATTCCATGGTGGCCATAGGGGCTTTAGGGGCAGAGTTAGAACTAGTGGTGCTACAGAATGGCACAGACTTTCCCGTATTAGTTTTCCGTTTCGTTTGGTCTCGGCTAGCTATTCGGACTTGCCAATACTCTTGACAGCAGCCATCTATCGCCGCCAAAAATACATTTTTTAGACATTTTCTTAAGTTTTGAGTTTTACAATAGTATAACAAAAGGATTATTTTAAGAATATAAAAAAAACAATTTAAGCTTGCCCAAATGGCAATTTTCGATAAAAAATTGGAGCCGTTTCAAGAAAATGGCGTTTAAATGCTACTGTAATTGCGAAATTTGAAGTTCTTTTTTACAAAAACGTTTTTGAGTTTTCGAAAAACTTCATTTGAAGTAATTTCAAACACTTGCACTCACAAATTGAAAAGAGTTTACAATTTGCTAGAAATGTGCATTATAACCGTATGAGAGAACTTTCAAAAAAATTATATTTTTGTAATATTTTGAAAAAACAAAAAAATTCCCAAATTCACTTACGCCATATTAAAGAGTGCAATTAGCACCATCCGTTTGAAAAGTTTGAACAAATAATTTTAAAGCAATTTTGAGAAAATGGCGTTTAAGCGTTTCTGAAAATGCGCAATTTTGAGCAAGTTTTAACAGAAAACTATTCAATTTTTGAGAAACTTTGACATTATTTAAAGCACATGTACTCATTAATATAATAATGTGAACAAAAACCGCTAATGTAAATATTAACAATGTGAGAGACAAGTGAGAAAAACCTATATTTTTCAATTTTGGAACAAACAAAAGAATATGGCTTTTTGCGCAATATTGCGCAAAAACTACTAAAATTTTCAAAAAAATGTACGTGACCTTAATGAAAGAACTCACTTTGTACAAAAAATTTTATTTGAAGGAAAAATCTCTATATTCAATTTTGTAGTTCTAGAAAGACGCCGAAAAAAAAATCAAACTTTGGCAACTTTCGAAAATTCAGAGTTAATCGTGAAAATGGGAACTATGCCACCTTCAGAGATTATTTTACTCTATTTTTACAAGAAATTTAAAGAAAAAATTTTGATCCGTTTTTGAGAAAATTTTGAAAATGTGCGAGGGACTTCATGTAAAGTACCCTCAAATGTTTAAAAAAGTTTTTCAAAATCGAAGCGCCACGAGTGGATGCAGATCAACCAAAGAATATCCATTTTGGAAAAAATCGCACTTATTGTTTACACGCTAGTGTTGTTCACAGATGGTCAGACGGACAGACGGACGGACGGACGTTTTGAAAAGACCTACTTTTTCGGTATCAGGGGACCCCAAAACGTGTATTTCCGTTGAAACGGTTTTCCGCAGCATTACATAACTTTCCCTACACTACGTATATTACTCCGGATATACGTACGTATACGGAAAAGTAACTAGTGTTGCTACAGAATGGCACAGACTTTCCCGTATTAGTTTTCTATTTCCTTGGATCTTCGCTAGCTATCCGGAATTGCCACAAACTCTTTCTTGCCAGTTGTCATCCATTACCGCCAAAAGTACATTTTTTTTGTCATTTTTCGTTTTTCTATTGGTAGAACGGAAACATTAATTTTAGAATATTAAAGAACACAAAAACCTAGACATAAATGACAATTTCCTTTTAAAAATTATGTGCCGTTTAAGAGAAAATGGTGTTTAGCGCTATTAAAAATGCGAAATTTGAAGTTGATTTTCACAGAAAATTTTTGAGTTTTCAAAATACTATATTTTAAGTTATTTCAAGCACGTACACTCACAAATATAATAATGTTTACAAATTGCTGGTAATGTGCATATTAAAGATGTGAGAGATCTTTCAAAAAAAATTACAATTATGTAATTTTTGAAAAAACAAGAAAATAACTCAAAATAAACTTTACGCTATACTAAAAAGAGTAATCAGCACTATCCGTTACAAAAGTTTGAAGAAAAAATTTGCAGCCATATATGAGAAAATGGCGTTTGAGCGTTTCTGAAAATGCGAAATTTTGAGCTACTTTTCACAGACAACGGTTGTGTTTTCGAAAAACTTTACTTGACATTATTTGAAGCACATGTACTCGTAAATATAATAATGTGAAAAAACCGCAGCTAATGTAATTATTATCGACGTGAGAAACAGTAAACAAATTTACATTTTTGTAATTTTTGAAAAAAAAAATAACCTATAGAGAAATGTGGCTTATATGTCATCAGATAGAGTACATTTACCACTATCGTACCTAAAGTTCAAAGAAAAAAATTTGAAGCCGTTTTTGAGAAAATCTTGTTTTTGTAATTTTTTAAAATTGCACATATTGCACGCAATATTGCACGAAAACTACTAAAATTTTGAAAAACATTTACATGACCTTAATGAAAAAACTCAATATGCAGAACAAATTTTATTTGAAGAAAAAAATCTCTATCTTCAATTTTGTAGTTGGAGAAAGACGCCGAAAAAAATTCAAACTTTCACAATTTTCGAAAATTCCGAGTTATCCGTGAAAATCGGACCTATGCCGTGTTATAAGTGTATTTTACTCTATTCATACAAGAAATTTAAAGAAAACATTTGGAGCTGTTTTTGAGAAAATTTTGAAAATGTCAGGGGAGCTTCATGTAAATTACCCCCAAATTTGAAGAATCTTTTTCAAAATCTCAAAGCTTCGACTAGAACCAGATCGACCCGGGAATATCCATTTTGGAAGAAATCGTACGTATGATTTAGGCGCTAGCAGTGTTCACAGACGGACAGACAGACGGACGTATTCATTTCAATTAGTTTTTCGATATCAAGGACCCACAATAGAGGGTTTCTGGCTACACCACATGCTAGGGGATTTTTTTCTTAATTAGCAACTGGTTGTATCCACTTTTTCGTTTTCACGGCCCGGCAATGAATTTTTTTCCGCCGAAAAATTGGCCATTTTTTCGCGCAGCATTACTAACTTTCCCTATACTACATATATATTCCGTGTATACGTACGTATACGGGAAAGTAAAAATAATATCAGTCAGGAAGTATATCTAGAATGAGTGTATGACACGTGGTAAAAATTATTTTATTTTGCTGATAGGATTTCGTCTCTCGGTCTGTCGGCCTCTTATCGTAACGATTCCTTCACGCCAAATAAAATATTACATTTACCAGTAGTAATAAAAGTAAAAAATTAAATATTACATTTACCAGTGTTTACAAATTTCTGGAAATGTGCATACCAACGGGTGTGGAGAAATTTTCCTTTGAGTAATTTTTGAAAAACAAAAAAATACCTCACGGTTGAGTTTTCGACAACTTTAGTCGACATTATTTAAAGCACATGTATTCAATATATAATAATATGAATAAAATACTGCTAATGTAAATATTAACGACGTGAGAGACAAGAAAAAACTTGTTTTTTTCAATTTTGAAAAAACAAAAAGAATGAAGCAACATGACGTTTATCTCATCCCTACCGACAGTTTAAAGAAAAAATCTAATGCCGTTTTTGAGAATATCGCACTAGATCGAATTTTTAAAATTGCACATAATGTACGCAAAATTGAGCGAAACGTTTTTCAAATTGAAGAAATCCCCAACCATCTGGCTCTAGAGAAAGCTTTGACATTTTGAAACACTTTCTTAGACACTTGGGTTACTTTTACAAGAAGCCGCCCGGTTATTTTCAAAATTTTTCTCAAAAACGGCTCCAAATTTTTTTCTTTTAACTTTTGGTAGGGATAGTGCTCAACTTACTCTATTCAATGATATAAACGCCATATTGCGCTAATCTTTTTTTTCAGAAAATTACAAAATGTAAGTTTTTTGACTTGTCTCTCACGTTGGCAATATTTAACACAACGGCGATTTGCTCACATTATTATATTTACGAGTACATGTTCTTTAAATAATGTTATACAAAGTTTCTCGAGAAATCAAGCGTTATACTGTGAAAACTAGCTCAAAATTCCGCATTTTCAGAAACGCTCAAACCGCTATTTTCTCAAAAATTACACATTTTTTTTCAAATATTCACAAACGTAATTTTTGACATTCTCACACCTGTAATATGCACATTACCAGCCGTTGGTAATCATAATTGTATTTGTGAGTAATACACTTCAAATGACTTTAATTCACGTTTTTTCGAAAACTCAAAAAGATCTGTGAAAGAGCTTCAATCTCGCATATTTAGTAGCGCTTAAACAGTGTTTTTCTGAAAACGGCTCCAAATTTTCGAAGAAAAATTGCCATTTACGTCAAGGTTTTGTTGTTCTTTAATGTTCTAAAATTAAATTTCCAATCTACCACTAGGATAGCGAAAAATTAAGAAATGCCAAAAAACTGTACGTTGGGCAGCGATAGATGGCAGCTGGCAAGAGGGTGTGGCAAGTATAAATAGCTAGCCGAGACCCAAGGAAATAGAAAACTAATACGGGACAGTCTGTGCCATTCTGTAGCACCACTATTTTCCGTTATCTCGGCCCGGCAACGATTTGTTTCTGCCGAAATTCCTGTACTGCTTATATTCACAGACGGTCAGACGGACGGACGGGACAGACGACGACGGACGACGGACAGCGGGACAGACGGACGATCAGAGACGGCGACGACAGGGACAGCCGAAGACAGACGGACCAGACGGACAGACGGACAGGCCGAGAGACGTACAGACAGACGGACTTTAAACGACGGACTATTTAAAGACCACTTTTCGGTATCAGGGGACCCCAAAACGTGTATGAAAATTTGGGACCCTTATGAAATGCGTTTGAGCGCTAGTGTAAATTCGAAATTTGAAGCTCTTTTTACAGACAATTTTTGAGTTTTGGAAAAACTTCATATGAAACATTTAAAGAACTTTAATTTACAAGTACAATAGTGTTTACAAATTGCAGGAAATAGGTGGATTAAGGGAGTGTGAGATCTTTCAAAAAATTACATTTCTGAAAATGATTATGAAAATGAACTTTACGTCATATTCAAGAGTGTAATTAGCACTATCCTTAGATAAGTTTAAAGAAAAAAATTGGAGTCGTTTTGAGAAAATTCTTTGTGGCGTTTTGAAAATGCGGAATTTTCAGCTAGTTTTCTCAGAAAACGATTGAGTTTGTGAGAAACTTTACTTGACATTTTTTAAAGCACATGTATTCATAAATAATAAAATGTGAGCAATCGCCGCAAATATAAATTAACGACGTGAGAGAGAAGTCAGAAAACATTCATTTTTGTAATTTTTGAAAAACAAAGAATAGAGCAATATGGCATTTATCTCTATTTGTAACTTTTTAAAATTGAGCATTTCGAACGCAATATTGCGCGAAAACTACTAAAACTTTTAAAAATTGTTCATGACCTTAATGAAAGCACTCAGTATGGAGAAGAAATTTTATTTGAAGGAGAAATCTCTAATTTTGTAGTTGTAGGAAGACGCCGAAAAAATTTTAACTTTTGCAATTTTCGAAAATTCAGAGTTAACTGAGAAAATCGGAGCTAAGACCACATTTATTTATATATATATTAGATATATAGAGTATATATATATAGATAGATAGATATAGTATAGACGTATGTATACGGAAAAGTAGAATTATCATGTTGAAATAAATGCACAATGCTGCTATAAAATTGAATATTTTCCTGCGAACTGGAAAGTGGAAGAAATTGTTAGGGTCTCCAAATCAAGAAAACACCTCAGACAGTAGAATCGTATAGACCGATCTTATTATTGCCAGAAATTTGAAAAGTATTAGAAGAACTTCTACTTAACAGTTTAAAGCCAATTATGCAAAATGCCAACCGATTCCGACAACCAGTTTGCTTTCAGACAAAAGCAATCGACAAAAGGCCAAATACACAGAATCACAATTGTAATTGAAACAGCAAAAGAAGAGAAACCAAGTCTGTTTTGCTGCGTACCTGGATGTCGCAAAAGCTTTCGCGGCAGTATGGCAGGAGGAATTGCAGCATAAATTAAATGAATTGTACCAAAAGAATGCGTAGAAATCTTGACAATCTTATTCATCTGCGTGAATCTTTAGAATAAAGCAAGAAGAAGCCTATTCAGACCTGAAAGACATTCAAGCGAGCGTCCCCAAGGACAGTGTACTTGCGCCTGTATTGTACGTGTAACAGTGACATACCAAATATAGAACAAGGGCAATTAGCTACTTTCCCTAATGATACAGCCTTGATTACCACAGAACGAGTACGAGACGTTCTCTACTCAACTACTAAAAGAAGCCAGCAATACTATTTACCCGTACAATTGAACCAAAAATGAAAAATCAAGCAAAATGAAGAAAAATTAATACATATCAAATATACCACTTAAAATAAGATTGAATAATCCATCAACATTGGTCGTAAATGAGAAGGTAGTTATTTATGAAAACAAGTTGATGTGTATGCGAAGCTGGAATGGAAAGAGCACTGAAAACTTAACTCAATATCCATTTCCGAAAGTGCAAGTGCTTGGAAGACATTTCAACCTATCTTTACGCAACGAAACCGTAATCGTTAATCAGGTCTTTAAACTCATCTGGCTGTATGATATACATTTCTGGGATGTGCGAAAAATCCAATATGAAGATAATTCAAACGTTTCAAAACAAAGTTTTTGCGTGAAAATGGGAATGCGCCGTGGAATGCCAGAAATATTGATATTCATAGAGATCTTGAAATTCCAACAATTAAAGAAGAAATTAAAAGTTTCGCAAAAAAGATTGAAGAGTGAGCTCCACCTTCAACGGAAAAGCAGAAATTATTCAACTACTTGAAATTCAACATCTGTTCCCAAGATTAAAGAGAACAAAACCATTTGAACTATACTAGTATTCAACATCTGTTCCCAAGATTAAAGAGAACAAAACCATTTGAACTATACTAGTATGGAGTTGTGTCAACAGCAGAGAACTGTGCACAGGTGATAGTGCTTAATTTTAAAGAAGAGAACAAACTAAAGAATGTCGCTGGACAAAATTTAACCGAAAAGTTTAAGATTTTATCAGAGGCGTGTTGATTGTTGATCTTTTAGATTATTTGGAATATATAGTCACAATAGTTTTAATAATAAACTAGTCGTTCTAAAACAATACATACTTTCCCTTCTTATTGGAAACAGTAACGTAGGATTGAAATATTGCACTTTCTGCGCTACAAACATCTTAGCCATTATTTGAAAACGACAAATTCATCCAAGAAGCAAGAACTCACTGCTTCCATCGCAGTGTTGTCAAAACTAGGTGAATTCTACAACTGCATAAATATATAATACAAAAGTTTTGTAAACTTGTGTTGGAAAAAGAAGCCTGATACCCCAAACAATATAGAAAATGCATTTCATTGGGCCATGATTAGAGAAGAGTATTCTAAAACCATGCAACTCTACTCATTACAATGGTATATCATTTGTTGCGAAAACTAAATATTTTCATGCAGATAAACGCAAGCAAGAGCCAAGGGAAAATATTCACTCTTCGAAGACCACTTGACCCACCCACACTCATCTATCAAAACATAACATAACATGGATTCCCGCGAACGCCACGGCAAAATACCTTAGAGTATTACTCTATAGACGGCTCACAGGAGACCCAATATTATGCATAGAATAGCACTAGCCACTAAAACGAACACATCAGTTATATCCCCTACTCAAAAAATCATCCCCACTCCAATTACACACATCCATTCATCTATATTAAACAATGATAGGACCTATATTAAGTTATGCATCTCCTGTCTGGGCCGCAGCATCTAAAACAAATATTCAGAAAATCCGAACATTCGAAAATAAATTCCTAAGAATAATCACAAAAGCCACCCTGGTTCATCCCAAACTCTCAAATCCATCAAGAACTCGGTATCACACCTATCACTGTACATTTTTCCCTTCTATCCGCAAAATTCTATAACAAAATTTCTCGAATACCTTCAGCTACCCATTTCAAACTTGGCAAACAGAACCCTCATCGTAAACGATTGAAAAGGAAATTACCCAGAGAATTTTTGACCCCCCTTAAGCAAACTGGAAGCGATTAGCCTTTCCATGTAATATAAAGTGCTTCTGAAAATGTAATAATCACGATAAAAGAAAATATCTCGCAAACTTGCTGTATAAAATAAAGTCAACTACTGTACCAGTCGTTCACGGCTGCTGAGGGCCTCAGGCCAAGCAAGAATAAATAAAAAAACTAGAAATTTTTATTTCAAATATTTCAAAACAATAATTTCTAAAGATTAATGTGTAAATGTAGAACAAAAGGCCAAACGTAGAACGAACAAAGAAATACATAATACCCAAAATTGCTTATTATAATTTATGAAGCATCCGGCTGTCTGCAGTAAATTTGTAGAAGGCATTATGTTTGTCAGGAAATTATAGAAAGAACTACTCGCATTTGGGAACAAAAGCATAACCTTATTCAAGATGTAGTTTTGATCAACACATTTCATTCAGAAAACCAGCTACCATCTATCGCGACCCAAAGAATTTTCTCTTAATTTTTAGGTTTCCTAATGGTACAATGGAAATATTAACTTTAGAATATTAAATAACACAAAAAACCTCGTCCTAAATTACAATTTTCTTTGTAAGTGGCTATTAAAAAATGCGAATTAGAAGCTCTTTTCCACAGAAACTTTTTGGAGTTTTTCAAAAAACTTATTTGAAGTCATTTGAAGCACTTAAACTCACAAATATTATATGTTTACAAATTGCTCGTAATGTGATTTTTCAAAAATTTTACATTTGGGTAATTTGAAAAAACTAGCAAAAATTACCTCAAAATAAACTTTACGTCTTATAAAAGATTACAATTCACTAAATCCGTTCCAAAAGTTTGAAGAAAAAATTTCGAGCCATATATGAGAAAATGGCGTTTGAGCGTTTCCGAAAATGTAGAATTTTGAGCTACGTTTCACCCGAAAGCGGTTGAGATTTCAAAAACCTTCATCTGACATTATGAAAAAGCACATATACTCATTAATATATACTGTCAACAAAATCTCCTCTAATGTAAAATATTAACGACGTGTAAGACAAGTCACAAAAAAATTAAATTTTCGTATTTTTGAAAAAAACAAAAGAATAGCGTAATATGGCGTTTATGTCATCTAATAGAGTATATTTAGCACTATTCCTACCAAACGTTGAAAGAAAATATTTTGGAATCGTTTTTGAGAAAAATCTTCTTTTTGTAATTTTTTAAAATAGCACATATTGCACCCAATATTCCACGAAACGCATTAACATTTTTTTTAAATGTACAAGATATTTAATGAAAGAAATAATTATGGACAACAAATTTCATTTGAAGTGTAAATTACTATCCTCAATTTTGTAGTTGTAGGAAGCCGCCGTTGTAAATTCAAATCGAAATTATCGAAAATTCAATGTTGACCGTGAAAACGGGACCTATGCCACATTTTATACATGCATTTTATTCTAATCTTATAAAAAATTGAATAAACGTTTAGAGCGGGTTTTGAGAACAAAAATTTAAATTCGCCTTTACGTCAAGCATTGCTTCAAACACTTTGAAACAGGGAAAGCAATACCCTGACTGAATAAAATATTTAACTACAAACGTTCAAAAATGATGGACGCAAATTATAGTTCATCATTCATTGTCAAATTTCACGTACGTTTCTCAAATACTTTACGTACTTTTTTGCGGTTTAACTTTCGGCAATTTAAAATGATATAAGATACCTACACAGAAGCAATGGGTATTTTCGAAACAAGAAACAGCAAGCAAAATTTTGGGGGTACTTTACATGAAGCCCTTCGGACATTTAAAAATTTTTCCAAAACGGCTCCAATTTTTTTTTCATTAAATTACTTAAAAAATTGGGTGAATACTCTATACGATCCGAGTGCCACGGTCTTACTGGAACGTAACATACCATGGGGGGTCCCTTTCGAGACCCCATTTCCAATTTCACTTTTTGTCAATTTGTTTTGTGACTGGAACGTAAAAATCCCTGTAATTGACATGTTTTGACTGATAGGAAATAGAAAATTCAAATTTAAAAAACATAAAAATAATTTTTGTAGGTCCAAAATATTTATTTTGAAAAGTAACAAATTCAGAGATGCATAAATGCAGAGAAGTATAAAACAACTCTAAATCACAATTTTAACATATTGATTGATCTAAGCGATGTTCCTTGCAAATATACATTGTACACACTGAACAAAAATGTTAATTTTTATATCACTCTTTCTTGAGCACATATAGCAAAATCCATTTCGAACTGAACTTGGTTGCAAACGATGCAATACAGAACGGGCTTTGAATTAGGCTCCTAATTTATAAGAATCTCATGATTACAACAATAGAATTAAGGGATAATCACTTCTGAGAACCGCACTTACTAGAAGCGCAATGTTATGAAACAAAACGAAGCATTTTGTTCCGAAAACAGTTACAGAAAATACCACGGGGATCTCGCATGGACCCCAAGCACATTTTTTAGGAGTCATTACATAATGTAAGGCGTATATAAAATGTATTCAATGAAAATGTAAATGAAATAGGATAAAAAATTCATTGAGCCACAATTAAATCCGTTCGCATTTTCAATGAACTACGTAAAATTTTCTGGGAGACTGGGATCGTCAACGGGTTAGTACTCAGAGGGTTAAAGTGGCATAAGTCCGATTTTCACGGTTAACTCTGAATTTTTGAAAATTGCAAAAGTTTCCGGAATCTTCCTTTAACTACAAAATTGCAGGTAGAGATTTTTCCTTCAGATAAAATTTGTTGTCCATAGTGATTTCTTTGATTAAGGTCATGTGCATTTTTTAAAAAACATAATGGGTTTTTTCGCACAATATTACATGAAATACGTTCAATTTTAAAAAGATACAAAAATCATTTCTCAAAAACGGCTCCAAATGTTTTTCTTTAAACTTTTGGTAGGGATAGTGATAAATGTACTCTATGAGATGACATAACTCCATATTTCTCTACTCTTGGCGATTTACATTAGTGGCGATTTATTTACGAGTAGATGTGCTTTAAATAATGTCAAGAAAAGTTTCCTCGAAAATTCAACCGTTTTCTGTGAAAAGTAGCTCAAATATCCGCATTTTCAGAAACGCTCAAACACCATTTTCTCATAAATGGCTACATTTTTTTCTTAACGCCTTTCGAACGGATAGTGCTAATTGCACTCTTTAATATGACGCGAAGTTTATTTTGAAGCATTTTTTTTGTTTTCAAAAATTATACATATGTATCTTTTTGAAAGATCTCTCACGCCGTTAATATGCACGTTTCCCACAATTTGTAAACACTATTGGTTTGTGAGTTTGTGTTCTTGAAATGACTCTAAGTAAAGTTTTTCGAAAACAAACATGATTCCTGTGAAAAAGAACTTCAAATTTCGCATTTATAGAAATATGTATGGCTCTAGGTAAAATGTCCTTTTCCTTTTCTACAACCCTACTTATACTGCACTCTTCAACATTTCTCTCTATATTAATTATAATCAAGTTCTCGGACTTTATAATGTCAGCAGAACGTATCAAGAGGTATGGAAAATGAAAACCAAACCGAATTTCACTATAGGAACTTCCAATCACACTGTATACAGAATTGCAAAGTACGTGTAACCGCAAGCTTACACCAACACACTTAGGAGGGAAACTGACAAATGTTGCCAACAATGAAAAACAAATTGATTTGGGAGTTAACTGAAAGAGAAATTTCTTAAAAACAATCAAGAATGAGGAAACCAGTAAAACAAATATGATATTAAGCATTTCTCTTCTATTTTTATATCGTTGTTAATGAGTCGGTGCAGACGTACACAACTCTTTATTTCTCAAAACTATTATGTAATATTCAGCAATATGTATAAGCTCGTTTCATCACGCTCGTTATCATGGGCTATAGAAATCCAAAGTGCTTAGAAAATTGAAGTTGTGACGATATTTCTTAAATAACGTTTGATTTATTTAAAACTCCACATCTCAATAATTGCAATAGTTCAGTAGATATTCGTAGAGATATTCTTAAGTGATATTCAGTAGATATTCTTAAGTGAGGGGTCTTGGATTCATCCTGTTTACGAAACTGGTAAACTTCTTTCAATCTTCATGTATGATTTAATTGAAAACAATATCTGACTGTTATTGTTTTTGTTGCAGTGCCAATACGTTTTTGTAACCATATTCTAAGTTTCACAATGCTTGTGAGAGTATCCTCAAAATGTGTTTTATTGCAAAATGTCTATGCGTGCACTTTCTGGTAGTTCACGCCTACACAACCCACAGAAATTATTTTCATTTTCTGGGTCACATTTATGTAAGTTGCACCATGTTATTCAAACGGCAATACCCCTACATTTAGCTAGGGTTAACAATTCGAATCAGGTCAGGTATGTTCTAACTATGAGAGCGTGATGTGGAAACGCAATAAAATGATTGAAACTATAACGTGTTATTTTGCCCGAAAATGCTATAAATCCGTTCACTTCCTTGCTGCACTCCCATAGTCCCGTTAATAGCAATAGTAGAACACCATACTAGCTGACGTACTTCGTTATAGTCGAATCACGGATTCGTAATAAAACATCAACTCACAGCTCCAATCAGCCGCAGAGCCGGCATAGAGTGTTCTTCATGTTTTGAACATTAAATACGTTGATATTTAATTATACTTGACTTCGGTGTAATACGATAGACGCTGTAAGTTTTCATACAATGATTTTGATTGTACAAACGGTATTTTAAATCGTAATAATAAAATAACTAATTTTTAAAGATACTTTTAACGAGTTGGTTGAAAAGTAAATTGTGTGGCAGACTTCCCTGCACATGCTTTTTATTAACTTATTTTATGCCTAGTCTCCTCCAATTTATTACATTGACTGGAAACAAAGTACGGAATGAAATTCCATTCACCTTCTGTTCAAAAGTGCTCGAACTGTCATGTGAACTCCCTTAACTGTAACCGTAAGTGTAACTATACTGGTATATTTTTATTTTCATCACATTTCCCGAGATGTGAAGCATAAACCATTATTTTTACGTTTTAAGCACATTCACAAAAACATTCCCTTTACATGTACACACACCCCATACATTTAGTATAAATTATCTATTTGTTTCTACAGGTGTATACAGCATTAAATCGTTTTTTAGTTAAATCCTTCCCAAGTATTAACACCCAACCTCTTGTTTATATTGTGAAGGGAATCTTCATATTTAGAATTTCAAGCAAGAGTTAGAGATAAAT
>JAHLJT010002406.1:131739106-131773762 GCA_031308135.1 Acheta domesticus
CAAACAAGTTTTCAGATCAAGTTCGTGTTTCAATAAAATGCAAGAAAAGGCAATCGTCTGTCTATATAAAGAGACATACATCCAGAGAAAACTGGCAGCTGAGCAACAACAGTGATGCGTATGCTGTATCATTGATCGGAGGTCCTTGGGTTCGAGTCTGACGGTGGCGAATTTTTGACATAGGTATTGGATAGAATCCAACCAGTCTGGACAATTCTAGCGTCCGTCGGCTCTGATTTCCGAGGGTTCTACAGACAATTCCAGGCGAAAGCAGGAACAGTTCTTAATAAACAGATTATAGTCGGTGCGCGATCCTTCGTCAACCTCGTTCCTTCCTCCCCATTTAGCAACGCACAACAACAGGCGCTTCCATATATGATAAGAGACAAGTGGTGAACTTAGAGATTGTTCCCGCTGGGACAGTGTCCCGCCGGAGAGAGACACCTGTCGGAGAAATCTCCTGCAAGACGTCATGCAGGTTGGCGCCGGATGTCACGTTACAACAGCAGAGGAACATCTTCACCTCCCAGGATATAACCTACTCTACACTTACTCTTCATCATCACAATTAGTTGACGGCGCACAGTGTGTAATTTTGGCCATCTACGGGGCAGAAAGTCAAATTTTCAACTTGACCAGAACGTGTAATTTGTTATTTATTTCAGTAGAAGGATGTTCAGACCACATGGCAACGGTATAGATTTCACTAGAAATTCTCCGAGGTACAGGAAATGCTTATCTGAACATGTATCAACTCGTCCGTGGCGGCACCGCATGGATTCAATGATTTCAGTGCAGCGTTTTCGCTTGTCCTGTGCGTGTGTCTGATGATATTCAAAGCCCCAGCTATTTCAAAAATTCAATCTGTATAGTTTTTTCTTTCCATTGGTACCTTTGGTTTTTGAAATCCATTTTCCAACAACTCGTAAGGACCTCTTGAAAAGTACGTACTCTTAATCTTACAGGAAACACAATTCCAAAAATTAATCGAGGGTTTTAGTTTAGAGAACCCTGGAGAACCACTTTGGGACCAAATTGGTATTCAAGCAGGTACTTTTGGGAAACCAAATATTGAAAAAAATGTTGCGAATTGTTGCGAATGTATTAAATTTTCCATTATTTACAGAATGTTGCATTCGTTTTTCCGGAGGGCACTCTTCGAAATATGGGTTACAAAACATAAAAATGCAAAGACAGATGGTTTATTCGCACATACTTTGCAAGAAATGAAAAATGCAACAAATTCGGAGAGTGCTTTGCAGTGTGTAAAAACACAAAGTAAAGAAATTTTGCCTAACACTTAGTATTACGTAGGAGAAAATAGGGAGGCATAAAGGACTTTTTATTCGTTTCAATTCTTCTTGTCTCGATGAGGAAATAATATTTGAAAATATTTCCGACAATGCCCACATTTCCAGAATTAGCAGAAACTTCCCGTATTGTAATTGGCCCGCCATTTTGTTGATTGTGCTCCGAGAACTAAGAGGCAGAAAGTTAAACAACACCTACATTCAAGCAGCGAAGTGCCAAGAATGGCCGTAGGCATGTAGTTCAGGAAAGAAAGGAAAAGGGATTCGGCAGCAATAGTAACAATTATCCACTGCATCACCAAATCGAGAAACTTTTATTAAGAAGGCTCGATGGTCCTTGTTGCAGAAATCAGAGCTATAACCGAACAGGCGCTGACGTGAATGGTGCATGTCTATATGTCTAGTCACCAGTATCAACTTCTACGTCAGCAAGCAAAAATATTAAATTGTAAATTTTGCCCACATTATAAAGTGAAAGAATCCAAAACGCTATACACAAGCTGCTGTGATTACACAAATCTCAGCAGAAATACCTGTGCAGTCACTTATTGACCAAACAATTCATCGATTTCGTCAAACCCGAGAGGTGTTTGAGAAATTGCGATTGACAAAAAATGTAATATTAGCATTATCATGAAATGGGGCTGTGATGGTATGGGCCAGAATCGATACAAAAAGAGGTTTCCTCAGCAACATTTCAGTGACGAAAGTTTTTTTTGGTATTTCTGTTCCTTTCGATATGCGCTGCGATTCGTACAATTCAAAATACGTTATTTGGAAGAATCCTTTCCCTCTTCCACTAAATTCTGCAGATTAATAAAATTTGTGTTTTCAAAAGACCTCCAGAATCGACACTATTACACAATACGCTGAACAGATTTCTTATTACGTCTGATCCATATACAGATAGTTTACGGGTTCCTCCAAAACACAGAAAGAATAATAATAATGAATAAGTTTTGGTTTTCTACAAATTGATCAATCACCAGCAGACACAGATGATCAAGGAGATTCTTCTGATACCATCAGTGATTCTGAATAAGTTCATTATTTTCATGTGTGCGGTTCGTGTTTCATCACATGTTTCTTGTATACTTCTCTCGTATTTTCGTATATATTGTCTAATGTATGATTTTATGATTTCATTTTTTATGGTAAAAATTGCAATACTGTGTCAAAATTATATATATATATATATATATATATATATATATATATATATATATGCATCATTATTTCTCTATTGTTTGTTCTGTAAAATCAACGTACAATTTTATTCTATTTTAACGTATTTCAAATACTTAAAATGTTGTTCTAGCGAGTTGTATTGTATAAAATTTGTAATATTTTAGCTTTTTGAATAATTTAGTAAATTATAAACTGATTTAATCGTGTTCAATTCTTTAATTTTTGCTATTAGACTTTCTGCCCCGTAGATGGCCAAAATTACACACTGTGCGGCGCCCGGAAACGCTAACAATACACACTCACTCCATCGCGAATAGAACGAACAAGGAAGATACGCTGCGATTAAACGTAGGATGAATTGACAGCGATCAACTGG
This sequence comes from Acheta domesticus, assembly GCA_031308135.1. NCBI lineage: Eukaryota > Metazoa > Arthropoda > Insecta > Orthoptera > Gryllidae > Acheta > Acheta domesticus. Next base: position 131,741,981 of record JAHLJT010002406.1, read on the forward strand.
GTCGCGGTCATCCAATCGCAAGTTTCGTTACAGCTTTATTTTTCGATATTAGTTCCCGATTGAATTACCGATAGAATTTCCGATTGAATAACCGCGTCCCATCTAGTCAAAGGACTACTATCTAGAGACCAATTATCTAGAAAATTATCAAGACCCTATTTTTTTAATAGGATTATAGCACTCATTTGCGAATTTGCGTTCATTTTGGTTCGGTGTTATAACGGTTAGCATATCGGGCTATTGTACCCAAGTTTGCGGGTTCAAACCCGATCGAAGCCGTGGATTTTTTAGGGCGGACGTCTTTCTTCGGAGGGGAAGAAAAGCCGACTGTCCCATGTTGTAGATTTACTGCACGTGAAAAATCCTCAAGCCTAAAAAAAGCCTCTGAGCTAAATTCAAATCGCTTGTTTCATCGGTGGAGATGATGCCTTCTTTCCCCGCTAGTGGTGAAAGGAGCGCAGCGAAATTTGCGTGGTCAGACGGAAGAGTGGGCCTGATGGTTCGTGTCAAGCCACGCAAAAGAAGGCATTTTACTAATTAAAGAAAGCATTAAACTAACTCATAAGGTGACTCACATGTGCCCTGCGCGCGCGCCAGCCCGACGCCCCGCCCCAGCGCCAGCGCCAGCGCCAGCAGCGCCGGCAGGGCCAGCAGCGGCGGGGGCGGCGGCGGCGGCGATGGCGGCGGCCGCCGGCGCGTCATGGCAGGCGGCGGGCGCGCTCCGCTGGCGATGTGGGCCGCTCCGCCACGCGCGCCTCCGCGCTACTCCGCGCGCCGCGCCATCTGCAACACGCAGCGCTCCGCTCAGTTCTTGGCCGCTCGCGCGCCTACAAGGCGGAAACAATTGACCAGCTGCGAGAAGGGAAGGAGGTGAGAGTAAAAACTCGATTAAGACTTCCAAATACGCGGCGTAGCGTATAGCAATCGACACCAATATCGATCTTATGCGGATGAGCAGATGCTCATAAGTAGGGGGCGAATTTTAATGAAATGTCTTTTTTCCTTTCACTTTAGAACAATGCCTCTTAGTACAGACGTTAATTTTACGGCATTTTACTTTACCTTATATATACGTATATACGGAGAAATACACGTAGTAATACACATATACGGGAAAGTTATGGAATGCTGCGCAAAAAAACTGCAAATTTTCGGTAGAAAAAATTCATTGCCGGGCCCTGATAATGAAAATGTGTATAAAACCAGTTGCTAAATTAAGAAAAGAATCCCCTAATACGTGGTGTAGCCAGAAACCCTGTTTTCTAGGTCATAGATACCGAAAACCATAGAAAGGAAAACGTCCGTCTGTCGATCTGTCCGTCTGTGAACACTGCTAGCGCCTAAACCATACGTACGATTTCTTCCAAAACGGATATTCTCCGGTCGATCTGGATCTAGTCGAAGCTTTGAGATTTGGAAAAAGATTCTTCAAATTTAGGGGTACTTTATATGAAGCCCTCCGGGGATTTTCAAAATTTTCTCAAAAACGGCTCCAAATGTTTTCTTTAAATTTCTTGTAAGAATATAGTAAAATACACTTATTAAGGTAGCATGGGTCCGATTTTCACGGATGACACTAAATTTTCGAAAATTGCAAAAGTTTAAAATTTTTTCGGCGTCTTTCTGGAACTACAAAATTGAAGATAGAGATTTTTCTTTTAAATAAAATTTGTTGTCCAAAGTCAGTTCTTTCATTAAGGTCACCTACATTTTTTTGAAAATTTTAGTAGTTTTCGCGCAATATTGCGTACAATATGTGCAATTTGAAAAAAATACATAAAGCAGATTTTCTCAAAAACATCTTCAAATTTTTCTAAAACTTTTTGTAGGGATAGTGCTAAATGTGCTCTATGAGATGGCATTAACGCCATATAACTCTATTTTGTTTTTTCAAAAATTGCAAAAATTTAATTTTCTTCACTTGTCTCTCACGTCATTAATATTTACATTAGCGACGATTTGTTCACATTATTATATTAATGAGTACATGTTCTTTAAATAATGTCAAATACAGCTTCGCGAAAGTTAAATCGTTTCTGTGAAAACTAGCTCAAAATTCCGTGTTTTCTGTTACGCGCAAACGACATTTTCTCAAAAATGGCTTCAAATTTTTGTTCAAACTTTTCGAATGGGTGATTGCACTCTTTGATATGGCGTAAATTTCAATTTGGGGTATTTTCCGTTTTTGCAAAAATTACACAAATGTAATTTTTTGAAAATTCTATCATACCGTTAAAATGCACATTTTCAGCAATTTGCAAACACTGTTGAATTTGTGCGTGTAAGCGCTTCAAATGACTGCAAATGAAGTTTTTCGATAACTCAAAACTTTCCTGTGAAAAAGAGCTTCAAATTTCGCATTTACAGTAGCGCTTAAACGCCATTTTCTTGAAAACAGCTCCAAACGTTTCAACAAAAATTGACATTTAAGACAAGGTTTAACAGTTTTTAATATTCTTAAATAATATTTTTGTTCTCCTATTAGGAAACCGAAAAATTAATTAAAAAATTCAAAAAAATGTAGTTTGGGCGGCGATAAATGGCAGCTGTCAAGAGTATTGGCAAGTCCGAAAAGCTAGCCGAAACCAAACGCAACAGAAAACGAATACGGGAAAGTATGTGTCATTCTGTTGCACCACTAGTCAAAGCATTTTTAACTGATTTCATCGAATTTAATATCATTTTTAAGGTACTTGCTATAAATAATATTTACGAGATGCAGCAAATGTTCTTCACAGAAATCCTGAGTAACCTATTCGATTTTTTCGTTCAGTAATTGTTATGTCAGTATGTGACAGGCGACTATCTAATCTAAGGTTCCTGTGACGACTATCAGCGTCATTATCGGTTCGGTCGATTTCGGGATAACTAAAGAGAGAGAGAGAGAGAGAGAGAGATTTCCTGGAGAAGTACAGTCCAAACCAATAGTTTGCAAGCTGAGTTCACTTGAACGAAAGGAAGAAGTCTCGATTACATCAGTAACATGTCCAACAGCTTAAATTGTTCATCTAAACTGGTTTTGATACACAATTTTACGTCATTTTTCTTTAATTTTAGGGCATTTCAAAACATTTTAAGAGAATTTTATTGATCATTTTCGATAGTTTTGTTTTAGGTCATCAAACTCCGCCCGTGATGCAAAACGTGAATTTCGTTTGCGCAAAAGATTTATATTGCTGTTGATTGCGTGTTACGTTAAGCCAATGCTACGCTACTACACCACGTAAACTTAAAAAAATTCGCAGTATTCTGGGCATACCTAGTGCGAATATTCTGAGTTGAAATAAACCGGGTAATGTAAATCAATATTAGCGTGAACGTATTAATTCGTGCTTAAATAAAATGATTGTTGGAAGTATATGTAGTTATCGCATTTTGAACATATTTAAAAAATTAAATTATTTATCATTAATATCCCCAATTTATGAAAATATTTTGTTCTATTTGCTTAATAACGTAATTCACACGTATGTATGTTCCCATTGCTTTCGCGCATGATTTGTATAAATCCTTATAATATTAGTTTCAGTGATGATGTTGAGTAGACCTCTTGGGAAAACTATCCACAACCACTAACTACACGCATTAACCTCATTAATAGTTGGCACTCGGCTCAACTAGTGTAATCGTTCAGTTTGTGCCGCCACCAAAAAGAACACTGCATGAATCGATGAAAATCATGACGAAAAACGCCAGAGAATATTACAACTAATTTTCTGAGAGATAAATTATAAGTATAATTTGCACAAAAGTAATGTGAATTGAACAATAGTATACACCTACTATGTGATATTAAGTTTAAGTAAAGATGAACTAGATGTATTTAAATACAGCATATACACTTTTGTAGCGTGAAATGGAAACGAACAATTATAACTATCTTAAAATTGTTGTTAATTATTCCACTTACTTACACTTTTGTAGCGTGAAATTGAAACGAACAATTATAACTATCTTAAAATTTCTGTTAATTATTCCATCTTATGGACCTATATCTCCATAAACATGTTTGAAGTGCAGAATCCTGGGTCTAAATTTTAACACGTTCTATTATCGCATATCACTTTTAGAAAATTGAACATTTAAAACGATCAACATTTATCGATGCATCAACATTTAAAACGATGTAATACTAAAGTAGAAATTGTGATTTTTAAAATAGTATTAATGAAACGAAAATTGGCCGTCGCCAAAGAAAGGATAAATGTTTGGCTTTTTGCTTGCGAAAATATACAATTCTGCAACAAAAGAAGGCGACTTTAAACAGAAAAACACGTTTTCTGAGTTTCTCATATCCAAAACGAGGATAATTCTGGCGTTAATAAGAAGAAAATTACTTCCTCTAATATGTTATTTTAGAAGACTGGTATACCTTTAATCCCGAAAAATTGGTTTATGGCAAAACATCTACCTGCCAATAACCCTGCTAGCGGATAATCCGTAAGCAGAATTTTCAACAAAATTTATATTTCCAGTAGATCTGGCTAATGTCGTGGCCCCTTGAAATTGAATCGAATATTTTGAAATTACGAGGTAGTGTATATTTAGCCTCAACAAGGTTTTCAAATGTTATTTAAAAAAAGAAAGAAAAAATAATTTCGTCAATTAGTTTTAGATACAGCAAAGAACGCTTGTAAAAATAACGCAAATCAGAATTTCTCCGATTTCTCTCAGTATTCGAAAATTGCAGAAGTTTTAAAATGTTTGGATTACTCCCACCAAGAATATGTTTGAGATAGATTTTTTCTTAGTGGAATCTATCCCTCAAAAATACTTACGCACATTATATATATATATATATATATATATATATATATATATATAACAATTTATAATTTTAATATAATAGTGTAATACAATTTTAATAAATAATGTCATGCACATTTATTTCAAAATACGATCCCATATTCAGAACAATAGCACAAGCACCGAGATGGAATACCATAGACGAATATGTAAAGATAAAGAACTGGGACAAGTCTAAGTACCACGAGACGTCCTGGAAGGTCTTTTGTGTAGTAACAGTATTTTCTCTTAAATGGCTCTGGAAAAAGAAAATGGAATTTTCATCTTCCATTTCTATCCCAAAGTCATCAATGTACGAACTACATAATAAAATAAAAGTGGGAAAATCTCTAGCGTTAGCACTCGAACTTCACAATTCAATAAAAGACAGATGCAAAAATGAGAATGAAATAAGAATTTCCGAAATGAAGGTATCACACAAGGTCCGACTGATCAAATTCTAGCAAGTTTTTACTGCACGCCCCAGATAATGTTGAATTTCATACTTCTGAGTGTAGCAAGTTTTTACATCTAGGTAATCTATAAAATTTTATGATATATTTTGTGAAAGACTACTGCTTCTTCACTAACTCTCTTTCTTTTTCAGAGGTGAAGAAACTCAGCCTTCTCTCTCAACAGACCAATCCAATCCACGAATATAAATATAATTGTAGAATTGGATTAGTTGCTAGAACAATAAACTCGTTTTTGGATATGTTTAACGTTGAAATAGTTCCTTTGTTTTTCGAAAAATATTTTCCCTACCACAGAAAAATGTTTGTACATTAAAGAATGTCAGCACACGCCTCTTTTCCCAAATATGTCCTTTCTCTCCAAAAACTCTCCTTGAAACAAACACAACCCGCACATTAAGATTTTCACATGCCTTAGCTCGAGAGAGTTTGAGAAATGACAAAGACATATACGTTGAGTGTTTGTGCTACATTTATATTCTTTATCAAAGACAAAATGAGCTTTTTAATTTATATCTCCTACCATAACAGCAATTTTACAGTAATGTTACGAGAGTAATAATTAGTTTATTAACAAGAGAGAAAATGTATCCCCAATACGTCAAAAATGACATTACACGTTAAAATAACATTACATGTTAATAATAATTCACACACAACCTCTTCCATTTCCTTTAATTGGCGAATCAAATGCAATGAATTTTCATCTTATATTGTTAATTATTAGTTTCACAAACATGGCCGACTCTTGGTATTAAATCCAAATAGGAAGTTGACCTGGTTGGAGGTCCCCTCCCTTCGCCTTTCCTCTATCTCCCGGCGAACATTTATGTGAAGGGAAACATAAAAAAATACTTTTTGACTGTAATTTTTATCACTATATTGTTATCTAATTGTTATAACATTTATTTGTCATCACATTTTATTTCTGAATCTTCATTTAAGTTCATTTTTGCAATAAAAACAGCGCTCCAGTTTACATTTTTCATATATACTCATTCAACAATTTTTGCAAATCGATTTTGTCGGTCATATCGCAATACACATGTAAAATCGCAATACTGTTGAGCCGATCTTGAAAAATGGTTGATTGCGTACGTTGACGATCAACGCAATGCCGAGAAACGTCGTTCATTTGAACAGGACAATTCAGGAATCGAGATCAGCATGCAAACAAAACGTACACACTCTGGAGTAAGCCCTCTTGTTCATTCACACTTTTGCAAAAAAACTGTGACTTCCCCGAAGTTTTTCGCCGATTCATTTTGTCTCTTCAAAAGTTTAAAAAACACGTCCCGGTCGTTCAGTAATAACCTCTATCAAAAGTGTACAATTTTATTGGCAGGGTGTCCCAGAGCGAATCGTTCTATTTTAAAACTAGTGGTGCTACAGAATGGCACAGACCTTCCCGTATTAGTTTTCTATTTCCTTGGGTCTTCGCTAGCTATTTGGAAGTACCGCATACTCTTTCTTGCCAGCTGCCATCTATCACCGCCAAAAGCAGATTTTTTTTGACATTTTCTTAATTGTTCGGTTTCGTATTGGTTGAACGGAAATATTAATTTTAGAATATTAAAGAACACAAAAACCTAGTCCTAAATGGCAATTTTCTTTTAAAAATTATGTGCCGTTTTAAAGAAAATTGCGTTTCATCGCTACTAAAAATGCAAAATTTAAAGCTCATTTACAGAGAAAATTTTTGAGTTTTCAAAATACTTTATTTGAAGTTATTTGAAGCACTTACACTAACAAATATAATAATCTTTACAAATTGCCGGTAATGTGCATATTAAAGATGAGAGAGATCTTTCAACAAAGTTACAAAAAAACAAAAAATAACTCAAAATTAACTTTACGTCATATTAAAAAGTGTAACTAGCACTATCCGTTAAAAAAAGTTTGAAGAAAAAATTTGCTGCCATATATGAGAAAATGGTGTTTGAGCGTTTCTGAAAATGTGGAATTTTGAGCTACTTTTCACAGAAAACGGTTGTGTTTTCGAGAAATTTTACTTGACGGGAAAGTCTGTGCCATTCTATAGCACCACTAGTTCGTTATCAGCGGATACGATTTTTTTTCTGGCGAAAATTGGCCATTTTTTCGCGCAGCATTACATAACTTTCCCTATACTACTCACTCGGTGTATCACTCCGTGTATACGTACGAATACGGGAAAGTAAAACTAGTGGTGCACCAGCATTATAAACAACCCTTTTCCATTAAAAAAATCGTTCATAATATGGCATATTATTGCACGAATCATTACGTCATTGCTATTTCTGCACGAAATATGAGCCATCACTGACGTAATAGTCACGGCCCCTATATATTATCAGTTATGGAGTTTAAAGAAGGCAGTGGTACCATGTAAATAGATTGCAGTGTTCGCAGTAAAATCAAATACGTTATGAAAAAACTTACTTTTAAAAGCTGATTTATTAATTTATTACTCCTTTAATAGTTATTTATATCACGAGTCCTTAAAGACTAATAGAGGACGAGTCACATAGAATGTTTTTTGTTATTTCTAGTTTATCGCTTATTCAAAATAAACTTTTTTCACTTCAATGAGTTAAGAAAAAATTGTCATTACTCTCGGTTTTCTGTAGCATGGGTTAGTTGTACTAGATACTTGGTTTGTGATTAAACAGTTGAATGCTTTTACTGCTAATACAAGCTGATTGAGAAAAAATGTCCTAAAATTTCGAAGTATCAGCATATATTTTCGTGCCAATGGTATTCTGGAGGAAGCAGACGATGCAAGATATAGTTTGATGCCTTCTAAATCTGTAACCAATTATGAAAAAGCGTATGGTTTATTTTGTGATTGACGAACGAAAAGGAATGTTCGAGGCATAAACGAAGATTTATTCTAGCATTTTTGAACGAACAATCAAAAACATTCAAACCAACTAGCCTCTAGTCATATTTTAGTATGCTGAAAAAATGTATAAAAATACATGAGAAGACTGAGTATCAACGTAAGTTATTCATTCCCTATAATTTGAAATAATAGTAAATACTGAAGGCTAATTATTTAAAATTTATATGAATATACTATTATAAACTTATTGAATATTTGAAGAAAAAAACTAAGCTAATTACAAGTCTAAATAATCGGAAGAGCAAGTAACTAAGTTCTTACTAGAGGCTGACGATCACTTATACCTGCTTTTGAAGGTCAATCTTGTTTTTGGAGTATTTGGTGCTTGCTGGGGATAAGAACTTGCAGACTTGACCGTGACCAATATATAACAGAAAGGGGTACATATTCCGCTGACAATTGTTTACATTTATTCCTTAAAATTGTGTTTTGTGTCAAAATCACATTTATCCCAAGATTTACGAGCACTGATAAAATCTAAAATATTTTTAGTCCGCAAAAATATTTTTAATGGACTCCGAGTATTTTAATGGCCGTTGCTATGGACGCGTTCTTAAAGCGTTGTTTAGATGGTTGATTGCTAAGGGGCTAAGTGCGTGTTTACTAACGTAAATAACAAAAAATTATATTTTGTTTTTATTTGGTAATATAACAAGAACAACATAATAAGAACAACAAAAACATCAAATTAATTCTTGTGAACATGTATATTAATTGTACAATTAGATAAATTGGGCAGTGACACTCCAGAACATGCATTTATATTTAAAATGCTTATTTTTTGTTTGCTTTCTGCACTAACCAATATCTTCTTAACTATTTGAATCTTGTTATTCACCGATTCTTCGATGTACACTCGGGTACACTTGAAGACCGCTATCATCCATGATGTTTAAGTGTAGTGATATCACCACCATTATCTGCGAGAAACGTCGCGGATGTTCTCCTGAACGAATGACCAGAGTACTTTTATGCATTTGGTAATTTTAAAAAATTTGCAATATTTTTTGGTATTTTCGCAAATGTATTGATACCAATTGGATTGTATATGCATTTGCCATGATTGTAAAACAAAAAAGGTTTTTTGTGTTTAAGATGTGAGGGCCTTAAGGAAATGTATTTTTTACAGACTTCAACATAATTAAATTCTTCACTGGATACGATAGTAAATGTTCTGGGCTTGTCAATTTTTGTCGCTTTAATGTTCACTATCGCAACAGAACTTCCTCTTTCACACCTTGAAGCACAAATTGTACAATTCGACACGCCTACAAGCACCAAATATGCCAAAAATAGCAACAACCTGAAAATCATACCAGTTATTAATACAATACATCAGTTAATAAATAAAACTTAACTATTATTGCCATTGACAGTATTACACCTTCATTAAAAGAAAAGTTTCATCATCAGCTTTTGTAAGAAATATGTTTACTTCTTGTTGGGACAATACCATTGCCTTTATAGGTTGATATCTCACAGTTGCTTGTTCCATAAGTAACTTACTTTTTGAAAAGTTCCAAAATCAATATTGTCTTTGATTTTTAACATTGCCTTTAATTTGGAATAAGTGCACCATAGTGTCGACGCTTTACATGCTGTGGACTTAATGTTTAAGAAAGCATGCATTAAATTAACAAATGTCTTTACTCTAGCATGTGCATTACACTAACTTAACCAACCTACCCCCACAGATACGAAAGAACAACAGCTTCGCATAATAAATTTGCATGTTTTTCATTCATCCATGTCCGAAAAACGATCCATATCCGAAAAACGGTATCATAGCATTTTCTGCTTTTGCAGCTTCTTCCACAATTTCTCTGGACAAATCCATTATGTTTGAATCGCGACTTTCAAACTAATTGCCATTTGTAAACAAATTAGTTGCTTAGGTAGCATTCATGACGTCAAAACATGAATTCGAGAACTACTACAACTACGAAATACAACTTAACATCCAAATTAATTTCGCTTCCTTAAATCCTTATAATACTGTTATACAAAAAATAGTGTATGCAAGTCGTTTATAATGTTACTTTTTTGACCTCATAAGAAGATATTACCGAACTCACTCCTAACGTCGTTCGTTCGGTAATATCTTCTTATTCGTGCAAGAAAGGGCATCATTATAAACTAATTGCATAATATACTATTGTCTTTTTCTTAATTTTTTTAAAGAAAATATTTCAGTTTTCAAAATACTTTATTTGAAATTATTTCAAGCACGTACACTCACAAATATAATAATCTTTACAAATTGATGGTGATTTGCATATTAAAGATGTGAGAGATCTTTCAACAAAGTTACATTTATGTAATTTAAAAAAAACAAAAAATTACTCAAAATAAACTTTACGTCATTATAAAGAATGCAATTAGCACTATCCGTTACAAAAGTTTGAAGACAAAATTTGCAGCCATATATAAGATGAAAGGCATTTGATTTTTTCTGAAAATGCGGAATTTCGAGCTACTTTTCAAAACGGTTGTTTTCGAGAAACTTTACTTGATATTATTTAAAGCTCATGTATTCCGTAATATAATAATGTCAACAAATCAAGGCTAATGTAAATATTAACGACGTGAGAGACAAGTAAAAAAAATTACATTTTTGCAATTTTTGAGAAAACAAAATTATAGAGCAATATGGCGTTTTTGTCATCTCATAAAATACGTTAGACACTATATCTACCAAAAGTTTAAAGAAAAAAATTGGAGCCGTTTTTGAGAAAATCTTGTTTTTGTAATTTTTTAAACTGCACGTATTGCACGCAATATTACGCGAAAACTACTAAAATTTTCAAAAACGTATACATGACCTTAATGAAAGAACTCACTTTTGACAACAGATTTTCTTTAAAAGAAAAATCTCTATCTTCAATTTTGTAGTTCCAGAAAGACGCCGAAACAATTTTAAACTCTTGCAATTGTCGAAAATTCAGAGTTATCCGTGAAAATCGCACCTATGCCACCTTCATAGGTGTATATTACTCTATAAGTGTATTTTACCCTAAAGAAAAAATTTGGAGCGGTTTTTGAAAATGTCCGAGGGGCTTCATGTAAAGTACCCCCAAATTTCACAGCATCTTTTTCAAAACCTCAAAGCTTGGACTAGAACCAGATCGACCGGGGAATATACATTTTGGAAGAAATCGTACGTATGGTTTAGCTGCTAGCAGTGTGCACAGACGGACATGCGGACGGACGGACGGACGGACGGACAGACGGACGGACGGACAGACGGACGGACGGACGGACGGACAGACAGACGGAAGTTTTCCTTTCAGTTGGTTTTCCGGTATTGACCCACAAAACAGGGTTTCTGGTTACACCACGTGTTAGGGGAGTTTTTTTCTTAAATTAGCAACTGGTTTTATCCACTTTTTCGTTATCACCGCCCGGCAATGAATTTTTTTCCGCCAAAAATTCGCCATTTTTTCGCGCAGCATTACATAACTTTCCCTATACTACATAAATCACTCCGTGTATACGTACGTATACGGGAAAGTAAAAATTCGCGAATTTGTTATCAAATCGCCTTTTTAAGGATGCGAGTAATTGATAGAAAACTTCAAAGTATGATTTCCTGACGAAATCTTCTGGTGGTAATTTACAGCTTTTGCTTGATCCTGAATCAAGATGTTTAGAAACTTGTCGCAGGCAAAGAACTTGAAATTCGTGAAGTTCAACAACGGCTTGAAGACATACGCCAAATCTCCTGAAATTTGGTATCATGAGAAGCTGCCGACACGTGAGTCACTTCTTTTATCTCTTCATATGAATTCACAACGTACAGACTCGTCTCGAGTTCCTTAATATTTCTGCTCAACCGAAAATTTCAATCATCATGTTTAGATAGTAGATGCCATCGAACGACTCCCTTCAATCGTAGGACCTCGATGTTTTCTCCGAGACTGCACTGTCAATGTCCTTGTCAATCGAACGATTGGAGAAACACTACTGCGCATAATTTGTCCTCACTGTCTTGGGATTTGATGCGTACTACCAACGCCATTTACACTCAAGTGGACTTAACTACACATTAACGTAGATGGCGTTGGCACTACTCATCTGTAAAACAGAAATAATTGTGTGTATAATCCCCTCCTTAATTTGATGTATTTTACTTTCTCGCTACCACTACCGCGGTAGAGAGAAAGTTACGTAATGGTGCGCGAAGAAACGGCGAATTTTCGGGAGAAAACGTATTACAAGGTCCAAGCAACGAAAAAGTGGATACATTTAGAAAAAACTCCTCTAACACTTGGTGTAGCCAGAACCCGTGTTTTGTGGTTTCTTGATACCGAAAAATCGATTCCTGGCAAAACATCTATCCGTCTGTCTGTGAACAACGCTAGAGGCTAAACCGTTCAGCAGATTCTCTCCAAAATAGATATTCCCTCATCGATCTGGCTGATGTCGCGACTCTTTGAGTTAGAAACCGATTGTATTTTAATCTTGGAGGTACTTTACATGAAGCCCCTGGAACATTTTCAAAATTTAAAAAAAAGTGTCAATTACTTTTGATTAAATTTTGTAGTTGGATTGTCTGAAGGACGTTTAAGAAAATTGTGCAGATCTTATGTTGGTTGAAAACCCTGATTTTTCGAAAATTGAAAAATGAAAATTTGTTCGGCATTTTACTTCTACAATGATGAAGATACAATTTGTTTTCTTAATGAAATGTGTTCATCAAAAACAGATCTTCAAATAAGGTTATGTTGAATTTTACGAAAATACGAGTAATATTTAGTAATTTGGCGACAAAAATAGTCGACCGCTCCCAATTTACTGCGCTTCGTTAATCAATGGTAAAATCATTGGTGTATGTAAGCAGTTGGGTGTTACGTAAGTATGAAATTGTATGATATTTTCATACTTCATTTTATTATTACTTATGATATTGATATTGTATTTATGTTATTTCATTTCAATTTGCGTCCTTGAATTGTGTTAAATGTGAAAACGAACACATGAGCGGTCATTGTTGATTATTGTAACCAATTGTTGTAAAGCTGCACTCATAACAGAAAGCGTTAATGACGGTTGCCTATCATTTGCGGTAATATAAACTAAAACTTTTGTATATTTGGAGAATTTTACATTACTATAATGTTTAATAATTACTACTATTTATTTTTCGATCTATTTACATTTGTTTGTCAACGGTATCAGTATCGTATTATTCATTAACTTTTAATTATTTTACTTTACCAAATAAATATATTTTCATTTAAAGTTTTGAATAAAAATCCTATCACTTGAAACTAATTTTCCTACCAAATGTTTTACGATTTCAAATGACTTTTACAAAACATGATGACTGAGATAACTTAATTCGGAGAGAAACTGTGGTATAAATAGTATTACATAACCATTACTAAAGGCGAGAAAGTACGTGCTGTTTTAGAGCCATTAGTTTAAATGATAATATACCGGGAGGGAGTACACGCGGTCTCGGGTCGCTACATAATATAACAAAAACTCTTTTATTTTGTTTAATCATTTGACAATTATTATCAAACGATGTACCTAGCAAAAGAAAGTACTTTATATTTAAAAACTTAGAAAGATCGTTATCAGAATTACTCCAGTTCTCCCTATATGCAAATCGACAAATTCCAGTGTGTAAAAAATGTAGTTAAAGTTTAATTTTTCATTTCTGGTATTTGAAATTTATGGAATATTTCTCTCAGTCCACATTCAGAGAGATTATTTTAAACATTCGGATTTTTTCGTGTGGGTGGAGCTATCTACCATACATTTTTCACCGGGCCTGTACGTCAAATATATGAATTAATATATTTCAGTCTAAAATATTTGTTAAAATTACAATCATATATATTTTGGTTCTTTAACATTACATTCCTTTCGTTTCTGAAAGAGTTTTATGTACGAAAGAGAAACACGCATACGCGAAGGCCAGGCGTAACCTTACTTTCTCGCACTTCGTTAGAAGTAAAATATATGTAATGTGTGTCGGAAAATGAATTTTTGGCAGAAAAACTCTTATGCCCGGGCCCTGATTTCAAAAAGTCGATAAATTATGTTGTGCATAGTAAACAACTTCCTCTAGCACGTGGTGTAGCCAGCCAGAATTTGTGGGTCCTTGAACCGAAACATTGATTGACGGCACCTTCTGTCTGTCTGACTAGTCAACGCTAGCGTCTAAGCCATTCAGTCGATTTAACACAACTAGTTCATATTTTTATCAATTGTTTTCAAATTAATAAAAATAATGTAACCATATAAAAAATAAATTATGTATAATGGTTATAGGAAAATGTATACAAATACATTGTAAACCTATTGAATAAATACATTTTTTTCTGTAAAACTGCACATTTTTTAATTTAAAATTGTTTCTTCGTATGTATCAAGGATCTGTAAAAAATATGGTACTAGTCCTATTTTGGGCAATCTCCGTATTTTCGAAAATTGAAAAAAAATAACATTTCAAAACCTCAGAATTGAAGATATAAATTTTTGCCTTAGTCGATGTCTATTGTAAAAAAATCATCTCTTAAAAAATTTTTGTATAGTTTAAAAACTACTAGCTTTCACGTATTTTTTGTGCTTGAAATTAATGCAATTTTTAAAAAAATCTCAAACACTGCTCCAATTTTTTCTTTAAATATTTTTTTAAGATGGAAAAAGGGTCTGTTAAAAGAATGGCGCGGGTATTATTTTCATTGCACTCTAAATTTGCAATTTTCGTAACTTCAGTGGCGAAAATCGCAAATCTAGAGATAATGCGAAAAAGTATATGCTTCTGTAGCACCACTAGTTTATTTTCTTTCACGAAATTTAAGAAACTAGTTGAATTGAAAGTCTCCCTTGGTGGGTCATTGGTTAGCGTACTCGCTTTCCACGGCGCAAGCCCGCGTTCGATTCCCGACCAAGGCAAATTATACCTGTGCGCTTTCCTTACAAATTTTCCAGTATCTATTGCTGTGTGACGATGAGAAAGCCCACCCTACGGTTATGAAGACCAGTATATACGGTGAAGGGCTGTCTTCATGCTAACCACACGAATCCCTTATCCCATGGCCGAGAGGCTGGGTCACCACTGGTCGGCCGAGGCCACGTAGCAGGCTATCCAGCCAAAGAACTGGAAGAGTTTAATTAAAGTTTTGCAAACTTTAATTCCTGAATGCCACATGACTTGTGGTAATTAGAACTGAATAAATTCTTATGTGCACTGTGAAACTGCTCTCTTCATCTACGCTCGTAGACCGCACCAAACGGTTAAGACAAAACAGAGGAAGTCAATCAATAGGCAGAAATGGACCGACACAAAAAACATCCGACCTAGTCAGATCAACATAGAGGGTCGCACTGACACAGTGTGATACAGGTAGAGTTGAAGAGACAGAGTAAAAGATAAAAGGTAGGGAGACCGAAAAAGAATGAGAGGGAAAATGAGGGACAGAATGAAGAAGAGAGGATGAGGAAGAGAGAGTGAAGAAGAGAGAATGAAGAAGAGAAAATAAGGAAGAGAGAATGAGGAAGAGAGAATGAGGGAGAGAGTATGGAGAGAGAGAATGATGAAAAGCGAATGAGGAAGAGAGAATGAGGGAGAGAGAATGAGGGGCAGGGAATGAGAGAGAGAATGAGAAAGAGAGAATGATAGAATGAGAAGAAATGGAGAGAGAATGTAAGAGATGGCGGGAAACAAACAGGCATGCTCATTGAGAAACGGACATTCATTGTCGGAGGAAGACATGCAGGCACAAGCAGAAACATGCACGCTCACGCCCAGGCAGACCGCCAGGTCTCAGACAAGCCATGCGATCATCAGGCGAGATGTCCCCATTCATGCGCTGGCCACTTTACATGACTGACAAAATGATGCAGCTTCTGATGTGGGGGCTGGGCAGGGGCGGGGGGCGGGGGCGAGGCGGTTTGGGGAGGGGCGGGGCGAGGATGTGCGCTTTCCCCGGGGGCCAAGGGCGCCGGGCGCCTGCGCCAATTAGGCGTGGGAGGCGGCGGCGGCGGCGGCGCTGGATCCGGGCCGTGCGACCGCGCGCGCCACGCGCCGCCCTGCTCCCACAAGCCGACTTTCTTACGCCCAGACGCCTCTTGGCCAGCGGCGCATTAGCACTGCGTCGTCACACCACGGGGAGGGGCTCGCCCATCGCCAGGAGCCTCCGATGAGCAGACGATAGCTCCCTTCTCAGGCTCACAGGGAAAAGTCGCTATGTTTCTCAACAAATTTGTATTACATCAATGACTCGCATTCCGGTACTTTGTCGATATTTTCACATTATTCCTGAAAGATATAATTACAAAATTTTCACTAGCCTGCTGGACGTCCACACAAAAGGTGACAAAAATATTATTTGGTAATCTCGGTTAAAGTGGTAATTAAGAAAATGTATCAGAGTTAGTTCTTTAAAATTTGCAATATTTATTTATTTGTTGTTGTTTGTCATTCATTTTAGGGAGACGGTACGAAGACAGTTTCCTTGAACATGATATAGGTCTAATTCCTAAGACAAAAAGTCGCCATTTTCTCAACAAATTAGCATTATACCAATGACTTGCTTTCATGCTTTTTGTAAATATTTTCACAAAACTTGTATCATTAAAAAAATGTTGAAGTTCCAACCGCCACGAGTAAGCAGAACTTCCAATCACAAAAAAACAAATCGGCAAAAATAGTTATTAATAATCGGGACTAAAGCTACTTCTGTTATCTATAAAATAAATCTCGAAGAGAATTCTCTAAATCTTTGTATATGTATTGCTTGCAGTACTACTCCATTAAAAAATGTTGACAAAATATGAATTAATAATCTCGCTAAATGTTATTGCTTCACTGGTCAGAAGAAACCTTAAAAGTAAATCTCTAAATCACAATATTAATTTATTTCTCATTTACTTCATAGAGACGATAGAATTGGCTGTTGTTTCGAAAATGACAGCTCTATCCCTAGGATGAGGGGGGAAAGGTTCCATGTTTCTCAACCCATATGCCTTACATTAATGCCTAACTTTCCTGCCTGTTCGCTAATATTTTCACACTATAATTCCCCCCAAAATCTTCATGACAAAATTGTTATCAACAGGCTCGCCTTCCATGAAAAAATTCTGACAGAAAGGTTAATCATGGCCAATGCGTCGGTACATCTCTTTCGTTATTCAAAAGGAATTTCCAAGTTAGTCTAAACCAAAGAATATCTATTTCCCGTTTGACATTAATTTTGGAGGGCGGTATGCGGTCGTCGATACGAATCTATGTAGAATGTGAATGTAAGTACTAAGCTTCTTGATACGGCGCTAATATTAAAACGTAATAATGCTGATTATGTACGTTTGCTGATGTTGCGAGTGAAGTGAAAGGAGATGGAGATGAGAAGAAGAGGAAACTGGGAACCACGAATATATCGGCCGCGCACGGTTTGTCCGCCGCAAATTGCTCCTGGCGGGACCGAGATTCAAACCGCTGTACATTGTAGAAAACTAGCGTGCTACTTGCAACGCTACGAGTCCAGCACTCGAAAAGTAGTCGTTTTGTGGCTTTCTATGGTTTTGGAGAAAGAAGTAACAAAAAGTAAACTTAGACGTCAGAAATTCACCTTCCCCCGACAATAAACCTCGTTCTTATAGATTTGTTCAATCACACCTCAAGTGCCAGGAAATGTATTTGGAATTGAAGTTGTAATCTGAACACACGCGAACACACGTTTTCTCGAAAACATAAAGAAATTCACAATGAGCGACCATCATGTAGGTTGCAAATCAGTGTAGTCTTCGCCATTTCAATAATGTTTCGGCCTGTTTCAAATCAGGTTTAAATTTTTTTTTGTATTTTGATTGGGGCTATCAAAATCCGTTACGGAGTACGTATTAGTTGTAACAGTAGCGGCTCATGCAGTTTTCTTAAGAGGAGTGAAGAGGTAAAAGAAGCATAGTACATCAAATTAAATTACGTGCATCGACTTGCTGTCGGACAAGAGGGAAAGATTTATAAGTTCGCTTTTTCCCTTTTCCCACGGCTTCCCCCAGCCCACATTATAATATTTCTCCTACTTGCTGCTCTGCACACGTCTGACTCTTGCCTACCTGAGCGTGACATGACTCACCATCCATGACGTGTTCTTCTGCTTCAAAAGAACTCAATAGATGGCACTACCATAGATGAGAACGTCCCCTTGTGCCATATAATTTCGTTAAAAACTTTTTTTCTTTTAGTTGCAGGAGCTCTCAGAGATTTGAGCAATTAACACCCGAGAGAGTGAAAAGTTCATTGTCAAAGCAAATTCGCAATATTTCAATCGTTTTCGCGTCCATTAAAGCAAGTGAAGTTGAAAACTAGGTTAAAATAAATGGCATTATTAACTCAAAAATCGTTCCATGAAACCTAAAAGTAGATATTTTATTCCGTAATTACACTCAGAAGAAGAAAATATGTGAAGAGGTCATTCCTCCCTTCCTTTGTCTGAGACACCACAACTGATTGAGAGATTCTTTCCCACGGGAAGAATGGCATTTAGCACCTTTCAAAGGAACTCAAGTGTTTTCACTGATTTAATTAAATATCTAAATCAGGACTAAATTATATTATTTTCGTATGTGTGGGCTAAATGACATGGCTTTGTTCTACCGCGAGACCTGCTTAAAGAAGTGAAAATAAAATTGATTCAAAGAAAATGACAATTCTGGTTTAATAACTACTTTCAAAAGATTTAATATCAAGTATCGTGCATCGTGGCAGAATGCCGTTAGATGTTTAGTCTGAAAATGGCTTCCGCTTTTTCGACATGCTCAACAGACTGCAACACATTCAAACTATAATAGCATGTTCGAAATCGTAGCAGTAGGTAAATGTAGAATGGTGCAGTTCAGTGCATATTCACATTGGTCACTATACGTACAATTAACAAAATTCTCCTCTACAATCAGAAAGAATTAATCATTTGTTGTTTTGCAAAAGATAGCTATAATATAAGACATTATCTTATAATTGTTTCTCTGAGAGAAATAGTCGGATGAATGAGTCCATTTGCTCTTTCACAATGAATTTCAAAAACCTCTACCTTTTAATGTTTACATCAGGATCGGGTTAAGATGTAAGTAAATGAAAATTACACTATCATAACACCAATTCCGAGTCAATATACGACATGGATTTAAAAATAAAATTCTCGAACCCCTTCACCGGGCTCTAAGAAGATTCATACACTCTATGATTTTTTCAGTTTTCGTCATTGATTTATTTTGTTCAAAATCATTTAATTCGGATATACAAGCAATGATTGCGTCCTTCAGCGCTTAAAACCTGCAGTACAAAACAGGTTAGGTGCGAGTCATTATACTTTAATTCATTTTTTAGTACTTTACTTAAATTACTTTATAAATACATTTAACTGAGTGAAAGTTTCCCCACTTAAAGTAGTTTAAAAATTTAATTGTTTATATCGTTTACAATATTTATTAAAAATTCAAAAATTATAAATGTGCAATGCAATATCACTGGAAATGCGTTAGTAGACGTATACCCACAAACGTAATTGGCAAGTGTAACGATGTAAAAATGAAAAAAATGTAAGAAAATGTATAAAAATAAGCAAAATTAAATTTGGCAACGATATTTTACAGAAGAGGATCCTTATAGGTTTTCTATATTTTATCTTATATAAATTTCCGAAGTTTTACAAAATTTAGAATTAATATTACCAATTATAACTTTGAAATGTTTTATGACTTGCATGGTTATCTAGTGATCCGTAATGGATTAGCGAAGTGTTTGCGTAGGTTTGCTTATCTAGAAGAAGTGGGTGTAACACGATTTCATTCCGATGAAATTTGAAAAACACTTTGTGCATTGCTCGTCTTCCGAAAACGAAAACATCCTAACTTGAAAATAGAAATTGTTTTACGGTAATTTCACTACTTTGGATTGGAAATCAAACATAAATTACATTAAATAATACATGATATTGATGTGTGTATCCCCCAAGTGATTACACAAGAGACAAAAGCTTATGTTACTTGCTTTGCAAACATCCAAGTTTAAAAATATTTTATAAGAATATCTCGGTTCTTATCTTACGTAAAATTCGTCAAAGACATGGTATCATATATGATTTTAATACTCGCGCTAAAGGACACCATGTAAAATGCAATCGCCCTTACATTACACTGACGTGAAATAATTGTGATACCCAAAATAAAAGATCAGACATCATTCATTTGCTTAGAGCTGCACTTGAAATAATAATGTCTGCAGTTGAAAACTTACATTGTGACTAAATGAACTTAAAATACTCTTATTTTGTTTAGTATTATGCATATCAAAATAATTTTTTATAAAATATATTCATGTTCCACGACAATATAGGGTTTTTTGCATTCCGTCATCTGAGAAACGAGTGAAGAAATATTTCACAACTGAAAGTTGCTATCTCGGAGAGGTGTTTGTGCAAAACGTATTTTTTAAAGTTATTTATTTTTTCTAATAAATAACTAGATTAGGAAGGTTACTGTGGCATATTATTTGCATTGTATATTAAGTATTACAGTAATAAACGATGAAATGTATTTATGGAGCTTGTCACACGTTGTCGAGTGTTATTTTTGCAAAAAAAAAGCGTATTAAATTTAAGTATTTCATGGATATTTTTTCATAATGAATTTGCAAATTGCCTTGGAAAATTAAATGTGAAGAACATGAAGTAAACAAGAACTGTAAATAATTCTAAACAATACATTTCTTAAGCGGGCAAATATCGATTTTAATTTATGTGACTTATATATTTTCATACAAACATACAAAATAGTAACCTTTTAATGCCTTCTCCCCTTCAGAACATTTATATACACACACACACATATATATATATATAATATTATATATTATATATATAATATTCATTATGTAATGTATATATAAAGATATTTCTCAATTCATTCGGAAAAGATTTTATAGAAATATCTTTTATTAGACTAGAGAATAACGCAGAACAACAGCTTACAGACGATCATTTAGGTTTATATTAGAAAACAAAACGTAATAATTATAGCTGTACTAAATTCTAACGATTCGCATCATTCAAATACCTGCAAGTATATTTTACGATTATAATTTTGAAATTGCAATATTGCCGGTTCATTTCCCGTTTGGAGGTAATATACAGGGCCATTGGGTGTTGGGAACTTTTGAAGGCGAGTATAACATTAACAGCTATTACAATTCATTGGTAAGTTCAACGCTAGATACTCTAAGAAGATATTTGAACAAAGCAACGCATGAAAGAAATGAAGTACGAATAAATTTTCAACACATGAAAATACTTTTAAAACAGTTAACAGCGTCGGCGACGCCACTTTCAACTAGTATACTATATTTTTAATAATTTTAACATAAATATTTAAATATATTTTTTCAAATAAAGGAATGTAGCAAACGAAAACTGTAGGCCTCTTGGGAGGGGCATGGCCCCCCTGACCCCTTGGATCCGCCACTGCTTGTAGCCTTCCTTTCATCACAGTTTTTTTTCTTTCTTCGTTTTTCTGAAACTTGAATTCAGTGTCCCAGTTCCATTCAGTCGGTCCTGCTTGCCGCCCCTCCCCGCCCCTCCCCGGCCACAACGCCACCGTCTCGTTGCATTGCGGGTCACATCATTTCCGGTAACGAAAAATGGTGCAACCAAATTTGGAGTAAAGTTGCGGCATATTGGGATAGCAAACTCCTCTTAAATATTTTCTCATCTATAAAATGTTCGCGCAAATCTGAAAGAAAATGCGGTATGAATTCTTTGAGAGACTTTTCTGAAGATTCTCAGAAGTCTTAACAGACTTATTTTTACACAATTCAATTAGTGAAGACTTTTTCAGTCTTCACTTCCATTTATACACAATTTCTCTGTTCCACAGGGTCGACAACACTTTAATACCATCTCCAAAATATTAATCAATTTCTAACACAAACTGCTTTGGATATTTAATAATTATTATTAAATCACCAAAATTGTTTCCTTCCTTCCTTACAATTCCTCTTAGTGACCAAAAAGGGAAATCAGTTTGCTCTAAATCCAAAAAATAATTTGGGTGTTCCAAAATATTTTACTTCAACTGACTGAGAATACGTGATGTGTAGCCAGCAACTTCGGGCTGGCATTGTCATGTAACAACTGATATTTCAACAGCATATTTTAATCACTTTATTTCCTTTTGAAGGAAAATGAGGGTTTGTGTTAAGTCTGTATCAATATGTTACACTGGTAACAAGTGCACGATGTTGCACATAGGTTTGGGAATTAGAATGTTTGAATGTTTAAGAACACTTAAAAACAACGCCCACTTCGGTCGTAATTTAACAGTGAGCGAAAGAAATTTGTTGCATGCATTTCCATTGCATTCGCCGCAAGTGCCCGCGACCAGGTAATGGTGAAACCATGTTTCTTCATCAGTGACTATCTCTGCAGAAAGTTGTCACCCCCGCGATAGCGGATTAAGAGCCGGAAACAAACGTCTACGCACTTTCGTTTATGTCACAATGCCAGATCCTCAGGAAGCGACCTGGAGCACGTTATTGCGTTATCTTCGCTGCACATACACATTGTATTGGGGAGAGGCAGACCTAAAAATCACTCACATTTAGCTTTCGTGAAGCCTCTTAAAGTGATATTACCCCGACTGTTAAAATTAATTTGGGCTAATTTGAAGTTTTTTTTATTCATTGTGGTGAAGTCTGTAGCTGGAGGAGCGCTCTGATTCCATCACACCAGAACGACAATTTTCATCCACTTACACTCTGCGAAAGATTCTTTATCTCATGAGATCTCAGCACATTTCTCAGCACAGTTCCTGTTTTCGATAAACTTGCCTACAAAACCGTTTGACAGAATACCGTGATCTTTTCTTGGAATGTTTAAAAGTTACATTTATGATCATCATTAGACGACAGTACAGTAAGCTCGAAATATACACATCATACGACCAATTTTCTGGCACTCCTACGCTCTTCGTTTTCGTAATCGTAAAATATAAAATGACTTTTTGAAGACGTTTACATTACAATACTGTTGTTAATTACTCATTATTAAAGACAACCAAACGTAAGGTAAATCATATGTGAAAGTATCAGTGAACAAATATCGAGAAGAGAGAACAATATCGGAGAACTGCAACCGATACCAGAAGTCAGTCAAAATGTTTATTAATAAGAAGAAATTAAAAAATAGAAAAGGTTTTCAGTTTTTCAAAGAAAATAAGAAGAAAAACTATGTTCCTTGAACTCATCAAGGGAGAAAGACCTACGCAAAGGTTAATGAAATAGTTATGGAAGGAAATAAAAAGAAGGGAGAAAATGAGCAGTAAAGTAGTACTAGTATATTAGAACATTTGAGGTTGAACTGGAATTTAATTCTTCAAATGTTAGTGCCCTTCTCTGAAAACATTTTAGTTGCCTTGAGATATGCGAAGTATTTAGCTAAGGGAAATATTATTTTCGTCTACTGCACGTATTTCGTTGTTAGTCATTTATTGTTCCGAAAATCTAACTTGTTGTATATGATAGCAGAGGTTCTACACTCCAGGGCGTTGGTAGCACTCCAATTTTTCTCTCCTCTGCGCAGGAACAGTATTAAAGACAATAGTATTTTGATCGCTTCCAGGATATTAATGAGTGTTCGTACTGGAGTAGTCCAATGATCCTCCCTTTGTTTTAATTTTGTCCTGAAATATCTCTAAACGTCTTGGTACCTACAGCGAAGAAGTCATTCGGCATGTTCAATCATGAAAACATAAAACACGAAGTCGTGCGCACAAATAAAGGAATTTTATATGGGGCGAGAACTAAACAAAACATAAGTTGACTTTACTTCGCAGGAGTTTTATGCTTTTTTAGGGATCGTTATTTTTCTGCAGTGTAGATATTATGGAATATTCTAGCTCGCACACTTTTCGTCCATCGGAGGTTTATTCCCTTTTATAGGGTAGCGAGGAGGATATTTCTTTTTTTTTGGTTAGACGTTAAGCAAGCCGTCCTTGGGGTGAAAAACTCAAGATTTTGTAATTTTAAAAATCTTTAAAATAAATAATACATTAGATATTTTATAAAAAGTAGTAATTATTGTACTTTGTTTTATTGTCAATAAAGTACTAGTTAAATTCATTGACTTGCGCAATCTTTTAACCCTACATGCTCTTCGAGTGCTTCTGGCTGTCTGTAACCAGACGTAGAAAGTCGTAAGTGTAAGACAAGTTTTCTACACACTATTCCGCGGGTCTGTCGTTACCAAGAACGCGTCTTGAAGCTTATGGAAAGCTCGACCACATCAAAAGTACTTGAAATGACAGGCTGTACCTCAAAATATTAGAAAAAACAAAACCCAATTAGTCTTAATTCTCACTTCCCACAGAAGCGGGGCCAACTGAGTGTGAAAGCGTAGGTTTGGGAACCCATTCACATATGTATCTGCGAGAGAAAATGCATACTCGCACTTAAACTCATAAGTATTTAAGCCCCCTTCACACACACACATGCAATTCATAAAATAACTGTATATGATTGACGCATTTCAATTCTTGCAAATCATCAAACCTGTAACCAGGCAGTGAAAGAGGTTTTTTTTATTTACTGTAAACGACCTTTGCAAACATTAATGCCACGGTACGTCGTAGGGGGAAAGCTTCATCAAAGACCTTAACAGCATCTGATGACTGCTGAAGACGAGAAGGCCGCGCGGTTTCTCCTCTCTCGAAAGCTGCAAGCTTACCTCAGGCATTCACAACTGGCCATGGAAGAGCAGCGCCAGATAGGCAGATGAGCATCGCATTTCAACTATATTTCTGAAAACTCCTTCGAAATATAGCAGTATTTGTTTCTTTGAATATGAAAGAATTTCCAAATACTTTCTGTTCATTTATTTAATAAGTATATCGAAAATGTACTTGTATGACTAATTCAATATGTTAATGATTCCTTTAATTAGCATATACATACGATTTAAAGTTTGCTAATTGGACCTGTCTTGTGCGTGGATTTTAAAATAGGTCAGCAAAGAGAAGACAAGGGAGCTAAATGATATGGTAATGGCTCACAGTGTTCCGGCTATATAACTTACAGTACAAAATTACCGATTGTTGACGTAGATTGCAATATGTGTTTGCATGCTAACTGCTTCAATTAAAAAAGGTGTAAATATTTTCATTGTAGTACAAATCACCAGGTCTAACATATCATTGTTTTGGCAAATAAAACACTAATGTGGGAGTACGACACCTTTCACTTAATAAGTGCACGTGACTTCGAAAGCAACAGCCGAGGGCGTCTTCCATACAATCGAGTAATGAGTCCACTGTTCTTAGATCATGAGCGTCCGTATGGTCAGGAGGTATTCATACGGTAATTCGTACTAACCACGTGCTTAGAGGTCACGGGGAGGGATGTAGAGAATCGTATACATATTTAAACAAAATTTTATCAATGTTCGTAATGTTAAAAAGATTTTAATATTAAAACTATTTTAATACTCATTTTTAAAATTGCGGCCCGCCATAGATTATTTTCACATTCATACTGATTACTTTCTGATCAGTTTTTGAACATTATTAGAGGACCCTCAGTTTCTTCAAGCTTAGGGCCCCCAATGAATTCGTATATGATCGAAGTTGCCATGGAAATCAATTATATAGAAGTATAGTGTCGTTATCTTTAACTTTACAAGAAGGGTTATTTATAAACGAGCAAAAATTTCAATGATATTTTTCATTGAAGACACGCGTTTGATTTTCTAGAAGAGGTTTTTCAAATACTTTATCATGTCTGTGCGTCTGGCTACTTGTCTACCATTGTGACATGCCGTTCTATCTTGTCTGAGATTGTTGGCATTGTTGTCTGTTGGCATCTGTCGTGACTGTAACTGTCAGTCGTCTTTATATCTGTCGGTCCATCAGTCACTCCCTTTGCCTACTTAATATTTCTCGTTTATTGTTTTTGCTTGTCTATACGTCGTCTGTTTTCGAGTCTGCCTATCTTAGTCTATCCGTTCTCATAACTGATTCGAAATTTATATGTAAACAATTCTCTCAAAACATTTCATTGCTTTTTTTCTAAATGCTCTTTTCCATTGAAATCTGCAAATAACCTATGGGTATATTAACTTTGCTACATATTGTATCTGACGTTCCATTTTAATTTTTAAAATATAAAATATGTAAAATAAAAAAATGCTTTCTTGCCTAACCAGATGTCCTCCATAATTAAATAAATACATAATTTTTTGTTTCTTAATAGTTTTAAATAAATACATTTCAATGACAGCATAACCAGGATGTAACTTTGAAAAAGTTTGCATGTGAGAATCGAAGCGAGGCCGAGGCATGGCGCAAATGGCCGTGTGCCACAACGCAAGAAGAAGAACCACGGACGAGCCGTCGTGGATCTTGAAGATACAATCTATTAGGCGTGTGAAACGACCGGGCAAACTACTTACCCACACTCCATCAACTCTACCAAGAGACTGACTCTCAAAAGTCGCGGTTTGCTCGAAACAGGTTTCGTAAAGTGTAACCATGAAATTAACCAGAGAAGGAAACCCAAGTCCTACTTCAGAAAAGGCACAGCACAATGTTAACTCCAAACTAGAAAATCGCAAGAAAATATGGAAACCATTCGAAAGTTAGTTCGGGTTAAATTTGGAAGGCATTTTGATACTCAAAATCGTTGATATTCTGTTTAGACGAAATTGATTAAATGCATTAACAAAGCGATGTCCAGTTTTTAACGCCAGGTTCAATCACTATTTGTTTGGGTTTAATTGACTGTTACGATTATAATTTCCATGTTCTATGAATTGCACCAACTTAGAAAATAAGAAATTCCTTCATACTCTTACCGTAACCAACACGTGGTATTGCCTTGCAATTTTCACAAATAAAAGTACTCAGTGAATTTAATTTATCAACGTCACACCTTTTGGAAATTGGTCCGAGAATAATTAAAAATGGAAACATTGTCGCAAGAGTTTTTAACTTCTAAAGGTCTTTCCCCGTAAATGTATCTCTCGGAGTTGGCCTGTACATGAAAGGATGTGGAAAACAACCGACAGTTCATCATTCACCATCCACAAACTACAGATCTTTCTTCCTGACTCTGAGACGTATTTTTCTTTTCGTCCACTTCTTAGTACCTACTCTTATTTTAGTTCATTGTATGAACGACGATTGTTATTAATGAAATAGCAAAACAGTATTTTCGTGTATGGAAGATTTAAACTTTACAGCAGAAAAATAAATTTACGATTCAGTAATGATCATTATAGAGGGATTTACAAGTTTGCATTGTAGATACATTCTAGAACTAAAAAGTATTTTAGAAGCTAAAAAGTATGAATTAAATTTCTAAATGTAATGAAGTGTAGGATGCCGAAGCTCTTACGTAAGACTCGAGATATAATATACTTGTTAAGCATAATATGTGAAGGTACACTGGAGGGAAGAGCAAAATTGTAAATTTGAAAATAAAAAATAAGAAAAAACAAACTTAGAAAAATGAAACAGAATACAAGCTAAAAGAAGAATGTTCGAAAAGAAACATGAAACAGAACCAGGAAGTGGAAAACTAGAGAACGAGCACAAGGAAACAGGAAGAAACCGCACAAGGCTGAGAAGAGTAGGAAGCGAAAGAATAAGAGTGAAGAAGGCAATCTAAGGTTACGGGAGGGGCGCAAGTGCCATGAAAATGACGAGTACAAGGTGCTTGCGAAGGTTTGCGTCACATCCGCCCCGCAACGCAGAGAAAACGCTTGCAGCGGCTGCGCTGCAGCGGCTGCGCTGGCCCTGCGCGCGCGCGCGGCGCCCCGCGGTGCATCGCGAGGCCGCGCACCGGCGGCGCTCTTCGCGTCGCCTTCGTCTGACGAACCACGACGCCCTAACACAGAACGATCCACGCCCACATTTCATTTGGAAACTAGATGTGCACATACTTTCTCGCGTTATTTCTAAATTAGTAATTTTCCACATTTCAGAGAGTTCATAGAAACTGAGACTTGCGCCGTTCTTTTAAGCGTTCTTCGTAGACAAAATTTAGGGCCAGTTTTTGAGGAAAACGTTTTTTTTTAATTGCTTAAATTTATACATATATTACACAAAAACTACTAGTTTTTTCAAAAAAGTTTACTTGACCTTCTTTAATGAGCTGATTTTTAGAACATATTTATTTAAGTTAAAAAATATATAGTCTAGCTTCATTTTTTTGGTTTTGAAATATTAACTTCCTTGCAACTTTCAAAAATGCGGAGTCCGCTGGAAATGAGATTAGCATCACCCTTTGATATTATATACGAGAAGAAAAATTAAAGAAAAAGTTTGGAGCCGCTTTCAAGAAAATAATTCTTTAAAAAAATGATTTGCCTATGACACAAAATTACGCGGAAACGCATATTTTCGAAAAATTGTACATGATCTAATTTCAAGATATGTCTTTAAAGAACAGATTTTATTAAGAAATATACCATAGATCTACCTTCAATACTGTAGTTGAAGCCACCGAAAGAAATTGCATACTTGCAATTTAAAAACAACAACAACAACAGGGATTCAATGAAAATGAGACCACTTATGCGACCTTTACGCTATCCAGGAACAATGTTTAATAAAACATTTGGAGCTGTTTTTGATAAATTTGAAAATTGTTGTCTAGGCTTCATGTAAAGTATCCTAAAAAATCAAATATCCGATTGAAACTCTGACAACATCGAGTTATTTTAAATTGATCGATATATATATATAATATATAATATATATATATATTATATATATATCAAGTTTTGAGAAAATCGGTGAACAGTTTAGGCTTAGACGGACGGACAGACACAAGGATGAAAAAGACGTTTTACCGTCAATCGAGTTGTCAATATCAAGGACGAATTCTGATTACACTTGTTAGAGGGAGTAATTTTCTATACGCAGGAAGATTTATATCCATTTTTTGTTACCACGACTGACCATACGTTTTTCTATAAAAAATCTCAGGTTTTAGGTCCATGATTACAATACTCTCTCTTTTTACGAAGTAAGAACGAGAATGTCAAATAATACAATCGTCTTTTTCTCAATAAGATGAATAAATGTTTCTAATGTCATTTTCCTGAGAAAACGTGTTTACTGACAATCGTTCTTTTGTTATGTCCAGAAATTTGAGCTTCTAGATGAATCGAAGCTCTGAGGGAAGATGTAGGTATTGCCAAAGAAAAATCTATTGTTTCGATATGAATGAATGAAAAACACAAATTTTTAAATTGACTGAACTCGTGCGCAAATTACGTCAGGCCTTTTATTCTCGCGCGGCCCAGCGATCGCCCCCTTTTAGGTCGGCAGAAACCGCCCGCCGGCCGCGTCGTATGGCAGTGCACTCACTGTTCATGAATGTTGCTAATGTCTTCTTGAGACTACAACAACGCTTTGAGTCATGGAATTGCGCATAAAGTTGCAGCGATATACATGTATCAACAAATCGAAAAATTACGAAAGAAAACAACAAACTTTCTTACGAATACGTAATGCTGCTGAAGGCAACCCGCAAATAATTTTTTCCCTGATTTATTAGGATGTACCGGTGTTTTTCCCACCTAAAAGGCTCTTTCTTTACAAGTAGGCCAATGTATGTTTTTATACATTTCTAATAATTGTCCAGAAGATGCAGGGCCTCATGGGGCTTCAGCCTACCCCCAGGAGCCTCTGTTACATAATCAAAATGTTACTAATTTCCTGAAGTAACGATAGTCATTCAATATCTTAAATGAATAAGTTTAAAAGTAATCGTAAATAAACAAATAAAAACAAATCTTAAATTCAACATTAAAGAAAATCTATTTACAAGAGATATATCTGGTCGAGTGCGCATTACTCCTACAGCCGTCCCTGCCCCCGTAGAACAATTGTAATGGCGTCATTCTTGTCAATGAATTATACTAGGTGGATCCGTGTGAACATTCATCAATTTGTAAATCATCCTTTTTAATGTGAAAATAGTTCACGTTATAATTCACTTCGAAAGTGTCTGACATCTGTGCTACGAAATGGCGCTAAACTTCAAAAATGTACTAGATCGTTCAAAAAGAAATCATTTTCAAGATAACGTAATAAAAAATGTGTCCCTTTACGTGTTTAAGAAAAAATACCGCATCTTTTCGGAGTTATCCATGACGGTGAAGTTTGTTGTAGTGGAAAGTGTGTTGGTGGGTCGCATGTGCGCTTCTTTCTAAGAAATCTAATTGTAGTAGGTATTGTATTGTCTAATTGCAATGGATACTGGAAACTAATTCTGTAACATCAAAAATACATATAATGTCGTCTCCACATTTACACACACACACACACACACATATATATATATATATAAGATATATATATATATATATATATATATATATATATAGTGAAATCGGTACATGTTTATATCTATTGTAAGTTGCCATACTAATATTGTTAAGTTGTATTTAAAGTAGTCGCTAATGACCTCAGTTGCCGATGCGACTTTAATAAACAAGCAAAACAAATACAAGTTGCTGTTCGTTGCATATGACAATAATGACGAATGATCAAGGAATAATTATTGGTCGGAGATTGCTCAAATTGTGCACTTAAAATTTATGTATGTTGCAAGTCCCATACATTGCAGAACAATAAATCAGAAATTTAAATTACTTTTCACTTGAGTACGTTCAGTTCACTCAATAGAGTACTTAGGAAGCACACTAGTGGAAACTATGTCAGAAATGATGACATTTTATCAAATAAAAACGTTATCTGTTATGAGTTTCCATTGACCCCGTAATGAATCTTGAGTCCCCTCAAATCCGACATTATTCTAATTAAACATATTCTGTATTTTAGGAATCGAAAATCATCATGTTTCCCCTATGTAAGTTGGAGTCTCCAAACCTCTTAATTAAAACAAAAAGAATAACGCGACTATATGTGGTAGGGAGGTTAAGTCTCAGTAACGCATTCTAAGATGTTCATATGCCACAATTTCCTTGACATGACGCTGATATTCGTCAGTAATTTGAATCCAAATTCAGACAGGAAATTGAAAAGAATCAAACAATAAAGATGACGCAATTCTAGTAGCGTCGACAGGACCCCCAAGAGTCCAGGAGAGTCGTCATGCAGCGGCGGACGCGGCCCGTCGCGCCGCGCACACCACTCACCGACGCGCGTCCGTCAGGGGCATGCAGCCCTCGCCCAGGAGGCCGCCGCCGAGCGGGCACCAGCGCACCCACGACAGCCGACGCTCACACCACCGCACCACACCGTCCTCACAGGCGCAGACCCGCACAATGCAAACAGCACACCTTCACACCGCCACGCACTGCACGTCACAACACAATACACGAGGAGCAAGGAGCGTCGACGCCACACACGCACCCTCGCCTGGGGACTGCCGCTCCGCGACTGCCTCGGCGCGCGCCCGCGGCCCCGCGCTCCAAGGCGGCGGCGGCGGCGGCAGCGGAGGGGAAACGAGAGGAAGACCAAGAAGCAGCGGAAGAGCCGGAGGTTTCCACGCAGCGGAGCGGCGCGCGGCGCCCCGCCCCCGCCCCCGCCCGCGCCCGCACCTGCTTCCGGCCGGCGCCCCCCTCACCCCCTCCCGCGGCCGCGGCTGCGCAAGCCCCTGCCCCGTCC